>CP139505.1:140738814-141023767 GCA_021014915.2 Artemisia tridentata subsp. tridentata | reverse complement strand
TTTCATTTAACTCTTATGTAATTTGACCAAGTTACTGTACTCTCATTTTTGTTTAATTATGCATACTTTATTAATCTGTTTAGTTCATTTATGAGCCCTTAGCTTAGTCACATTTCCTTTTTTCATAACAGGTGATAAATGGAAGCTGCAATATGAGTGAAGAGCGTGTTTGAGCTCTTAACAGACCAACGTGATAACAACCGTCCACATTTCAATTTGTAGTTGATTAAAAATTGAGATTTGAATTTCTTTTTCGCTTAAAAGTCATTATGTTACAGACTTGTCATTTCTTTAATATGTTTGGTGAACATTGTTAGAACTATTTAGAGTCAATTGTAAAAATCTTCCATGTGGTATGTCATTGCAGACGCAGTCCTTATCTTTTCGAAAATTCAGGCGTCGTCCATGTGGGAAACTATTAGTGCGAATATCGTCCCTGCCCCAATGCCCTCACTAAAGTCATGGTCATTTTAGTCATTTCACTTTGAGGCAGGATGGTTTTTGCACCAAAGGTTTCGCATAGGGACGACACTTGCACATTTGGACATGTAGGGACTAGGGACTGTGTCTGCAATTTGAACATACTACAAGGACGATTTTTTGCAATTTATTCAATTATTTATTTTAAAAGTCTTCAACTTGCATGTTTAATTTTGTTAGTGTGACATTTGACTCCTTCCAGGTAAGGTGGTACAATTTCGTTGTTTTGGTATCATAAAAAAACCCAGTAAATCTACCGTTGGACTACTCGTAGTCTTCAACTCTCAATAGAATAAATTTTATATTGATATATAAAAAATGAAAAACAAGCAAAAGATCCCGAACATCACTAAATTAACCCAAAGAGTAAATTGCAAAAATCGTCCTTGTAGGTTGGCTAAATTGCAGGTTTAGTCCTAAAGTGCAATCATTGTCAATGTGAAAAACTTATAAGTGCACATTTGGTCATTGACTAAAGTGAAATTACTAAACTACCCTATTTGTCTTCTTTTTCACTTTGGTACTGAAGGTAGTTTAATCATTGAATTTTGGTCAGGGACCAAATGTCCACTTGTAAGTTCCTCACAAGAACAATGAGTGCAGATTCGAAAAAAATAAGGAGTGAGCTTGCAATTTGGTTAAACCACAAAGACACTTTTTGCAATTTACTCTAACCCAAATTAACAAACTTAGAAAAGAAAAGAAAACAAAAAGAAAGGAAATTATGGCATCATGAACATGTGACTAAAGACTTTTAGGCTACTTGCAGTAGTGAAAATGAACCGATCAATTGAGTCGATCGATCCAATCGCCCTTGTTGCAAGAAATCTACTCGATCGATCGATCGGAAGAAAAGAAGGGATTGAGGTCGTGTTCCTGATCGACTGAATTAGTATCTATATTGCTTTGTTTCTTTCTTTTTGTCTCAAAAGTATACGTTGCAAAGGAAAAACAAACAAAAAATTTCCCAACCATTGCTAAACGGTTTGATTCAAGAAAAGAAAAAAAAAAACCAAAATTCTTTTAAACTTCATAATAAAAACACTATAAATAAACACACTCATTTCACTATTTTTTTCACACATTCTCTATATACACATTCTCTCAAATAACACACTCTCATTTCACTTTTTATTTCACACTTTCAAACCATGAATTCTTACGAGCTATTCATTGCCGATTCGTCTTCGGATGATGAAAATGAAGTTAGTAGCGAGTTTATGATGTTTGCGGAAGAGTGTTGGGATGCTTTTCAAGCGTCACAACCTAAAGTCTCACGAAACCAAATTAGTAGGGATCGTTTGGGTGCTCATAACCGTTTAGTGACTGCTTACTTCTGCGAGAACCCAAGATACGGCGATCAAGCATTCCATGATCGTTTCCGAATGACCCGAAAATTATTCACACGAATTGTTCGAGAGGTAACCGATCATTCACCTTATTTCCAACAAACTCTTAGTTGTACGGGCTTACTTGGTATTTCTCCATTGATGAAGTGTACTTCGTCAATTGGCATACGGAGTCAATCCTGATGCTCTAGACGAATTTGTGCAAATGTGCGGGTTAACAATTCACGAGTGTCTCCAAAAATTTTGTGAGGCCATCATGGAGTTATATGGTGCAGAGTATTTGAGAAAGCCGACGGTTACTGACATTGACAAACTATATGCTCATCACTACGAAAGGCATGGGTTTCCTGGGATGATAGGAAGCATTGATTGTACAGATTGGCCGTGGGAGAATTGCCCACATGCTTTAAAAGCTCAATTTTGTAAGGGTGATCACGGGCAAAGTCCTTTCATTTTATTGGAAGCGATCGCCTCCCAAGATTTATGGATTTGGCATGCGTTCTTTGGTGTCGCCGGGATGAATAACGACGTAAATGTTTTACGTAAATCGCCTCTTTTCAATGATCTCAAAACGGGGAGAGCACCGGATGTGGAATTCTATGCTGCGTTCCTTATAAACGGAGATATTATCTTGCTAATGGGATATATCCGGAATACTCTGTTATTGTGAAGTCCATTAAAAATCCAGGGACAGGTGATGAAAAACGAATATTGTATAAGACGATGCACGAAGCAGCAAGAAAAGATGTGGAACGTGCTTTTGGTGTACTAAAGAAGAAGTGGCTAATGATTAAACATCCGGCTAAAGGGTTTGACAAAGAGCGTCTGTCACATATAATGTACACATGCATCATATTACATAATATGATAATTTAGGACAAAGGGCGGGCGATATCTCCCACTTTTTTTCCAGCAGAGCAGCACCGTTCTTATGATCCCATAAGAACACATGTGGAATCTTTGGAAATTACCAGGGAGATAGTCAACAAAACAACTCATCTTAGCCTTAAAGCCGATTTGATGGAAGACATTTGATATCATCATAATCAAAACTATTAGTCGTTTTATTATGTAAAGTTTGAATTTTATTGTAATGTTTTAATTTTATTTAAATTATTATGTAAAGTTTTAATTATTAATGAAATTTAAGTTTGAGTTAAAAATGTTAAAAAAAAAAAAAAAAAAAAAAAATTATTGGATGAAGGGGCACCCATTCGCCTAAAGTTATTAACTAGACCCTTAGCCTTAGTTACAAAAACCATGGGCTTTTTCTATTTGAAAATAAAATAAAAGTGACAGAAATAAGAGCGTGAGATCCGGCGATGGCTTCTGCGATGAAAATCGTTATCTTTTTACTTACACTTGTCACCATCGGAATGATTTTCGGTATTTATTTGATTAATTACCATCATGATTAATGCTTGCTTGTTGCTGCTGATTATATGGTACTATTATTAGAAATGTGAATCTGATTTTTTTGTTATGTTTTGTTTTGGGTGGATGCAATTTTTTATAAAATGGAGCAACCTTATAATTAATTAAATTTGCAGTTCCAACTTCCAAATGCATTATAAGATGGTAATTTGTAGGAATTTGATTAAAGTCTTTATCTCATGTACGATGTTAATTAAAAATGTTTTCAAAATTAATTGATTTAATTTCTGGTGATTAAAGCCGTAGTAACCTAGTTTGTCCTTGGTGATGAGGAGGTCAGTTGGTACATTTGTGGGTGCTTAAGAAGTAGTGCGGCGACATAAGATGATAAGTGGCCTTTTAATTATTGGCATAACTTCCTACTTCATGCGTTCAACTGATAGTCTCATACACTTCACACTCATAAGTTATAACCTCCTACAATTTAACTTAAAAAATCTTCTATATATAGAGCTAATTACTTAAAGAACTGTCATTGACTATCAGAACTTAGTAATCTTGGTGCTAGGAATTTCTGTTTCTCAGAGTCCTTAGAATTGGAAGTGGTATCTTATAGTGTACAAAGCTGAGAAATGCAGAGTACAAGTCGGCCATTGGGCCTATATGTATAACCATAATGATATACCCTATATATCTTACATTCACTGTGTCTTCATGTTGTATATTTTGCTAAATGTGTAGTAATGGTGTTATGTAACTTACAATGCAGGTTCTTTGCTTCAACTGGCATTTATTCGGAATTTAGAAGATTCATATGGTAAAATATTTTCGACCATATCTTATATCAGAGTTGGCATGTAGCTTTTATCTTATTGCGAGTCTTTATCTCGTGTTATGATGCTAATAATACTCTTACTTTGACCCTATCTTTCTTTTGCTTTCCTTCTTCTATTAGTCATGTTCCCATACTGCTCTATTACATCCATTTCTAGACCAGATTGTAATGAACATTGTAAATTATAATAGATATTCCATAACGTGCACCACAAATATGGATATGAATGCCACCATTATAAAGACATGTAACCTGATAATGAAAGCTGGACCGGAATGCTGAAGTTCGATGATTCATCACCGTTTTATTTTTTTACCTTTTTATATATCAACTCAAGGTAAAGTTTTTTTTATTTAAATTCAAAATGGGCATCCTTGAATCTGCAATCCAACAACTTATGCCAAAATTGCCTTTATGTTATCCTAAATGCGTCCAGTTTGGTTTTATAACTATACTATACACCATGCTTCTGGCAGTATATGAGCTAAACCAAATATATGCAGGGTAAGCTGCAAGTATCTATGCATTGTATTGTGCAAAGAGATAAAATAGTATCACCAAGAAACTTTCGTCTATTATTTTTCTGTAATGTGTTTGGACCTCATTACTAAGAAGGTGATGTCTTTACTTTTAAGGATTTCTGACAAATATAATATTTTAGGCTCTGCGTTTCCTTCCCTTAGAAGATCACTTGGGAGTCAGAATGGTAATCAGTTGCCTCCAGGTTGGTATGTTACATTAAATTCTTCATCATTACCTTCTTTCTAGAGTTAATTAATGGTATCATGAAACGAAGCTACGTCGTATGAAATTGTTATGTTTCTAATTTCGTATTCTACGGTCTTATGGTTTCAGTCATATCTGGTTGGGGGAATGACAAGGAAGCTGCAATTTTACGGATTGGATATGTACGTTCTCATGTAGACCCAACCCATATGGTTCTATTTATTTTTTTATTTCTAGTTTTCTGCTGTATCTTTTGGTCAAGCAATGGTTTTACGTTATATAAATTACCCTAAAGAAAATCGTTGAGAAATACATGAAGCTTTACTCAAAGCTTAATAAGTAAAAAGAAATTATGCTGTAGTGTAGATACAGAGGTTTACTTATATTATGGAAAATGTTACTAGGAAGTTGATTGAGAATATATTTATTGTGAGTATGCATAGCTCAAATGTCAAAACATCAAGGAAAAGGACATAATCCAATAGACGTATAGTGATAACCCATCATTTGCTTATTAATTGGTTAGTCATAAATGAAAAAAAGACAATTTAGTAGTGGTCATTGTTCTTATGTCATGGCCAGTTTATGGTTTTTTTACTGAAACTAACGTATCTCAAATCATGCTAATGAATACGTTATCTACATTTTTATCCTTGACATTTTGTTTATGGTGTTCTTCAAATTTTCTCATTTCTGCAGGTTAAACCTGAAATAATTAGCTGGTCTCCTCGAATCATTGTGTTCCACAACTTTTTAAGTGCAGAGGTACACAAAGAACGTGCTAATATTGTTCACCATGTTTCTGTGTGATACCAATTGTTGTTCATTCTCTTGAAAAATTGTTTATAATCTACATTAACCTTAGAGTACCAGTGTAATTTTATTGTCAAACCTAGACATGCAATTAAGTCCATGTAAATTAAGTAAATTGCCTTGTGGATTTCCCGTACACATTATGTAATTAAATGGCCTAACATCTCAAGTTCCACACTTTGAACAGCGAGGCGGCAGAGTTGTTTAGAGTGAAAGTCTTAGAGAGACTTTCTACTCGGTCGGAGGAATTGACTGCTAGAGACGCGGACCAGATGTGGAACACTATTGCCGACATCATTAAGGACGCAGCAAAGGGTTCCCTTGGTATGGCTAGCGGGGCAGCGAGGACCCAGCCGCCAAGCAGGGAATCTTGGTGGCTTAGTGAGGAAGTGCAATCCAAAGTTGCAGTGAAACAATCCAGGTTCAGAGAGCTTCTTTTGAGCCGAGAGGGCCACAAAGCTGACATTACCGCCGTTGTAGAGAGGTATAAAGTAGCTAAAAGAGAAGCGAAAAAGGCAGTAGCCCAGGCGAAGGACAAGGCGTACGGAGATTTGTATAAGAAATTGGACTCCAAAGAGGGGGCTAATGATATATTCAGGATTGCTAAAGCCCGAGAGAGAAGGAGGAGGGATTTAGGAAACGTTAAATATATCAAAGATGAAGGCGGACGGACCATTGTGAACGTAGAGGATATTAGGAAAAGATGGGGAGGGTATTTCTCATCTCTTTTCAACGGAGGAAGTACTGAAGGAAGCGGGGAAGCGGGGAAGAAGAGAACCCTAGCCAGCGGCCAGAGTGCTACTATTCGAGGATTAGCCAACCTAAGGTGAAGGTTGCAATACAGAAGATGGGAAGAAACAAAGCAGTAGGGCCGGACCAAATCCCCATAGAAGCTTGGAGGTGTATGGGTGACGAGGGGGTAAATTGGCTGACTTGCCTCTTCAACAAGATCTTCTCCGGGGCTAAGATGCCAGAAGAATGGAGACTCAGCGAAGTCATCCCCATCTACAAGAACAAGGGGGATGTGCAAGTGTGTAGCAATTATAGGGGCATTAAGCTTCTTAGCCACACCATGAAGCTTTGGGAGAGAGTTATCGAAAGAAGGTTGAGAAGGGAGACGAGGGTGTCTGAGAACCAATTTGGCTTTATGCCAGGAAGGTCATCGATTGAGGCTATACACCTTCTCAGAAGTCTCATGGAGAAGTACAGAGAAAGACAAAAGGACCTGCATATGGCGTTCCTTGCTCGAAAAGGCTTATGATAGTGTCCCACGCGAGTTGATTTGGAGAACCCTTATCGATAAAGGAACCCCAAGGAGATACGTGAGGATCATTAAGGATATGTACGAGGGGGCTAAGACCCGTGTACGGTCCACAGTGGGGATCTCAGAGTTTTTCCCTGTGGATGTTGGGCTCCAGCAGAACCCTTACCTCTTCGCCTTGATTCTTGATGAGTTATCTCGAGGGATTCAAGAGGGCATCCCGTGGAGCATGATTTTTGCCGACGACATTGTGTTGGTGGCAGAATCAGCGGAAGGGTTAAACACCAGACTTGAGAACTGGAGGGAGGCTCTTGAAGACAAGGGTCTTCGGGTGAGTAGAGAGAAGACTGAGTACATGAGATGTGATTTTGGGAGGATCGAGTCAGGTCACCACGAAGAAATCGATATTCGTATTGGTGACCAGATCCTGCCACCCAATGAGGCTTTTAGATATCTGGGATCGATGATTCACAAATCAGGGAGGATAGATGAGGACGTAACCCACCGGATTAGAGCGGGTTGGGCGAGATGGAGGGCGGCGTCGGGAATCCTTTGTGACAGAAAAGTCCCCATAAAGTTAAAGGGAAAATTTTATAAGGTGAGGATTAGACCGGCTATGTTGTACGGGTCTGAGTGTTGGCCCATCTCTAAGGCCCATGCTAACAGGGTTGGCGGAGCTGAGAATGCTAAGATGGACCTGTGGTAAAACCTTGCTTGACATGATCCCGAATGGAGTTTTCAGAGCAAAACTCGAAGTCGAGAATATTATCTCGAAGATGAGAGAAGGAAAGTTGAGGTGGTTCGGTCATGGCCGTCATGTCAAGAGGAGGCCTCAATCAGCGCCAGTAAGAAGAGTCGAAGCGCTTGTAGTAGATGGTGTGAGAAGAAGGGGTAGACCCAAACTCAGGTGGGAGGATAGACTTAAGCTCGACATGAAGGAGCTTCTCTTGTCCGAGGACATGACCTCAGATAGGAAGGCGTGGAGAGATAGAATTAGGATCTGCGGGTAGTCTCGGCTATGGGTTTAGGTTGTTTTTGGGTGTTAGGCTTTTTAGGTGCCCCTTTGTTGCATTGCCACCTGCGCTTTGGTTTTTGGTGCCTTGTTTCTGCTTTGCCTTAGTTTTAGGCCCAGTGCGTTGTTTTTCCTTGCTCTGTGTTGCTCTCGTAGGTTTGCCTGCTTTTCTTGCCCTCTGCGTTTTGGTTTTTGGTGCCTTTTTTGCTTTGCCTTAGCTTTAGGCCCCGTGCGTTGCTTTACTTTGCTCTGTGTTGCTCCCTTAGGTTTGTCTGCTTCTTTAGTGCCTTGGCTCTTTGTTTTTGTCTAGG
Organism: Artemisia tridentata subsp. tridentata; assembly: GCA_021014915.2. Lineage (NCBI taxonomy): Eukaryota > Viridiplantae > Streptophyta > Magnoliopsida > Asterales > Asteraceae > Artemisia > Artemisia tridentata. The sequence goes on along the minus strand of CP139505.1, from coordinate 141,015,606 downwards.
CTTTGTTGTTGTTCTCCTTTGCTTGTGCTTTGGCCCGTGTCCCCTTCCTGTTTGCTGGTTTTTCGCTATGTGTATTGGTTTTTCCTGCTTGCTTTTGCCTGCTTTCGTTTGCTTGTTGTTTACTGTCTTTGTTGCTCTCTTTTTTCTCTCACCCGCACACCAGCACTTGCCGGAGGTCTCGTTGGAAGCAGTCTCTCTACTCCCGGGTTTATCCTGGGGTAGGGGTAGGATCTGTCTACATTCTACCTCCCCCATACCCTGCCCCGGCGGGATTGGGTTTGTTGTTGTTGTTGTTGTATCTCAAGTTCCACACTTTCTAGGTTTAATAAGAACACAACGGTTCTATACTTGTATTTTGTTGAACGTATAATTTTTTATTTTATAAGTTCAAAACCCAAAAGTTATTAGTACTTGGTTGTTTCAAGGATGCATACTGCTATAATTGTATTTTGTTGAACGTATAATTTTTTATTTGACAAGTTCAAAACCCAAAAGTTATTAGTGCTTGGTTGCTTCAAGGATGCATAATGCTAACAGCTTGTAAATGATGTGAAACAACTCATGAATTATTGTGAACACTGTAGGAATGTGATTATCTTAGAGCAGTGGCCAAGCCCCGTCTTAAGGTGTCTACCGTCGTGGATGCAAAAACTGGGAAGGTATGTTAAAAGTAGTTATATGGTTTCTTTCTGTTGATTATCAGCTATCAGTTTCCTTTACATGCATTGGCTGCTGAGTTGAAATTTGTTATTTTTGTGGATACTTTGAAATAACAATCATGTTTTAACCATTTTTTAGTGTCAGATGCACTTATTGTAGCCAGTACTATTACTGCTTTTCATAGTACTCTTTATGCGTTATATCTGACTTTTTGTGTATTCAATAGGGAATCAAGAGTAATGTCCGAACTAGCTCAGGCATGTTTTTAAACCATAAAGAGAGGAACTACCCAATGGTTCATGTTAGTATGCTTCCCTTGTGCGTGTGTGTGTGTGTGTCATTAAGCGGTTGATTGCTTTAGTACAGCTGATCATTTGTATTTCCTGTGTATATGCAAAACCAGGCGATTGAAAAACGTATTGCTACATATTCTCAAGTTCCAATCGAAAATGGAGAACTCATTCAAGTGTTAAGGTGGGTGCTTTGTTTGTTGAGTTCTTAATTGTCATTTTATTCACAAGTATACTAATACATGTTCAGTATTAAAACTAACATCTACAGAAGCACAGGTATGAACCAAATCAGTTTTACAGACCGCACCATGACTACTTCTCTGATACGGTAAATAATTCACTGTATCTATGCATTCAACCTGTCTATCTGTAATTTATTCTACCTAAGCTGTTAGTTGACTTGTTGATATGCTGTATAATGATAAAAGTATTTATTTCATACAGTTCAACTTGAAGCGTGGTGGTCAAAGAGTAGCGACAATGTTGATGTATTTGACTGATAATGTTGAAGGGGGAGAAACTTTTTTTCCTTTGGTAAGGGTTGCATTCTTGCCATTGAAAATAAAGCATCAACTGTTATACCATATAAAGTAGACACAAGATGTGTGGTTATCCTATTTGATCATGATAGAGCGTACATATAATTTACATATCAAACATAAGAAATCCCCGAAAACATCGTATGTTAGTAGTGATTATATGGGTATTGATTGAGATGTTAGTAGTGATTATATGGGTATTGATTGAGATTACTACGACAAACTAATTTTTGCCTATTGATTACTTGACTACTACTCGTAATTATATTGCTTTACCATAGTTCGGGTTCTAATCACAAATATCTAACCTATATCGTCTAAATGGCAGGCTGGTTCAGAGGAATGCAGCTGCGGTGGAAAAATGGTGAAGGGACTTTGTGTTAAACCGAATAAAGGAGATGCCGTGCTTTTCTGGAGCATGGTTTGTTATCTACACTCAATATTTTGTTTCTTTTAAGTAGCTACAGTTTGATATCTTTGCCGTGTTTTTTTGGCATTAGTTTTTAACCATTCGTGATATAAATAATTAGAAAATACGGTAGAAAACTAGAAATATGTGTCTCTCCCCTGTGATATCAAGTAAAATGAATGCTGGAAACAATACTTTGGAAGCTATTGGTTCCACAGTGTGTCTCGTCTTTCAATCACTTCTCATCTCATCTGTGGGTCTTATTTTCCTGACAAATTATATATGACCAGTTTCCCCTGTATTGAAACATTTTTATGTGAATGCTCATCAAGGCAGAATGCCGGAAAGTGTGACACTATGACCATTGGGTAGAAGGTTAAGGTAGTGAAAGTATGACCATTAGTCAAAGAAAAAAATTGAATTTGGATTGGCGAAAAAAACTATACTTTGGATAGTTACTTCCCCTATAATATGTAAAACTGATATCTTGTTTGGTAATACTTACGTTCTTGTTTAGATTATATATATAACCTTTGTGGTTCTTTTCTCAAACAATTAATATGAAAATCTAGAATCAAGAAATGGATATTCTGCTTTAGCTCATCATTAAAATATTGTTTGTACATTGATAGTTTCTTTTTCTGTAGCCATAAACATTTGTAAACTTTGTTTTTTTTATGCAGGGACTTGATGGACAATCGGACCCAAGCAGCATTCATGGAGGTTGTGAAGTCCTCTCTGGAGAGAAGTGGTCTGCTACAAAATGGATGAGACAGAAAGCAACATCCTGAAGGTTACTGTGAAACTGGAGGTAGTTATGAGTACAGCGTCATGTTTCTAATTTAAGAAACAATACAAACAAGTAATGAGAACTTTGTATCATTTTTAGTCCCAAATTTAAATGATTAGCCAAGTTATACGTCTCTTTTAACAATTTCGTATTATAGACTTTTAAGATTTTTCTGTGGTTATTGCCTAACTTGATACGCTACTTTTTCCTATGAAAGAATAATACTGGCTCAGTCTGGTTGAGACTTGAGAGGATCTGGAGGTGGTAATTTCAACCAAATTAAATGGAAACAAGACATTTGGGTTTTATTTTATCGATAATAGGTCAAACGGATAAAAATATCATACATTAGCTCAAAGGAAGAACATTAGTTGAATCGAATGTCGTGGTGATGTCATACATTAGCTCAAAGGAAGCACATTAGTTGAATCGAATGTCGTGGTGATGTGCTTCAAATGCTTAACTTGTCATAACATCGATTGTTATTGGATAATAAAATTTTTGTGATCATATTAAAACAAAATATATAAAAACATTGGGTATTGTGATTGAACTTGAATTGTTGCAAGATGGAAACCCAAAAACATTGACAATAAGTTAAACGATCTTAGCCAGTGTTGAATTACCAATGAAACATCACAAAGATATTCTTGATATTGCTTCCATTGGATTATCAACAAAGACAACTACACGTTCACGGTTTGGGCGATACTGATTTAACTGATATTATCTCGTTAATTATGTCGATTTTGTTAGAAATTGAGGTTAGGGTGATGATAATTTTGGATATCTTCACGAATCGTGTAGGTTCATTTTTCGTATAAAGTATTTCGACCTTATTGGTGCTTGGGTATCACGAAATATCGGGATAATTCGAGAAGAACATTTTGCTTCTAGGCACAAGAGAACAAAGCAAGACAGAGAGAATTGTGTGAAATTCATATGTTCAATGAGACCATATATGTTTGTTAAATAACATACATAAGTGACAGTTAAATTCGGTTAATTTTGGTTAAAACCGAAAGGTTACAACCCTTCACCAACAGACATGTTAGTTGGGTTTTGGCGGGAAAAACTGTTAAATTCTTTAAATGATTTTTATTAAATAATACCTAAATTTAACAGAAACTTTATAAATTAATACCTAAATTTATTAATTTATGTATGTTAATTTATCTATAAATTAATGAATTAGAACATGTAAAAAGTACAATTTTAGAGAGTTTATAATTAATCGAGTATTAATTTATCGAGTTTTTACTGTATAAAATTACATGTTTTTGTTAATTTTAAAATATCGCAAACAATTAAACGGATGAGGTATTTCAGATTATCTGGGAAGGGCGAGTCTTTGACTCTGATGTGCGTGGCCTGTTTGACCGCAAAGTTGTCAAATAAATATTATTGATTTGAACGAGGTTTTAAGCTTCAAATCGAGCTTGGAATATTTTAGCTAAAAAAATACGTTGACTAAAGGGCTTGTTTACTTTCCATTTAATGAGCTCAAACTCTTAGGGGCTGCCTGGTAAATATAGGGGAAAGGGAAAGGGTAAGGGAATGCAAATGAATGGGTGAGGTGGGTAATCATTACCTTACCCCCCCAATTTACTCTATAATGGTTGATTACCCAGTACTGGGTAACCAATACCTTTGAACACCCTTGCCAAGCACCATTTAACAAGTGTGGTGGGCCTTTTTCAATCCCTTACCCATTCCCCCCCCCCCCCCCCCCCCCCCCCAATACCCCATACCAAGCAGCCCCTTAGGGCATGTTTGGTACCAAGAAATAAGGGTGGAGAAATGGAATTGAGACCAATTCTCGTGTTTGGTAAGTCAAAGAAATGAGCCAAAGAAATGAGACCAATTCTCGAGAAATGCTCCCTTTGTATTTTTGAATTCTTTGATTTCCCTTCTAGTTGGAGTGGAAATGGTGGGGTATATGTGAGAATTGGTTGTATTTTTCCTTTTTTAACTTACATATGTATTTTAGTATCAAATAGATTATTTAAAAAAATAATTTGTTTAATTTTAAAAAAAAAATACATTTTTAAAAAATAATTTTTATAAAAAAAATTAATAATTTTTTTTAAATAAATTTTTTATAAAATAAGTTTTTTTTTTTTTTTTTTTTTTTTTTTTTTTTTTTTTTTTTTTTAAATAAATTTTTTATAAAAAATAATTTAAAAAAAATATTTTTTTTTAAATATATTTTTTATAGAATTGTTATTTAGAAAAAATTAATTTTTTTAAATAATTTTTTTAATTAATTTTATAAAAAATAAATTTTAAAATAAATTAAAAAAATAATTTTTTTTAAATAAGTTTTTTTTAAAAATAAAAAATAAATAAAAAATAATAATTTAAAAAAAAATATATTTTTTTAAATATATATTTTTTAGAATTGTTATTTAGAAAAAATATTTTTTTTAAAAAAAATCAACAAACAAAAGTTCTAATTCTTTCAATAAAAAGTTTTTTTTTTTTTTTTTTTTTTTTTTTTTTTTTTTTTTTTTTTCTTTTTCCCAATTCTCGAGTTTATTTCTCATGTTACCAAACACTAGAATTGACTTTAAATTTCTCTACCCATTTCTATTCTCTGAATTCTATTCTCTACTTCATTTCTAATCTCTGAAATTCTCTCTACCAAACGTGCCCTTAGTGTCTCTTAATTGGAAGACCCATCAAACCTTAAGTCTCCCAATTAAGCGGCTAATTAAGTGATTTGCTTCAAACCATTTAATTTCGTAAACACAGAGATACAAACCAACACTATAACTTTGTATTTCAAAAAGACAAATAGTCAATACTTTAACACAGACACATACCCAACACAATAAATTCCAATGGGCAGCAGGCTATTGGTATTGGACCAGAACAATATTATATCAAAAGTTGATAAAAGTGATGCAAACTTGGTGCGTGAGTCTTGGAAAGCGAAGTTTGTGAAACAAGTGATACAAACATGGTTTCTAACTTATGATATGTTTTACAACTCATTAGGTTTTGATAGTTTTGAGTGTGTAAAATATTGGTAAGTTAGGGAGAAAAAGTATAAGAAATCTTGGAAACGAAGTTTGTGATCGATTATTTTTATTTTAAAACGAAATGAGGTTTAATAATACACAATTTACGTACAACTTAAATTGTGAAATAATACAAGTAATGATAAATGGATGTAAATTATAAAATTGTCGAAACTATTTACGAAGCTAATTTATAAGACCCAACTTGAGAGGACCTTATTCCTATCTATTAAATCATGAGTATATTATTATTTTAATGTTGCTACAGTGAAATACAGTAGCATGAACAGTAGCACGCTACTGTAGCAAGTTACTGTAGTTTTTTTTTTTTGAAAAATATTCGAAAAAATAAAATTTTGAAAAAAAAAATAAATAAAAAAAAGTTTTTGAAAAAATATTTTCAAAAAAAATATTTTCACACTACTGTAGCATTTTTTTTTTCGGGAAAAATAATTTCGAAAAAATAAATTTTGAAAAAAAAATAAAAAAATAAAAAAAAGTTTTTGAAAAAATATTTTCAAAAAACTTTAAAATTAATTTTTCTAAAAAAAATTAATTTAACAAAAAAATTAATTTTTCTAAAAAAATAATTTCGAAAAAAAATTAATTTTTCTAAAATAATAAATTTTGTAAAAAAAGATAATTTTTTATAATTTTTCTTAAAAAATTAATTACGAAAAAAAAGAATTAATTTTTCTAAAAAAAAAAATTTAAAAGAATTTCGAAAAAAAATTATAGAAAAAAATAATATTCAACAAAAAACAACTATTTAAATACCCCAATACATCACAAAATAATTGTGAACCTACAAAACGTAAAACAAACATCGTACAACAAAAAACAACTATCTCAATAACCCGCTGCAACGCGCGGGCTTCCATGCTCGTTATTATTTAAATATTATAGATATACGAGAGCAGACATTTATTAATTTGACCCTTATTTAAATCGTATAAGAACTGTTTTAACCATGACACATAGATTCGGGTGGGATGAGATCATGTATCTGCTCGTTCTTGTGGTGGCAGGCACTTTAGAATAATTGCTATTTGGTCCATGACTCAGTTCCATTTTGGATCAGCACGTTTTCATCATTTTCTCCAAGGGTACTTGTCTCACGATGTTTTGCTTCCTGGTGGATTAGGGTGACGTGGAGTTTTGGAATTTGGATGAAAAGGGAGAACATTAAACACACAGACTCGTCTTCGAATCCACAGTTTTTTGTTAGTTCAAAAGTTATGGAAAGGAATGTTGGTATTTTAGTGTAAAATAGATTGAGTTTACTATGCAAATAAGGGTCGACACTTATTTGGATATTAACTGGACTAACGGGGGTTCCAAGGGGGCGTAGCCCCCTTGGTGGGGGTTCGGGGGCAACGCCCCTGAGAGAAGCAGGGTCCAAGGGGCGGCAGCCCCTGGCAGGGTCCAAGGGGCAGAGCTGGGTTTCTGCTGATAATGCTTGGTTTCTGCTGATATGGTTCATTAGAATTTGTTTTTTCACATTGCTATGTTAGAAATTCATTAGAATTTGTTTTTTCACCAAATAAAACATATTAATTTGATGCTCGTTTCTGCTGATAATGCTTGGTTTCTGCTGATATGGTTCCTGCTGATAGCGAATGGTTTCTGCTGATAGCAGATGGTTTCTGCTGATAGTGTATCGTTCCTGCTGAACGGTTCCTGCTGAACCATTCCTGCCGATAGTGCAGTTCCTGCTGCTAGTGTTTTACAGTTATTAGGATTTAATAACTGCCCCTATAAACCGTCTTATATATTCTCTATTTCGAATAGAGAAAAGACAAGGCTGATCAACCAAATTCTGATCACGTTTTTCTGCAAACATAACATCATTCACAAACTTGAATCAATTAGATTTTATCCGGTCGTTAATTGGTATACACTCCAATTTAATCGATCTGAAAGCGTACAATTCGTGACTTCTAATTGCTATCAGGATACCAATCTCACCCCAATTACCACACATAAACAACAAGGAACTGATAATCGACGTCGCTAAAGAAAGAATATGACGGGTCAAATACAAATGGTCAAATTTAATGACATGCACAATTGGTAACAAAATGAGTGGGGTAACCCGCGCGTTGCTGCGGGAGCGCTATGATTAAGACATCCTTGTGAAGCCCGTTTGTATGAAACAAATAAGATATTATCATAAGTTGATCTATTATAAACATTAGTAATTTCTACACATTTAAAACTATTGAACCTAAACTTAACAGATGTAACACATTACATAAAATATACAAACTTATAACCCCAACTTACGTGTTAACTGTATTCAATTTGTCAAATGTCGAACATGACAATAATATTAAGTCTTTGTTTGCCAACAATTACCATATAGTGTCACGTGTTACAATGCGACCCCCCAAAAAAAATTTGTTCACCTTTAACCTCGAAAGTGTTTGATGCTACACGTTTAGTCCTCATATCATGCGTCAATAAAGGAACATCAAAATGTTTCTTTTGCAGATGACCAAGAGCAACCTGGGCCTGGTTATAAGAGAGAAAGCACATAAAAAAAGAATCTGCACCTCTGTAACTCAATGGTCTCAGCCTATTATAATCCTCTTGACCTGTGTCATCACAATATGGCAGTTTGTATTCATTGTTATGTAATAGATTTTATCATTAGTTGTTCATTCCTTCATATTTAACACAATGAAACCATCATCATTATCATAAGCTTACTTGGTTGGTCATGTAACATAATGAAACCATCATTAGCTTAAGTTCCATTGCAATATTCTGCAGCAATATTTAAAGAATCAAAGAGAAGCATCTTGTTGAATTTAAAGAGATGGTGTGGTCCAGTCCTAAATTCTAAACTTATATAAAAAAATCAAAATATATATTTTTTGAACAATCCAAATGTATTTTACTAACTAATTTGAAAATTTCACCAAACCTTAAGACAAACAACGTAAAACCAAATTTAGTTATTCAAAATAATAGTGAGTAGTGACTTTTGCAAACAACCCACCATGCATATAAATGAAAAGAAATAAATTTGAGCGGTCATCGGGCTCGTGTTTTATTAAGTTTGATGTCATGTTCACTTTCTAAATGAGCAATCGCAAAAAATAGATGTATGTTATATATAGAGGCAATTAATCGTGAAAATGTACAACTATATGATTTTCGAAGAGAAGCAAACTTACCAGCAGCATCCCAAAGGCCGAGGTTAACAGTACTCTCTCCAACGAAGCTGATCATGACCAATGCAGCAAGTATAATGAATCAAACATACTGTCAGAAATGTATTGCTAGTGTAAGAACAATCAATTACTCCTTGCAAGACTAACATACTGTTGGGAATATAATGAATCAAAAATACCCTTGGGATTGCGGCGACCAAAAATTGTCACGGTGTCACTTATTGGAAAATCTTGAACTTTCTGAATGCGTTGGCGTTACTGATAAGTCGTTAACAATTCAAATAAACCTATTAACAATAATAATCAAATAATACCAACTTCAGGAGTGTTTGGATTACTTATTTTTTGGGCTTATGAGCACATTTGAAAACGAAAAACCGCATAAGGTCATTTAAAACCGGTTATCAGCTTAACCTTATGGACTTATTTAAGTGAAACTGGAGGTTCATGCTTTGAAAGTGAAACTGATCTAACCTATTTACAGAACCACAAAGCAATTCTAATCTTATATTGACAACCAAAACGCTTAACAAATGCGCCATTTAACAAATCGTCAGAAACTGTTCGGACAATAACTCATAACATCTAACATTTAAACTTAACATAATTCCTTAAAACAGAAATAGCAATTACCATATTCATCACACCATCAGAAAAGTTAGAATGGATAGAGGCGGTTCACTTACCTTTTTATCTGCTTGCAAAACTCATAAAAGACACCATGTGCTTCAGCTAATATTTTCTGAAAATAAAGAATAATTCAAGTGAGATTACATCACCTGCAGAACTGGATTAAAAAAAAATACAGAAAGAACGTGAATGAGCCAGATCGACCAATGCAAAGTGTGGATGAGATCATGCAGATAATATCAGAGGCTTATAGACTGTCCAAAGTTCCATGCTAGTGACATTTCAAGCTACTAATGACCATCTGACGCTAACCAATTTTGTTTGAGGCCTAAGCTACGCATAGATCTACAATGAAAGTCCTGTACAGGGTAACATTTGACAAAACAACTGAAGAATGAACATGTATTCGCCTACCAAAATAATCTAAAAAATATTTTTTGGTAGCTTTCTTTAATCAATAAGCCATAACTGTGGAAAACTAGAAGGGGGGGGGGGGGGGTTGAATAGTTTTACGTCTTTTTAATTTTATTTTGAAAACTTAGATTCGAATTTATGTGAACTCAACTCTTGAAGAATATAAACAAATATAAGTAAATCTAAATAAACAATGCAAGTAAAGTAATGAAATGAAAAGAAAGATAGAGATGGAAAGATCTAACCGTGAGACAAAGGATTTATAGTGGTTCGGCTACAAGGACACCTTCCTTGCCCTACTCCACTCCCCGAGCACCTAACTCGAGAGTTTTCTTCACTATGTCAACAAGCTCCCTTATGGCGGAGAAAACCTTACACAACTTTTGCTTACACCGGTTTAACGACACAAAGCTAGATGTCGAGTTCTAATCGTAGCTAGAACCAATCTCACAACTTCTACACAACTTCTTCACAACTTATTCACAACGGCTTCACGACTTCTTCACAACTTCTTCACGACTTCTTCACAACTTCTTCACGACTTCTTCACAACTTCTTCACACCGTCTTCACAACTACTTCACAACCTAGCACTACTTATGTACTCTTCTACTTCTTTACACCTTCACTACTTACACACCTTAACTTCTTCACAACTTCACTACTTACACACTAATCTAGCCTAAGCAATTATGCTCACACCTATCTAACAAATATACACAACTTATACACAAATGAATGAATGATTATACAAACAACTTATGTAGCAAGATGATACTAAGTTGCAATACTTCTTCTCTAGTTGTTGAAGGAGTATTCTTCTTTTGCACTTGAATGGTAGAAGCTTGGATCACTTGGAAACCAATGCTTAAGAATATATGATCAAAGGATTTAGAAAGGATTTGGAAGGATAAGAAGAGATTTAGAACAGAAGGTTTGGGGTGCAAAAGGTGAGGAAAAAGTCCAGTATTTATAGGCAAATCTGGACAGCTGGAGGAGCGGGGCGGTCCCCTTAAATAGGTGGCCGGCCCCCTTAAAATTAAGGGGACCGCCTAGTAAAATTAAGGGGGCCGCCCATCTGACCGTTGCCCAGATTTGTCTTTTTGTGGGGAAGATTTTTCTGGAACATTTTTACCATTTTTGGTTGAAAATTTGAATTCATAATTTTATAAAAGATTAAACATTTTTATTTAATACAAAAAATGATTTTCTAAAAGATATAAAATGTTTTGGGTCATTTTATAAAAAATCTAGTGATTAAGAAAATGTTCCTTTGATCATATAATGCATTAAGCATTTGTTCATTCATACCTTAAGTGATTAAGTTGTAGAAATGAATATTTCCAACTAAATACTTGTTTACTTAATAAGTTTATGTTTGATGAGTTTACATTTTGTGATCATCAAAACATAGAGATATGAATAAGTATTGATAATGTTTTTAGGCATTATTTATATCAACAATCTCCCCCTTTTTGATGATTACAAAACTTAAACTCATTAAATCCAAAACATTATTTTTGGATAAGTATTTAGTGAGTTTATATTCACTTCTCCCCCTTTTTGTAGAATCAAAAAGGTTATGCCGACAAATTTCAGATACGAAATTTGTCGGGGCGAAAAACTCCCCCTTGATGTGTGCTCCCCCTCGTTTGAGAGCACCAAGGAATCGAGATATGGAATACTTGCAAGAAAAATATTAGAAGCACAAGCATACATAGCAAAATATGGAATATAAAAACAACAATCATGGCAGACAACAATCATGGCAAACAAATATTAAGAACATATAGCAAGACATTAATTAGTATGCTTGAAACATATAACAAGAAAAAGGTCCTAAATTGCCAAAGAGAGCTTTCGGACTTGCTTGCGACACGAAAGCTTGGAAAATAAGCATACAGTTATGCTTAGATGGTTGATGGTAGAGTGTTTGGAATGGAATTGGTTGAGTGAGGGTAAGGATGTTAGATTAATAGAGGTATATTTTTGGAGGTGGAGAGTTTGGAGCGGAAAGCATGTGAATAGTATTTAGTTATTTGATGGTGAGGGAAATGGAGCGGATGGAGTGGATCTAATGATGTTATATCGGTTTAGAGAAGGAATAGGATGAGGACGAGTGAGTAGATATTTGATCCAAGAAATATCTTCACTCAAGTGGAGATGTTGGATGAGATCTAGTAAGAAGATACTCAATACAAGTGAAATGTTTATTTAAGGCAATGATTTGTTTTTGGAGAAGGACACAACAAGGACAATAGTTGACATAATTATCAACTTGATTCAAATTGTGAGGGTGAGGTGAGCAATTTGAGTAGGGTGAGGATGGAGGATGGAGGTTGGCCCTTGTTGTAAGGTGCATAGCAAGGAGATCACTACGGTCATGGATTTGGTTGGGAATGTGGATTTGGTCATTTGGTGGAAGTGGAAGAAATTGGAGTGTGTAGTTGGAAGTAAAGTTGGATGTTTGACCAATATGATGAGGGTTTTGAAAGGTTTCAATGAGGTTGGTTTAAGGTTGAGATGTGTAGTTTGGAACGAAGGTGGAGGTTGAGGTTATTTTGTGATGAAGGAGGACTAGAAGGGAGTTGATCCAATTGAGCAAGGTGTAAGGTAAGAAGAGCACAAAGCTCATGGGCTTCTTTAAGTTCTTCAATGAACTTCAAGTGTTTGGAAGAAGGTGATGATGGTGGAGTGTGGTTGTTATGATGGATGAATGAACACTAATGATGCAAAAGGGCTATTTATAGTGTAAGAATGGTGTGGTTTAGGAAGGTAAATTTTGGAGGGTGGTTTAGAAAGGTGATGATGGTTGAGTATGGTTGTTATCTGGGATGGATGTTTGAACATGTAACGTAGGAGTAACATGTGAGTTGGTAGGAGGTGGTGGTGATACTCTTGGTGGTGGAGACATTTGTGAGCTTGGGTAATTATGAGTGGATGAGGATGGAGATATGGAAGAAGGGGATATTCAAAGAGTGGTGAGTGTTTTGGATGGTACATTGGTAGGTTGAATAAGAAGTGAGGTGTTGTGAATGAGATTGGAATAATTGTTTAGGGATTGATCATGCTCTTCATATGAATCATATGGAAGAGATGAATGGGTATTTCTGGGAGTAAAGATGGGTGATTGGTTATTATGATGAGGTTTGTGAAATGGTTCATTGGAATGAGCTTGAGGATTGGGAGTATAGTTGGGAACAAATGTGGGTGGAGGTGTCGGTTGTTTAGCCACATCATTTGTTGAGATGGACTTGTTTCGGGGGCTGGTTTTCTTCGGGTTTTTCGGTCATCCTTGCTAACCTTGAGGTTTTTGGCTTTGGTTTGATGGGAGATGGCGTGATGAGATGATGGAAGGTTATGAGGAATGGGAGTGTTTATAGTGTAGGATTGATGGGATTAAGGAATGGATAATTTGTTGGATGGATTGGAAGTGAATTTTTTGGAAGTGTAGGATGAAATGGGCTAAAAAGTAGAAAAGGAGACAGCACTTTCGACCATCAGATGGCCGGTCCCCTTAAACATTAAGGGGCCGCCTTATGATTTAAGGGGGCCGCCCATCTATAGGTTCCCAGATTACTGGAAATGGGTTTTTGGCAGAAAATTGTAGAAAGGGTTGTGTTTTTGGGTTTAGTTTCAAGCAAGTCCAACTCTTTGAGGCAATTAAGCATGTAATAGATATCTATGCAAAACATGTTAATTAAAGAGATTAAGCAAACAAGTAATTTCATCTAGCATGTAAACATACTCATCAAGCAAGTAATATATATGGACTAGGAAACAATAAACTACACCAAGTATTTTCTAAATTATATCTAAGTGGGAAGATTAATGAACTATTAGATGGATCCTAATGTGTGCCTATGTGTAATAAATGAGAACTTAAGATAGCATGGACTTCTAGATTTGTTACAAAAAAAATCTTAATAGACAAACCATGGTTCGCTTGATTTGACTTAGTTCACTTATAAATGTCATGTATATAAATATAGATGACAAATATGAGATCACCATGCATGATTTAAAGAAATGTTTTTAGCATTATTCAACAATGTTTGAAAGTGGGTTTTTATGTAGATGTGAAAGTTATTTGAATAAAATAGATTGGGTTTTATTTCAAAAATGTGTTTATGAAAAATGGGAAAAAAAATTCCCAATCTTTGACTTTGATCAAAATAGAATTATGGACATAGATTGAGAAGAAAAATGAGATAGTAAAACATGTTAATAGAAAAGTGAAATAGTTATCTAAAAAATCATTTTTCCAAAATGTGAAGTTTTTGTATATTTTTAAAGATACTAGATTTTTGACAACAAATACCATTAATCCTAGATTTAAAAAAAAAATGGTTGTTAAAGATCTCATGCTCAAGGGAATTGGTTAAGGCTATTGTCACATGCTACCCTTTTCTACATATCCTATGGTCATAAGGAAGTGATGACGAAATTCTATGTGTTCGATGCGAGAGTGTTGAATGGGGTATAACCTAACATCTATAGCTCCTTTGTTGTCGCACACTTATCTAACATGATGCCATAATCTACAAGAGCTTGTTTCATCCATAGTTTTCTAACGCGAGAAATCTAATCTTACTTCTATGTTAATGATTAATCCACTTAACTCATTTCAATTCACTTCATCACCATGAGTTTTCTAATAGTGGACATAGAAGATTTCCATTTTGAATTTGAGAAGGCTAAATGAGTTCGACAGTGAATACTTTATTTAATACTTAGGGGGCTAACTAAAGGGTTTCTAGTTTATTAAATCATAAAACGGATATAACTAAAAGTGTGAATGCAATGCAACCTATCAAACTAAGCATATCCTAAGGAAATGATTAATAAGACTATATGTATGAAGTAACTACTCATGAAATTTAAAAAGAGAATGTACCTTATGTCCAGCTTTTCTTCAAATACTTCAAGGTGATATATTGCTTATAGAAGCCAATCATAGATGAGATTCCGAATTATTCAATGAGAGACGATTTAGCCACTTGGTCCTCATTGCCTCATTTGTCCAAAATTGTTTGAACCAAACATGGTTTGCATTTGCATGTATGGTGAAAGTGTTCCCCAAGGGTTGAAACTTGGTTGAAGTGAACAATTCCACATTGGGTGATTATTATTATTAGGAAAGTTTTGTCTACCTTGATTTCTTCTAGGTTGAGGGGTTTTAGACCGAGGATGAGGATTATTTGGTCTATTTGGAGGTGGAGTTTTAGATCTTAATTTCGGTTTAGAAAATCCGGTTTTGGCTTTTAATGATGGTTTATAAAAACTTTTTACTTCCTCATCACTCGCAATAGGTATTTTTCTATCTTTTATAAGTATATACTTAGGTTTTGACTCTAATGGTTTTTGTTTACTAGATTGACATTCAAACTTTACATTTTTATTTTCACTAGTTGAAACATTATTTGAGTTGAATCCTAGACCGGTTTTATCTCCCGAAGTTCCTTGACCACTTATTATTTTCTTAAGTGAGTTACTACTATTTTTAAACTTGTCAAGTTTGGAAATTTCATCTTTAATTTTTTCGTTTTCATTTTTGACCTCTAGATATGTTTTACATTCTATAAAAACTTCTTTTCCTTTTTCAAAATGTTGTAGTTTAATTTTTAATTCGAGTACTTCATTTTCTAATCGATTATTAATATGTTTTAGTGATTTATTTTTAGCCATGACTTTTTGACCTAATTTGCATAACCTATTATATTCATTATCTAGATCTTTTTCGTCTAATGATTGATTTTTGTCACTAAAGTATTTGGTTTCGGAAAGTACCTCATTTGATGTCTTTGAGATAAGACATTTTTCGTCGTTTGCTTTGTCCGCTTCGTCTTTGTCGCTATCACTCCATGCTCCACTAACAAAGGCGCTTTGGTAATCATGACTCGGTGGCTTTGGACATTTGCCAATGAGATGGTTTGGGCTTCCACATCTAAAGCACTTTCTTTTCCCGTAGTTATCATTCCTATTTCTTTGAAGCGATCTTCTTTCATCTCGTGGTTGTCTTGTGAATCTTCCTCGTCTCTTTAGAAATTTCTTGAACTCTCTTACGGCCATTGCATATTCTTCGTTATCACTCTCGGAGGTTGAGCTATCCTCTTCACTAGATTCCTTCCTAGCTTTCAATGCAATTGACTTGCTTTCCTCTCTTTTTCCTTTGACCATCTCGGAGTCTTTCTTTATTATTGCTTCGTAGACTTTCAAGTTGCCGATCAACTCGTCAAGTTGAAGAGTTGACAAGTTCTTCGATTCTTCAATCGCCGTAACCTTAGCCCGCCATTTTGGATGAAGAGCCCTAAGAAATTTCCTAACAAAATTCTTACTAGAAAAATTCTCATCAAGTGCTTTTAAACTTGTGATGATAGTGTTAAACCTAGCAAAAGCATTATCTATTGATTCCTCTTCCGGAATCGTAAATTGTTCATATTGTTGAACAAGAAGATCTATTTTATTATCTTTGACTTGACTATTACCTTGGTGAGTTATTAGTAAGGAGTTCCAAATTTCTTTTGCGGTTTCACACATAAAGATCCTTTCGTATTCTTTACGTGGTAACGCATTATAAATAACCATTTTTGCCTCATTATTTTTAGCTAGTTTCTTTTTCAAATCATCATTTTGTTTTTCAAAAGGTACAATTTCATCTCTTTTAGTTAAAGGATTATTTTGAATAGGGGGAAAATCACCATAGGTAATAACATGCCAAAGATCAAGATCTTTTGATTTCACATAAGTTTCGAATCTATTTTTCCAATAAAGAAAACCATCACTTTCAAATAGCGGTGGTCTTTGCATAGATTGCCCTTCTAAATATTTTTCCGATTCCATAGATCGATTCAAGTTTTAAAATACAGTTTATTTTAAAAATCTTGTTTAACCTGTCTCTGGTACCAATTGTGGAAAACTAGAAGGGGGGGGGGGTTGAATAGTTTTACGTCTTTTTAATTTTATTTTGAAAACTTAGATTCGAATTTATGTGAACTCAACTCTTGAACAATATGAACAAATATAAGTAAATCTAAATAAACAATGCAAGTAAAGTAATGAAATGAAATGAAAGATAGAGATGGAAAGATCTAACCGCGAGACAAAGGATTTATAGTGGTTCGGCTACAAGGACACCTTCCTTGCCCTACTCCACTCCCCGAGCACCTAACTCGAGAGTTTTCTTCACTATGTCAACAAGCTCCCTTATGGTGGAGAAAACCTTACACAACTTTTGCTTACATCGGTTTAACGACACAAAGCTAGATGTCGAGTTCTAATCGTAGCTAGAACCAATCTCACAACTTCTACACAACTTCTTCACAACTTATTCACAACGGCTTCACGACTTCTTCACAACTTCTTCACGACTTCTTCACAACTTCTTCACACCGTCTTCACAACTACTTCACAACCTAGCACTACTTATGTACTCTTCTACTTCTTTACACCTTCACTACTTACACACCTTAACTTCTTCACAACTTCACTACTTACACACTAATCTAGCCTAAGCAATTATGCTCACACCTATCTAACAAATATACACAACTTATACACAAATGAATGAATGATTATACAAACAACTTATGTAGCAAGATGATACTAAGTTGCAATACTTCTTCTCTAGTTGTTGAAGGAGTATTCTTCTTTTGAACTTGAATGGTAGAAGCTTGGATCACTTGGAAACCAATGCTTAAGAATATATGATCAAAGGATTTAGAAAGGATTTGGAAGGATAAGAAGAGATTTAGAACAGAAGGTTTGGGGTGCAAAAGGTGAGGAAAAAGTCCAGTATTTATAGGCAAATCTGGACAGCTGGAGGAGCGGGGCGGTCCCCTTAAATAGGTGGCCGGCCCCCTTAAAATTAAGGGGACCGCCTAGTAAAATTAAGGGGGCCGCCCATCTGACCGTTGCCCAGATTTGTCTTTTTGTGGGGAAGATTTTTCTGGAACATTTTTACCATTTTTGGTTGAAAATTTGAATTCATAATTTTATAAAAGATTAAACATTTTTATTTAATACAAAAAATGATTTTCTAAAAGATATAAAATGTTTTGGGTCATTTTATAAAAAATCTAGTGATTCAGAAAATGTTCCTTTGATCATATAATGCATTAAGCATTTGTTCATTCATACCTTAAGTGATTAAGTTGTAGAAATGAATATTTCCAACTAAATACTTGTTTACTTAATAAGTTTATGTTTGATGAGTTTACATTTTGTGATCATCAAAACATAGAGATATGAATAAGTATTGATAATGTTTTTAGGCATTATTTATATCAACAATATCAATTCACCAATTATAGAGCTTCTGTTTACATGCTCACGACCTGTAAACCAAGAGTGCGATACTATCTGGTATTTGTATTTTGTAACCTGTTCCCGACCCAACCTGACCTTGTGAACAGGTAACCGTGGTTTTTCCTAATGCATATAAGAATTTCAACACAACATGACCCATGACTCAATCTACATGACCCACATATTTTGCAGCCATATCATTATGCATATAAGTGATTTGGAATTTACCTTGCCCTCGGGTCTCCCCTTTCGTATCCCAACAATTTCATAAGCCTCATCATCATCGCTTGTTCCTTTTTTCATTCTGCAATATACAAACAACGTCAATACTGTAGTTGCAACATAATCGATCTCGCTCAACAGATTATTGTCAAAAACTGCCAGGAATAGAGGACATACCATAACAGCACAAACCACAACAGCACGAACCGCTATCAATATGTCCGCACCAATAGTTTTCATTGATTAGTAAGATTATTTTTGTAGTGGATATGTTATATAAGCAATATATTTACAATATGTATTTCCACTATCGTTATATAGAAGTAATAAACGAAAGCATTTAGATTCCGAACCCTTACCTTGAATATTATGCACGAATATGCCATCATATCATCCAAGAATAACGCAAAAAGGCGGTTGCTCTAAAAAACACACATATGAGAAAATTTAATAAATATAGTAACTGAAGTCTTTATAACTTAAGGAGTATTTAATAATTTGAAATACCAGATCCTAGTGGCGAGATATATTTCTAAGTATCTGAGACGTTTTGCCCTGTACCGCGTCTCCTGAACCCATCTCTACTTGATTCTCGCTCGTTCCCCTCATATCAGCTAGTCTTTCCGGGCCTGTCATGTTCGAAACAAATGTAAAGTTCAATTGTCTGGTCCACTGGCCTGAGAGTCTAATTTCAAAATCTGTATTAATATCGACCCAAATTTGACAGTCAGCAATTATATTTGTATATTAGGGATTGAAACGGTCATGTACCTCTGGGTAGATGTCTTTTGGGTAGTTGTGTATCCTTGATTGACCATTTCAATGACTATGGTATGAATGTATCAGCTACACCACCTGCAATTCGTTCCTCGTACCAACACAAAGCGCCACAATGTTGGCATACTTGATCTCAATTTCCAAGTTACACTCTGATGGGTATGCCCAAGTTACACTCTGATGGCTATGTACATTAAAAACTAAAAGTTACATGAATGAAAAGGGAAAATGCAAACAGCAGTGAATGAATGTGATCGACAATAAATAAGCAAATCACCTCGTGTAAGTCAACGTGTAGGCATACTATTTTCATGTAAAGTGCTGGGATTTACCATTGTTTGCACGGATGTACCTATGGTAACAACAATAATCAGAAAGTTAGTATTTGGTAATGTCAAGTTTCAGGAGATGTGCTTCCAAATAAGGCATATACCTACTTCTGGTGACCAACCGTGAAAACCTATTATTTTTATGCAACATGTTGGAACTTTCTTGAAGCTGTGTGGATGCACCTAAAAAGAAAACGGCAATCAGAAAATTAGTATATGGTATTCTCAAGTTTGAGTAGAAGTGCTACCAAATAAGGCATTGAATTAATGGAAACTGCTAAAATACTGACGTAAGCTACATATACCCATCAACTCTCGTATAATCAAACACATTTGTACACCATTAACCACAGTGACAACACATTGTTCTCATTGTCTCTCCGTCGTCAACCACATTTGAACTCTTCTACTTTCATCTTTCCTAAACAAAATTGCAAAATAGAAACTCTCAAAAGAAATCTATCATCAAAATTCAAAAATAAATATTTTATATTTCTGATAAAACACATTCTGAAAAACAATGTTCCGGTCGACATTGAATTATCAAAATCAACGCTTGTGCCCTCGTTGCCATATGTACAATATACGACACAATACTCAAAAGTAACTACTATCAAAACAACATACAAAAATTATACCTATCTCCGCACACCGAGTCCCTGCATCTCCGAAATCAACACTGTAAGTTGCCTAATATGTAGATCAATATCCTGAATAGTTTTTAAGTTTAATTAAACTCATAAGCCTAAAAAATAAGCTAAACCAAACACCCCCTAAAACCGTAACAAATTTGCCCAACTCATTATAATAAGGTCTACCCATTTATAATGAGTTGTCGTTCCCCTCATATCAGCTAGTTTTTCAGCCTGCCGGAATCCGTGCCACACCACCGCCGCCGACTCTGCCACCTTTGCCTCTTATCAGATGTAAGAAATCGACCTTTCTTTGTGGGTTTGATTGAATCACATCTTCATTTTCAAATTAAAGATATGAAAAAGTGTGTGTGTGTGGGATCAGTGGAAGGTTTAGAATGGACATTGTTTTTTGATCATCAATCTTGATTCTGATTCGGGATTAGGGGATGTTGAAGATCGTATGTTTTGGGTTTTGATTGTGATTTTTGTGTGTGTGTGTGTCTGTGTGTTTTAATAATGGATGAATCTAGAATGGTGTGACTTTATCACTTGAAACGGAACGGTAACAGTAGTCTAACAATGAACAGTGTTTCAAACAGTTTCCTTACAGGGAAGCAACCAATAGGAACACGCATTTTGTAAAACTGGACTTCTGCCTTTTAGTATATATAATAATAATGTGGGGTATAATGGTCAAAATACTACATTATGCCGTGTGCAAAGTGATACTACCCCGTATAAATATCACTATTGTCAAAACATTCTCTGCTTATTTTAAACAGGAAAACGATTTTTTATAATCAAGTACTCCGTAATAAGTAGCTTATTTATTTTATATTGGCATTTAGCTTTTACTATCATATTTAGCTTAAAATCTTTAATAAATAATATGTTTTAATAATTTTATCAAGTTATCGTTTTTTAAGTATTATTGTGCATTCATAAAAAGTAAGCAAATCCATAATATAAGTTGTTGTTTGTTGTTTTTTTAACGAAAAAAATATTAATTCATAAACGAAATAAATAAGCAATCACAGCATCTCCAATGGTATAGACAGTATCATGTCCATAACAATACCACATCAAATCTTTATAAACTACATATAATATAAACTTCACCATCATGTAATGCTATAAAGTATAAACTAAGAATGTCTCTCTCTAATATGTATGAGTGTTAGAATGTAATATCAACACATATAATTTTATCTTTCATAAATCAATAAGAATGAACATGATTGTAACAAACCGCAAAAATTCCTTATAATTAACAACGGTTAATTATATATAAATCTCTGTCAATATTTTAATCACCATTTTTACGGGAAAATTTGAAATTTTTCTTATTTTCTTATTTGGTTGTGATTACGAAATCACAAAATTCACTAAATGACTGAACAAGTTCTAAACTCGTATGACGAAACTTAATTATTTCATTAAGTTAATTATACTCTAAATTCTCTTTGGGCCTTACTCATTTTTTCAGCCCAACTTAATTCGACCAACACTATTCATCAGCCTAAGATTAAAAGCCCAACTTCCATTTGTTAGTTTATGTATATTCGGTTAAGGACTAGCTCCAAAAAGCCGTTCGTTCTCTCGATTATTAAACACGACATATATATATTTTTATGCCGTCTCGTTTCTTACCTAGCCAACTCTAAACGTGCCAATTTTCAGAAGTTTATATCAAGTATTGATATGGTTTTGAAGGGCAAAGCATTTGGCCAAAAACAAGCCACTCGACATAAAATATATATCCAAAACTAAACCGTTTTGACTCCCGTTCGTTTCTACGTGATTCTAATATTGTTTCTAGCATGTTTCCATGTTAACAATCGAGTTTTATCATCAGAAACCATGAGCTATACGATTTATATAAATCGTGTATGTATAAAAGTAACTAGTCGACATATGTGTTGAGTCACAAGACAAGTTGCCACTTTTCATGCACTCACATATTGTTCTAGAGTCCTAGGATGTCAGAAATTCTCCTTTAGAAGTCGCATACTTACTGACAATATCTTGTAGCAAGTGGTTGTGAATTATTGGAGGTAAACGTATTCAAATACGTCTCTTATATCTACTACACATTTGCCACCTTTCTTCCTATCTTAAATATCATTCCCATAACTCTTATTCTTCCATAAAAATTACCTTTGAAAGCCAGAAACATTCGTACGCTTTGTTTGGAAATTATTGAAGAATCGGGTTAAAGTATACATCGTATACTTTGATTTTAAAGTTAACGTGGGAATATTTCTTGTGTTCCTATTCGAATCCCTCATCCTCTATCACCATTTAAATTGTTGTAAGTCATCTCTAATCCAGCTACAATTCGCCTTGGTTCATTATGTTAACCATGCATCATTTTTCTTTTAATATACTCGAACGTATATATAATGTTTACTTGTGTATTTTCGTTCACATATACGCGAACGTGACACGCCTCCATCTTGGAAGGCATAGAAGACACCATGCACACTCCTTTCACGTTTATTTTCGTGTCACATGCATCATACGAACTTATTTTGAACTTAGTTCATATCGCTAAAAATATGTTAAACACTTAGAAATTATTCTAAGTCATTTACCTAATTATTTCTCGTCCAAGTCGCCTAGAAAACAACCTCTTATCTTACGATCTAATTTAACAACCATACAATATTATTACACAACCTGTTAGACGACCTAGCTAGCTATCATTTTCATTTATATAACTCGTAAAAATAAGTTCATTTCGACACTCTAAATTAGCCAAAGCTAATCGACAAAACTCGTTCTTAAAACTATCACAAATAGCGATATGGGCTTTTCAGCCCATTAAGCTGATTTTAAGCTAACGAAATAAGCTAGCTTATCAAACCTTATTGACATGAATTTAGATCATGAAAAATGATAATTTTGATGAGCTCAACTCGTCTCACGATGTACGGATTTTAAAACGTTAACGGGCCAGAAAAATGAATCGTTAAAGCCCATAAGTATAAAAATAAGCTATAGACTAAATAAGCAGTTAAAATAAGCTTTTTACAACCTTACTAAGTCTCGGAAATTTTGACATAATTTTTCCCACAATTTTTGTGAAATTGGACTAAAAATGTAACGCGACAACACCTAGAGGGACCAAAACTGTCAAACCTTTAAAACAGGGACTGAAATTGTAAAAACAGAATCTTTAGGATAGAAAATGATATTATTTAATGTTCCAAGCTCAGAACGCTATATTGGACAAGTAGTGGACTATAAATGTAAAATTATATATAAAAGGACTAACGGTGCAACGCTAACGCCGTTAGGGTAAAAAGAGTAAAAACTGGAAAAGGACAAGGACCAACATATTATAATTGAAATTATTATTTTATTTTCCATTTTACGTTATCCCTTCACGTCATTTGCATTTTTGTATATTTCATTTAGTTAATTATAACTTTACGTTAATTATTTATATATAATGAGATTTTTAAACGATTTGACTATGCGTTCGAGGAAATGATATTTTTGGATATTTGACATAAAAACAAGATAATATTATACGTAATATTATTTTTAAACTTTAGGGATTGTAAACATATCATATTCTCATTCCAACGATCAAATCGTTATCCGTTCTCGTTATCAATTCCACCGTTCATATTTAGTTAGAATCTCAGACCTTCCTTATATTCAGGTCCTGTATTGAAGACGTTTTTGTAATCATTCCTATAATCTTACTTGGTTTCATAATTACATCTTATCAGATACACTCAAGGTAAGTCATAGCCCCTACTCTTTTGATACTCGTTTTATACTTTTGGGGGAGATACATGCTCAAATATATTTTATTACTTTTATGAATAAGTATATAAATAACTTACATGATTCAAATCAAAATCCTAATTAATACTTACCTGATATGGTTTATTCCTTAAGATATGATATATATCTTACTTACTAATTGCTTAGCTTGAATACTGAATTCAGATGATAATATTTCCAAATTGATTGTTATAACATGATACTTGTTTCACTATAATATCTTGAATGTTCCCCTTATCTTTATATGTTATTTCCATGTTTCAACGGAAATACTTGCTAGGAAGAGCATAAGTACTTAAGGTTCATCGTTACCTTAATATTGTCTAAATTACCATTACAGTACAGTCCGTTTGTGCGGTACCTTACAGTCCGCTTGTGCGGTACATTACAGTCCGTTTGTGCGGTACAGTACGTGTTGCTTTGTGCGGTACGTTACATGCCGTTTGTGCGGTACATTGCATGTTGTTTGTGTGATATCTTGTTAAAGTATGTGTTACACCCGTACCCGATAAGGTACCATTTATGTAAATAATAGGTTTTGTAGATGTAAGTTATGTGTTATGGATTTAGTAATAACTAAATGGGTGGCCAAAATAAGAAGAATAGGACTAGAAGGACCATAATTGCCAAATGACCAAAGATAATTCTACACATGATTAAATACTCTTAGCTTAGAAAAATCTGGAAACTTAGAGTGTGTTCTTCATATGTGTCGACTTTGGTAGAGAGAAAGGGAGGGAAGGCCAAAAACATCATCTTATCTCATTTTAGCTATCAAGAAGTGATCAAAGGCATTAGAGATAACTTAATTGTTATCTTTTCATCAAGTAAGTAACTATCCCTAATTTGTAGAAATTAGGGTTCATGTGGTGGATTTGAGTATTATGGATAAAGGTTGTAATTGATGATCTCCTTAGTTAATTAGTTGCTAATTGTAGTTAATCTTGTTATATGGAGCATTTATAGAAGCCCAATAAAGCCAAGTAGGAAGCTAGTAGGACTTGAGGTAAGTATATGAGCATAATCCTTGTAAATGTTATGATGTTAATGTTATGTTGGTGTTAATGTGATTTCTATGGAGCTTGTGAATGTATGTTAGCTTGGATCCAATGCTATTTGTGTAAATGTTATATATTTACTTGCCCGGTCAAGGTGAGTAAAAATCTCATTTGATGCTCCTTGTTAATGTTATGATTGGTGTTAATCACCAATCTTATGTAAATGTGATGTTGATTATGTCTTGTATACTTACTAAGCGTTTTCGCTTACGGTTTAGATGTTAATGATTTTGTAGGTACAAGTGGAGAAGGCAAGGGTAAGGGCTTAGCTTAACTCTAGTGTAGAAGGTAGACTAGAAGACCATAACCTTTTGGACCGAGCGTATTAAAGTTGGAAGCCCCGAAGAGTCTCTTTTGTGTCTTGGTATACTTTAATCTATATGGTCGTTTTGTTATCAAATGGTCTTGTCGATATTTAAAGTCTTTTGTTCATATATGGGTCATGGGTCAAATATGTATAAGTGTCATGAAGTCTTTATGGTTTGTGGTTAAGGTGGTAATTAGAAGGATGTTTGGCTTTTAGCCAAACTCACCCATTTTGGAAAGCTACGGGTCAAAACTTTGTACTAACAACTTTTCAATATATTAGAAATGACAAAGAATGTATGCTTTCAAATGGATATGTTGTGGATAGGTGTATTGGGTAAAAGTGTGTAGTTGAAATGGGTTCTTAAGAGAGTGTTTGGTATAAGGGTGTTTTTACACATTTTGGGGATGTAACGGGTCAAGTTGTTATGAAATGAGTTCAATATGTTAGCTATAGTCTATATGTCAAGAGAATAATGTCGGGAATGTTTATAGCACCGAAATGGTGTTAAATGGTTTGGGTGTGTTAATATTAAAATGTGCAGGTTTTGTTGCAGGGTTGTACTTACGGCGTAATCATGTTATGGGTTACGACGTAACTACAACACCGAGGCATCCCATTTTCTTGTAATTAGGTTACGGCGTAACTACTTCTTGTAGTTACGGCGTAACTTTTGTGCTGCTTGAATTTAAGTTATTTCCAATTAATGTGTAAAAGGTTTTTCAAAAAGAAATCAATTACAACGTAATGTGTCTGGAGAGGAGCAACGTTATAGATTTCTGTTTTCAAAGAATGGTGTAACGTATGTATACTTTAGTCAAACGTTTCCGCGTCGAAAATTTTTCACGTTTTTGGTCTAATCGGGCACGGGGCGTTACAACTTGGTATCAGAGCTTCGGTCTAAGAGGTTTAGGATTTCACCTTATGATTTCCTAGACTTAGGCCTTGTGTAGATGCGTTTAGAACTAGTGTTTGTTATTTGTGTATTGTTTGGATGATTTTGAGGACTCATATGTTGGATATTTTTATGACTACGCCTGGCCACCGTAGTAATAAAAATATGGAACATATGTGAAGTTGAAATCATTTGAATCATACATAGGTGACAAGCTAGGGTGTTAGCATAAGAATAGAAATGGCATCCATGCATCGGTTAAGTATATGATTGTGCTTGATATTTTGAATTGCTAATTTTCAGTAAGAAGAAATGGAAACTCCTCACCAAAAAGAAGTTGCAAAATCCACGGCTTCCAAGCATGCCGAGTCTTCGGCAAAAGATGTGGGTGATAATGATAAGGAGAATGAAAACTCCTTTTCCTCTAGTTCTGGAGGACCTAGCTTTAGAGGCTTCACGGGAGAGGAAATGAAAGCCCTAGACAAAATGATGGCAAAGAGAGTGGGTAAGGCTATTGAGCAAGCAATGCCCTACTATGTCCAACAAACAACGCAAAATCTTAGGGAGCTAATGAAAGAAGAATTTAAGGAATTTAAGAAAGAATGTGGAGTAGCGAAAGAACCTAGGAGTGACAAAGCTACTTACCGGGACTTCACGGCTTGTGATGTACCACGGTTTACCGGTGTTCTTGACCCGTTTGTGAGTAATAGGTGGATTACGGCCATAGAGGGTGCATTCCGCACTAGTGGTTGTGAGGAAAGGAAGAAGGTTATCTATGCAACTAACTTTCTACGTGATAGTGCTAAGACTTGGTGGGAAGGAAAGGTGTGTGAGAAAGGTGAACCTTGGGCGGAGACTTGTACTTGGAAGGAATTTAAGGAGTTGTTTAGTACCGAATATGCTCCGGTTGAGGAAGTTGACAAAATTCGAGAGAAATTCCAATCTCTCACTCAAACTAATGAGACAGTGAATGAGTTGTGGAGGACGTTTAATGATATGGTTCCGTATTGTCCCGAATACCTCGGAAAAGAGAAACTTAAAGTCGAAATAGCCGATAGTAAGATTTTAGTGGTATCCAATGTATATCGAAGGGTAGGGATAAGGATCGATAATAGTGCCTTTAGAGTTGACTTAATTCCTATAATACTAGGAGAGTTTGATATTGTCATTGGAATGTATTGGTTTGACAAATATAATGTGGCCATCCTTGTAGCCATAAGATCATTCAGGTTGTATATCTTAGCGGTAGTGAGATGATTAGTTATGGTGATAAAAGGAAGGGTGAATTGGAGTTATGTTTCACGATAGAGGCTAGAAGATATTATCACGCGGTTGTTATACCCTTATGGCTCACGTAATAGATACGAGACTTGAAAAGAAAAACATTGACGATGTCCGATTGTAAGTGAATTTTGGGACGATCATTGCCTCTAGTTTAAATTGCCTATAATAATAGCTATCACGCGAGTATAGATATGCCACTTTAGGAAATGCCCTATGGTAGGATGTGTAAGACACCGTCTGTTGGGAGGAAGTTGGAAGAAAGGAATTGGCGAGCACGGAAGTAGTGTTAGCGACCATGGAAAAGATTGAGATGATTCTAGCAAGATTTAAGCAGCACAAGATAGGTGAAAAAGTTAAGCCGATAGTTGAAGAGGACCAATCGAAATTGGGATAGGTGATTTTGTCATGATAAAAGTTTCCCCGTGGAGAGGCGTTTTAGGTTCACAAACAAAGAGAAAACTAAGTCTACGGTTTATAGGACCATTCCAAAATCTTGGGGCGAGTAGGCGAAGTAGCATAGGTGTTGGAAATTCCCGAAGAAATGAGAGGTATTCGCAATACCTTTCACGTGTCATACTTAAGAAAGTAATTGGCAGGCGAAACAAGTGTGGTTACCTTAAGCAATATTAGGAAAGAAGCAAGACAACTTAGAAACAAAGAAATTCCGCTAGTGGAAGTGTATTGGAGACATTATGGGAGCCGGAAGTAAAGATGAGGACAAAGTATCTTTATTTATTTCAAGAGTAGAGTTCGGGGACGAACTCTCATTTTAAGGAGGGGAGAATTGTTACACCCGTACCCGATAAGGTACCATTTATGTAAATAATAGGTTTTGTAGATGTAAGTTATGTGTTATGGATTTAGTAATAACTAAATGGGTGGCCAAAATAAGAAGAATAGGACTAGAAGGACCATAATTGCCAAATGACCAAAGATAATTCTATACATGATTAAATACTCTTAGCTTAGAAAAATCTGGAAACTTAGAGTGTGTTCTTCATTTGTGTCGACTTTGGTAGAGAGAAAGGGAGGGAAGGCCAAAAACATCATCTTATCTCATTTTAGCTATCAAGAAGTGATCAAAGGCATTAGAGATAACTTAATTGTTATCTTTTCATCAAGTAAGTAACTATCCCCAATTTGTAGAAATTAGGGTTCATGTGGTGGATTTGAGTATTATGGATAAAGGTTGTAATTGATGATCTCCTTAGTTAATTAGTTGCTAATTGTAGTTAATCTTGTTATATGGAGCATTTATAGAAGCCCAATAAAGCCAAGTAGGAAGCTAGTAGGACTTGAGGTAAGTATATGAGCATAATCCTTGTAAATGTTATGATGTTAATGTTATGTTGGTGTTAATGTGATTTCTATGGAGCTTGTGAATGTATGTTAGCTTGGATCCAATGCTATTTGTGTAAATGTTATATATTTACTTGCCCGGTCAAGGTGAGTAAAAATCTCATTTGATGTTCCTTGTTAATGTTATGATTGGTGTTAATCACCAATCTTATGTAAATGTGATGTTGATTATGTCTTGTATACTTACTAAGCGTTTTCGCTTACGGTTTAGATGTTAATGATTTTGTAGGTACAAGTAGAGAAGGCAAGGGTAAGGGCTTAGCTTAACTCTAGTGTAGAAGGTAGACTAGAAGACCATAACCTTTTGGACCGAGCGTACTAAAGTTGGAAGCCCCGAAGAGTCTCTTTTGTGTCTTGGTATACTTTAATCTATATGGTCGTTTTGTTATCAAATGGCTTGTCGATATTTAAAGTCTTTTGTTCTTGTATGGGTCATGGGTCAAATATGTATAAGTGTCATGAAGTCTTTATGGTTTGTGGTTAAGGTGGTAATTAGAAGGATGTTTGGCTTTTAGCCAAACTCACCCATTTTGGAAAGCTACGGGTCAAAACTTTGTACTAACAACTTTTCAATATATTAGAAATGACAAAGAATGTATGCTTTCAAATGGATATGTTGTGGATAGGTGTATTGGGTAAAAGTGTGTAGTTGAAATGGGTTCTTAAGAGAGTGTTTGGTATAAGGGTGTTTTTACACATTTTGGGGATGTAACGGGTCAAGTTGTTATGAAATGAGTTCAATATGTTAGCTATAGTCTATATGTCAAGAGAATAATGTCGGGAATGTTTATAGCACCGAAATGGTGTTAAATGGTTTGGGTGTGTTAATATTAAAATGTGCAGGTTTTGTTGCAGGGTTGTAGTTACGGCGTAATCATGTTATGGGTTATGGCGTAACTACAACACCGAGGCATCCCATTTTCTTGTAATTAGGTTACGGCGTAACTTTTGTGCTGCTTGAATTTAAGTTATTTCCAATTAATGTGTAAAAGGTTTTTCAAAAAGAAATCAAATACAACGTAATGTGTCTGGAGAGGAGCAACGTTATAGATTTCTGTTTTCAAAGAATGGTGTAACGTATGTATACTTTAGTCAAACGTTTCCGCGTCGAAAAATTTTCACGTTTTTGGTCTAATCGGGCACGGGGCGTTACAGTATGAATGACATGAGCCTTAGAACAATATAAATACATGAATATATATGTCTTCATATATAATAATTTCATCAGACCTTGATTATAGATCTTAAGGCATAATATCATGAGCTTCCATCTCATGCTAGGACTATGATCAAGTACTTGAATTTGACTGAATACTTATATGATTTATTTGTGGTTATACTCAATACCTTTCATTACTTGATTCATCACTGTTAGTATTTATTACAGTTATTACTTCGTTATTGAAATCATTGAAATGAACTGTTCATCAGTACTAAAAACTTATATCAGATAATCATATTATCTCTGAAATTATTAAAACTGATTGTTTAATCATACTTGAATTCATTTCAAATAATACTAAATACTCTTAAATTCATTGAAATAAATGGTTTTCCATTAAACTCTATGAACTCACCAACCTTTGTGTTGACACTTTTAAGCATGTGTATCTCAGGAAATTAATGGAGCAGGACAAGACACGGAGTGGGCATTTATTACTCTGATAAATTAAAATGGTGTAAAAATCAAATATGTCATTCTTTCAAGCCTTTATATCTTATATGAGATTTTTAAATCAAATGTTTCATCTTTGTATCAAAAGTATTTATTTGAATGACAAATAACTTTCAAAACGCCTCTTTCGAGCCGTTTCCTGTGATAATGACTTTGATCCTCCCCGTAACACCCTAATTACTTTTCCGCTGCTATATATCAAATTAGGGGGTGTTACAATGATCATCCCTCCTTTTTATAAACTTAATCAAACAATGAAAGTTTATCACCATCAACTTTACATAAAGCTCCATATCACTATAGACATGCCTTATAAACATGGGCGGAGATAGGAGGGGGTGCAAGGGGTACATGCCCACTAGTGAAAAAAAATTATAATGTAAAATTTTTTAAAATATTTTTGACTCTTTTGTAACTTGCTTCCTCTAAAAATCATTTTGTAAGAGCATTGAGTATCGTGGCGAGAGGACTCGTTGATTCATCAAATGGATGTGAAGACACCTCTTGTGCTCTCCACTTCTTGCCTCGCCGGGAATTCAACGAACTAAAAGACAAACAAAATTTGCAGAGTGCCATTATGCAAGGTTTTAATTTGGGGGGTGGGTGGGGCCCAAATGATTTAGTTGTTTTGTGTTATGAGTGAGGGCGTATTTTGAAGTGTGAGTGTTAAAATGATGTGTCACCGGTGGTGCCCATTAGGCTTAATTGAAACTCTTCACCACACTCAATGCTCTAAGGCTAAAGGGAGTGATGGTGACCGGGTCATCGTCTACATCAGCGGCACCTCAGCTTTCTCTCTCCTCTCACTTCCACTAACTCTCTCTCACCTTTCACCCGTTTTGATTACCTTCTCCCACCTTTCATTAAAATACACACTTTATAAAAATATACCTCACTAAATGCCCCACACACACTCACAAACCAAAATATTTAATTATAAAACATCCGCTATAAGTCCCACATTTTTTGCTAGTCACCATAGTGAGCCGGTCACCATATTGCTCCAAAATTTTCGTGACTTATGTTTGCCGTTTCAGGTGATGGCGCGTGACAAGGTGGTCACGAAGGGGGTCTCACACCCACTCCGTCTGGCCTAATGTAGTTTCTAAAATTTATAAGACACTACTTTTAGGAAAAATGGTCTGAAAATGCATCAAACTTGCAACCTTTTCCTTTTGTATGCAATAAACTTTTAATTTTCCTATTGTAGCATCCAACTTCTTTAATCATCCTATTGTACGCATCCAACTTCTTTAATTTTTAGGCATCAACATCCTTAATTTTCTTATTGTCACGTCACTTTTTTCTCTCTACAGGCCTATAATAGAAAAATTAAGAAAGTTAGATGCTACAATAGAAAAATTAAAAATTTAGTGCATACAAAAAAAAAAATGTTAGCAAGTTTGATGCATTTTCGACCGTTAGCCCCTACTTTCAATTCTACAAATATTTTTAGCTTTTAACATCACCAAAAACATATTAGATCCCCAAAAGGGCCCCCAAACTCCGACATGGATAGCGTTTCCTATCTTCTTCTTCACATAAAAACCATTTAAACCCACCTTCATTTCACACCATCACACACACACCATGATCTCATCACTCCCTTCCACTTCCCCCTTCAAACTAACCCCAGTCTCCACCCCACCAACCACCTTAACAACCCCAACAACCTTAACCTTCAACACCCACCTCAAAAAACCAAGATTCCAACCAATCAAATCCCAATCACAACCACGCATGATCGAGAAAGAAACCCCAGAAACCCACCGCCCCGATACCTTCCTACGTCAATCTGATGATGTGACGTCATCGTCATCGTCATCATCTTCGGTACGAGGTAGGTTTGAGAAAATGATACGTGAAGCACAAGACAGTGTGTGTGCTGCGATTGAGGGGGCAGACGGTGGGGGTAAGTTTAAGGAAGATGTGTGGTCGCGTGCTGGAGGTGGTGGTGGGATTAGTAGGGTTTTGCAAAATGGGAATGTTTGGGAGAAGGCTGGGGTTAATGTTAGTGTTGTCTATGGTGTTATGCCGCCTGAGGCGTATCGTGCTGCGAATCCGACTAGTGTGGAGAATGGGGATTTTAAGCCTGGGCCTGTCCCCTTTTTCGCTGCTGGAATTAGCTCTGTAAGTTTCTGCTTTTCGCTATGTTTGGCAAAACCGGTAGCTGTTTCTTTGATATATACATTTGGTAATATAGCGATAAGTATAGGTGTTAGTAGTAGCTGTTTGTTTGATAAGAAAGGGGTGTTTGCAGAGGCGGAGTCAGGAGGGGGGTTTAGTGGGCACGTGCCCCCCTAGCAAAAAAAATAAAAAATTTGTAGTGTAAATTCTTTAAACTATCGGTCTATTTTTGTAATTTGCCCTCCTAACGAACCAATTTGTAGTGCAGTTTCTAAAAATTAACCTCGACCATTACTTTCTGGCTCCGCCCCAGTGTATACAAAAGCTTATTTCTAGGCTTATGAGCTTATGTGGTTTCAGCTTATGTTCATGAGCCCATATTTTCCGGCTTATTTTGAAACTACAGCCTTATATAAGCTTTTCATGACATAATAAACTTGTATAAGCTCATAAGTTTCAAAATAAGCAGAAAAAGGAGCTTGTGGAACTTAAGCCGAGACCACATAAGCTCATAAGCCCAATTTGAGTGTTAAGGACTAATTGGGTATAGTTTTTACTTTTTATGTTAATGATGAGAATTTGAGTGTTTAGGAAGATATGTAAGGAAGTTGCTATAATGAGTACTAATTAAGTTATGAAATGCTTGCCCAACACCCCTATGTTTTTGTTTTTGGAATTAGCTCCGTAAGTTGGTGTTTTTTGATTATTTTAGGAGTTTTTGATATGCTAATCATGACAATTATTGGTGAATTACGGGGTGTTTGGTTGCGGATAATGCGAAATTGAGTGTTTCGGAAGATATGCAAGTTGCAATAGTGAGTGCAATTATCTGGATAGACATGTAACGTAAAATTATGTTTCTATAACTTAATCTCCTTTGATTTTAAGCCTGAGCCTGTTTCTTTTTTTGCTGCTGGAATTAGTTCTCTAGGTTGTTTTTTGTTTGTTCAAAATTTTGGTGTTTGTGGATTGTGATTGGGTTTATTTTTATGTTAATGATGAGAAATGTTGGTGAATTGTGGCCTTATGGGGGTGTTTGGATGTGTTGTTTATTTGATTGTTGTGATAATGAGGATTTGAGTGTTTGGGAAGATATGTAAGAATTTGGTATAATGGGTACTAAATACTTTTCTGATTTATGTTGGATATCCAATAGCTACCTTGTTTTAGATAGGGAAGTAGAAATAAATGTGTTTAAGATGGTTAGTGGTATGGATTCAAAGCATTAGTGTATTAGTATTTTCAATGTTCATCACAGCTTGGGGGTGTTTGTCTAAGCTTACTTTTTGGGCTTAAGCTTATTTATAAGAAGCAGCTTATGGCTTCTGATGAATAAATTCATAAGCCCTTCTTGAGTATCTAGATTATCTTATGATAATAAGCCAAGGTATTTGGCGTTTATGTTTAACCAAAAGGTTAAATAAGCTTAAGCCGTCCCAAATTCGCCACAAAAAATGAGCTTATAACAACCCCATCCCCCTCCCCAGCACCAATCATAAGCCCGGATGCTAAAATAAGCCTATTTGCGCTAAATAAGCCCATTGAATAAGCCAAAACAAGCACCCTCTTAGTAGAGAGATATGAATTCAAAACAATGTGGGGTTTTGGACTTTTTTTCATCTTTATGGATGTTAGATGCTTAGTTTAATTTTCACGAATAATATGCAATGATTGTTACTTTTCGTGACTATTTCTGTAATATTAGGTAAATATTATGTTGTTATTTGGTGTGATAGTTCTAGTTTAAGGAATTGGATTTGTGCACAAATTAACCGAAAGAAAATGGTAGCATGAGTTCTAATACAATATGTCTGTATATGTGAACTTCATATTACTTATATGTGCAATTTGACTCTAGTGAATAAGTCAAGTTTGTTTGGTTTTAGTTCCTAGTATGTTATTTTTCGCTATATGGCAGTTTTAGCGATCTCTTTGCTTCATTTCTGACACTTTTTTACCAACTATGAGGCACCGCCACTGAATCTATGTTGATAATTGAGCCATAAGATAAGTGCTTTGATTAATAAGGCTATTCCTTTTATGTTTGCAGGTTTTACACCCGAAGAACCCTTTTGCACCAACACTACATTTTAACTATCGTTACTTTGAGACTGATGCTCGAAAAGGTACGACGTTTCTTCAAATGTATCAGCATGAGCAAAGTTAATTCTTAGATTTGGTCATATGGACTCTTATCACCCTATTTGGGTAGCTTATATAAAAGCTTTGCAGTATTATGATACTTTTGACTTTTGAAAAGACATTTGCCCTTTTTGTGAATAGTTTGCTTGAATTTACCTAATTATAGGTTAGACTGTACTTTCGAGGTGTTTAGGTCTTTAGGTATGTCATTTTGGAAGTGGTTATGTGATAGTGATAGTCATATTCAGTTAAATAGCTGTAATTATCGTTTTTCATGGTGTTAAGTGTTTGGGAGTTCTTATTAGTTAAGGAAGTAGTAGATAACAGATAAAGATGTATAAATAGTTTTACATTGCCCTTTGAATATCAATTTTCTTACAGCTAGTATTAAATTGGTTTGTCAAAACTGAAAGCTAGAAATGAAGGTATCCTGGAGAGTGTTATATCACAATCACACTTGTCCCAAATGAGATGTCAAGTATTTGTATCAGAAAATAGAACACTAATGCCACAGAATCGACCCTTACCAGATATGAATTTGCAGTTATCCAAGATTCCGGTTTAATAGTAGTTTACAGCTGTTGATATCACATGTAGTGGAATAAATTTTGTGTATGTTTACTGAATAAACAATTCCTTACTACTTTGTAAAACAATGCAGATGCTCCAGGAGCACCAAGGCAGTGGTGGTTTGGTGGTGGTACTGATTTGACTCCTGCTTATATATTTGATGAAGACGTCAAGCATTTCCATACGGTAAATAACAGATTTTGTTTGTGTGGTTGTATTGCAAAATCTTTTTCTTTCAAGTACTAAATCTAGTTTAATTTAGGTAAAAAGAAATAGGGTCAAACAGCGTAGAGTTTTTCTAAACTCGAAAGTATGTTCAAGTGCTTGCAACCTCCTAGGTGCTATTGAAAAGAGTTGGATCATTCTTTCGACTATAGGTTTCTAATCATCTATATAATGTATTCATTATTATGATATTGATTTACTGACAAATAGCTTTGGTGGGTCGACCCAACCTGTTTTATACCTCCTGAGAAATTCGTTACCCAATTGATTACATCTGCCTATTTTGCTGGTTTCAACATCTATACAACATGTAACAGTATTTCACAATGGTTTTTTTCTTCAAGGTACAAAAAAATGCTTGTGACAAGTTTGATCCCACCTTCTATCCTCGATTCAAGAAATGGTGTGATGACTATTTCTACATTAAGGTATATCTTCTGAGATTTTTTCTGAATCTCACTCTTTCCTTTCCTTGAATTCCTATGATATGACCTTGACCAATTCTTGTGAACCTGGTCGCAACATTCCACATTTCCACATGACTAAATGGGATTTGGAAGTGATCAAATACATGTTCCATGCTTCTTATATCTGGAATCTTGTTAATAAGTAACTTTTTGCAATTTTAGTAACAATATAAGTGTTTATAACTAAGATTTGGACACATCTATGAAGTTGTAACACAAATAGTGAAAGTTGTAACCTAGTTTCTGAGAAAACTGCATCACGGTTCTATACGAATATAATCGCAACAAGCCACATTAGTAACTATTAAATGGCTAGGAAAATTGAATCCTATATGGTAATCTCAAATTCTTATATTCTGTAACAAAAAGGAAAATCATGATAGTTGACTGTCATCCTACGGTATATTGGTTGTTTCCCTCATTGAATTATATACACAATACTGGTGCCATTAATATTGAATTCAAAATCCAGCTGTAAATTTAGTTTTCATCTGTATTGTCTGTATGCAGCACCGAAATGAGAGGCGAGGGCTTGGAGGCATATTTTTTGATGATCTTAATGACTATGATCAAGAAATGCTTTTATCGTTTGCTACCGGTAATGTCAAAACATCTCAATTATCTGTTTATAACCCAAGAGGTGACTAAATGGGTAGGATGGGTAATGGGTCAAAACGCATATGTGCTCACAAGAAGGATATACAGTTTTAGGAATTTGACCTGCAACCCTTTTTGTCCCAAATTTTAATCTTGAAAAACTATTAATGTAACAAATGTAGTTCTAGAAGTTTCATTATTCTAGTAACAACCAAGTATTTTTATAAATAAAATGATATAGTAGTAGGCTTCATCCGTAAAAAGTTTACTTTGGGCAAACTTTCGATCCATATTCTTTTTAGCTTTTTTATTTTAGGTGTTTAACCTGAATCGTTTTATACATAAGTAAATGGAGATGAGGTTCAAAACGCATATGGGTTCACCAGAAAGGCCTGCGGTCCGTTAGCATTTTGTGTGAACCAACCCCATGGACTAGTTAGGGCCAAAAGAGCCAAAAACCGCGCAAAAAAATATATTTGGTTTCTGTACATGTGATATCTTTTCCTAAACCTCAAACTATTACAATGCTCATTTTCTACATGTGACAATTTGCAGAATGTGCCAACTCTGTGGTTCCGGCATATATACCAATTATAGAAAGGAGAAAGGATACTCCTTTTACAGAACAAAATAAGGAATGGCAGCAGCTCCGAAGGGGCAGATATGTAGAATTTAACTTGGTATGCAATTTTGATATGTTATGGTTGTATTTAATCCAAAATGTCATTGTTATGATTGAACTTTATTTGTGTTTAAAGGTGTATGATCGAGGAACAACTTTTGGTCTCAAAACCGGAGGTCGAATTGAGAGCATTCTTGTCTCTCTTCCACTAACAGCCAGATGGGAATATGACCATGTAAGTATCCTTTCTTTTTTCCTTTTTATGGTATAATTGCTCAATAAATTTTTATAATAAAAATTTATGTTTTCTGGATGCACAGCAACCAGAAGAGGGGAGCGAAGAATGGAAACTTTTGGATGCTTGCATTAACCCGAAAGAGTGGATCTGATGATTTTAGCATAGCCTGTAAGATATTGTTTGCTTGATCATGTTATCATTCCAATTTCATTTTTCGCGTTGAGTTTTTGTTAAATGTAGAGAAGTTATGAGAGCACGTAGTTTGAGCAAGTAGATTGTAAACAAAAGATCATGGAAGGTAGCAATGTTGTAAGTTCTTCCGTATACAAATGTTCGTTTTGTCCTTTTTTCATCTCATTCAAAAATAGATTTTAGACAGATAGGAACCTGTTCGACATGTTTCCTTTTTAGCTGTTTTTTTTTATCACTTGAGATAAAACACAACCAAATCACCCATTCACATGTAATGAGTCGAAATTACCATCTCCAGTAGTGGGTTCTGTTGTTTGGTGTAAGGTTTTATAGTATCTGATAATTGGTTAGCCAATGTTGCGTGGTCTTTAAATGATTACTAGACGAGTACCCGTGCATAGCAACGGAAAATTCTAGGGGCAAACAATTAACGATATGCGATATTGTGGTAAATGTTTCGTGTAACGTTCGAATAGAACGTGAGAAGATCAAAATGTAATTGTCATGAGATAATTCAACTCAAGGCAACATTCTTAACATGTATCAAAAAACATATAAAAACATTTAGTAAAACTGAAAATAAAACATTACATCAATTATAAGATAATAACTAATAATGCACGTTACTCCTCGCTGTTCAAAAAATAATAATACACGTTACTCGTCGCATACTCTTTGACCGGCTTTACTAATAACTTTGCTAAATAATTATAACCAACAACAATAGTTTAGTATTAGCCAAAACCTGATTAAAAAAGTTTAGACATATAGGTTGTGTTTGTTTTTTTCTTTCAGATCTGAATGGCGTCTGAAGTTTGATTCGGTCAGACGTAATCAGATTCAGACTGTTTGTTTTTTTTTCAGATCTGAAGTCTGAATACATCTGAATAGGGTCTGATTCGTTCAAACATTGAATAATGTCTGATTACAACTGAAAAGCCTAAACTTTAGTGATACTTCTTTTCAATCATTATCTCCTCATCTTGGTCTTGATTTTTTATTAATAATCACGAATGGAAGGTCGTTTGGTTTGTTTTATAGCGAAACGATTATTTTTTGTTTATTCAGACATAAAAACAGACAGTCTAAAATAATTCAGATTCAGACTTTTGGACCACTCATTCAGATTCAAAAGTGGTATTCAGATTCAGACATAAAACCTCTAAAAAAACAAACAACACCATAATGTCAACTCGCATGCTCTGGTTTTGCCCAACCACAAAACATTAAAACTCAAACTCGCATCAAAACACAAACTTCATTTGCCTTAGAGAGCATAATTGGCCAGGCCAACTTTGAAATAAGATTATAAGAACTCACCAAAGGACAAAAAAATAGGCAACATCACTACCATTACAATTCAGTTAGTCACCTTTCATATTATCACTTTGAAGGACTCAGTCACATGTATAAGTATAACAAAGGACAGATGTAGATCTCAATCAACACAAGCTTAAATTCGTACGACCAAAAAAAAAAATAACATCACGAGAAAAACAACATATATAACATCTCGTATTCAAACAGATCCACCATCAGAGCAAAAGAAGAATTAAAGATCTAAAAACAAATTAAAAGATATCATATTCAAAATCATAAATCTCGAGAGATAAAAATAAAAATAAAAAACCCAAAAAAAATCTCATATACGGAGTAATAAACAAGCTCAAAGTATCCTCAATTTTTTGTGTTCAAAGCAAAAACTAACAAACCTTCGAAGCCCGTTTATTGTACTTGTTAACTACCACCACCATCACCATCGTCACACACTCATCACCGTCGTCACACACCATTCACCGACAATAAAGGATAAATGGCGGCATCGAGGGACTGGCAGCATCGAAGCGACGGCGACAGAAGGCTTTATGTGTAGCGGCTTGTTTTTGTATGAGTTGAAATAGAGAGAATTTTGAGTGTGTGTTTTTTAACGTGTGTGTTTTTATGTATGTGTATAAAGTCAGCCGTGTATTGTTCACTGAATGACGAGTTGACATAGATAGTGATTGACGAGTTGCCTTGTATTGTTTAGTGATTGAAGTGTTGCCATACATAGATCCAATTCTTTCCATATTCACTCACGTTTCATTCAGTTTTCCACTTTCAAACGCAGCCTTGACCATTTTAGTTTTCCACTTTCAAACGTAGCCTTGACCATTTCACTTTTCATTAACTCACCATCAATATTTTCCATTCGATACTTCCCATTTAATCACCATTGACCAGGAATTCATTGAGCATTCAATTTCCATTCATTGACAAGGGCAAAATGGGCATTGACTGAAATTTCAGTTTTTCACTTTTCACTTGACTATTTTTACATTATAAGTAGTTAAGATATATAGAGTATAAATGTATAATGTATCATTTCTACCATCCCATAAACCATTCCATATTCTTCAAAATCAATGTATCCCCTATTCCCCTTCCAAGTTATGAGTTAGAATATTGTTTTCTTTTATGAAAACTCAAAGTAAACTTTCTAAAAAATACAAACTTTCATATGCACCCATCTAGAAAATACAACTCAAGCAATAAATGATATTGCGGATGTTAAGGGAAAATCAAAACCGGGCTGACCTTGTTATTTCAGTTGACATGGATGGTTTCAAGCTTCTTGAACTTGCTGGTCTTGAAATGGACTTGCTATCATATTATCACAAAATGGTGATCCCTTTCATTACAAGCTTTAGGTCAGTATCTCGTGATAATATGATAGCAAGTTAGTCCATTTCAAGATTGACAAGTTCAATAAGCATCAAACCATCCATGTCATCTGTGATCACAAGGCCAAACCAGTTTCGATTTCCCTTAACATCTGCATTTCCAGGTTATTAATTTTTTTTTTTTTTTTTTTTTTTTTTTTTTTTTTTTTTTTTCTCTCTTTTTTTTTTTGGTTCAAATGTCTAGTTTGATGTGATCTGGAATCAACCGAATCAATGTGTTAACCTAAACAAGATGAAAGGTCTTCACATTAAGTCACTTTTTATTGAAATATAAATTGATCAAAATATTGGTTATGCTCAAGTCAAATCGGTAACTATACGACCGAAAATTACGTGAGCCTATTGGGGCACACACGTATACATTTAGAGAGCGTTTATTAATAATAATTAATATGTTTATTGTATACTATTAATTATAATTAATATATTTCACGAAAGAAGATAACGGTCGTTAGTCTGTTAGTCTAACGGTTAACGGTCGTTAAGTCCTAAATTAACTGTAATTGTACAAGTTAATTACCAAAGGACTAAAAAGCAAAATGGGGTCTAGAATATTCCCCTAGGGGCCGGCCATATTGAGATTAGGGTTAAGGGAGGATAACTTGTTCCCTAAGATTTTGTATTAGTATATAAGGAGGCCATTAGGTCCTCATTATTCACTCATTCAAAATCAAAAGCTCTCCGTTTCTCTCCTTTGCTATATACGATCGGCAAACACCCCTAAGTAAGGGTATTGCCTTCACATCTTCTCTACGATAAGCATTCGTGTCTTATTCGTGTTTCGTGGGTTAAGTACTAGCATCCTAACGCTTTTGTTAGACATGTAGTGTGAGCATTCGATATAGAGATCAACTCATTATAGTTGATTTGGTGTTTCGTGAAGATCAAGATCAAGATTTGGTGTTTATCTATTTTTCAATAGATTCGAGGTTAGTATTTTATGTGTTTTAATTATGTGTTAATTCATAACATTAAATGTAGATCCATCCGCTGCGTACTTGTGGTATTGATGGTTTAATCAATATGAATTCCCAACAGTGGCATCACGAGCCATCTCGTTTGGTGTTATGGGTTACACTTAATCCCTAGATACGCTAATTATACACATAATTAATTGTTATGACAATAACATGCATTATTGTCATTTAATTAATCTTTATCTTGTTTAATATATTAAGGGTCAATAAGATTAAAAGGGGTTAGGAAAATTAAAAGATTATTGTAACATGTACTTCTTCTTTTTCTTTTTCCAATTTTAAGGCTTACGCGGTCATAGTTTATGACGCATGTGGTCCACTTGGTACCAAGCTCGAAAACCTTGTGGGAGCCTTAGATTCTCCAATTGGGGAAAAACTCATTCTTAAGTTCTTGGAGCATTACGTGATTTACTGCTTTCCATTGAGTCCTTGGGACTTGTTTTACATATTTGCTAATGATTTTGGAAATAAAAACAGACTAATTACTTATATCAAAACTTGTTTTAATTAAATCGTTGGTTCCATCAAGCGATTGAGGGTGTGGATCATTACTCGAAGCTACCAGGATATAGCTTGCGGGATATCGTATGATTTAATTCTTGTCTGTTAATATACATAATTATTCCTTGTGACCAGTTATGTGTTATACTGGTGTTATGTGTAAAAACTTGTTTTTAGACACTTAAAACGGACTATAAACTAATGAATTTTGATTTGATTAAATCATTGGTTCTATGAAGCTATTGAGGGTGTGGATCATTACTCGAAGCTACCAGGATATAGCTTGCTGGATATCGTGTGATTTAATAAACTTTAACTATAAGATACTAAAGTTTTTTGCTTTTTATTAATGATCAATATTTGACTGAAGATGATTTGAATCCTAATGAACTTGATCAATTTGAAGCTGATATCCGTGCCAAGAATTTAATTCTATATGGGTTAAGCAATGACATATACAATGCCATTGACAACAATCTCACTGCTCGTGACTTATGGAAAGCTTTGGAAAGATTGATGCAAGGTGCAGATGTTGGCACACAAACAAAACATACTCTGGCTTTGTGGAATTATCAGTCTTTCAAGCAATTACCTGAGGAGAGTCTAGAGGATGCATACATTCGTTTTGTAACACCCCAACCCGACAAGGGTCAAAATGCCACATTATGGTGTCAATCAGAACATACAAACGCAAGCGGAAGACTTATAAACATAATAATTACAAAGGTATTCTAGATGATAATATAATACTGACTCTAAACATGTTGAGTTCCAAAATTGAAGTATAAAACCAAACTAAATTTAACTGAAGCTATATCCAAATCTAATCCAGGAGCAAATGGTTATCTATCGTCAGGGTGGTCCACTAAGAGCTCCTATGCACTCTTCCCTTAAATCCCAGCTTCCAACCTAAAACCTGCCGCAGGAAAAGAAATGCGGCTGAGCTTAAAAAGCCCAGTAAACAGATATAAACCAAAACGAATAATCGAACATATATAAGTATAGGGAAAAGAAACATAAGCTCCTGCTGAACGAATATCATCTGCCAAACGAATAAGGGATCAATGATCAACTGAACAAAATGTCATATACCATAAGAAGCAAATCATAGCGAAACATAAGGAGATCATAATGAAGTCAAAGGAATCAAACAGAGAATAATAATCATATAACAGAACAGAACAGAAATGCCCACGAGCTCAGAAA
The DNA here is from genome assembly GCA_021014915.2 of Artemisia tridentata subsp. tridentata. Taxonomy (NCBI): domain Eukaryota; kingdom Viridiplantae; phylum Streptophyta; class Magnoliopsida; order Asterales; family Asteraceae; genus Artemisia; species Artemisia tridentata. Next base: position 140,972,437 of record CP139505.1, on the reverse strand, counting down.
GCATGCCACATGCTTAGTCACATAATCACATCATATCATATCCATATATCCGTCAAATCATAAGTTGTACAAGGAGGGGAGACCTCTTAAGTACCAAATGGAGTAGGTAGCTCCCAGAAGTGAAATGAGGTGCATGGCACACACCAACCATTCACTAATCATATCCAGAACAGAATAGAACAGAACCTAGGATGCATCCATACGCCCTCCTACAAAACAAATCATATATATACACCTGCTCATGACAGGCATGTATACATATCATAATGGCCAATGTGCACAAATATCATAACAGAACAGAAGGGGACGCCGTGGATCAATCACACCTCTACAGAAAGTGTCATGCCATTAGTGCCTCAATGACATGGCCATGGTACCTCCATGGCTAGGGATACAGATACCGAAGCTCGGGCAACAGAACAGAACAAATCATATCATCTTAAGCCATCATATCATATCTAATCATAGCATATCAAACTGAACGGAATCATATCATAGCAAATGGATAGCAACGAATATCATAGCAAACGAATATCAAGCGGATATCAAATCAAAGGATCATATCAAAATGGAATCATAGCAAATGGATCATATCAAACGGAATCATATCAACAAATCATATCAAATGGATCATAACATAGCAACGAATCAAAGTCAAGGATCGAAAAGTCATGAGAAACCTTTACTGAGAAAAGGTAGAATATCTGTACCTCAAACCGCAATTGAAACCATATCCGAAACACAAGAATCGGAAGTTACTCCTTCTTCAGCCAATCTACACGAATTAATGATTGCGTATCACTTATGAGTTCATTTTATAAGTCAAATTCTTATAATTATCCGGATTACATAATTAGGGTTTCGTTCTATTTTTAGAAACTTTCCATATTTAGTAAGTTCCTAGATTTAGTAACCTCGATTTACGATTCACCATTAATTCACTTAGGGTTTTCTTTTCAAAATTAGGTTAACATAATACCCAATATATCATAATTCTCACTTAAGTACCTCGATTTTGTCTGTGTTTTTTTTTTTTTTTTTTTTTTTTTTTTTTTTTTTTTTTTTTTGTTTTTTGTTTTTTTTGTTTTCTAAGTTTAGTTCATGTGTGAGAAGTATACGTATGATGATATAACGAGATGGGAGGGTTTATCAAATGGATGGTCGTGTGATTGAGAGAAGATTGAGCAAAAAATTTGTGGTGATTTTGATTGATAATTGCCGAAAATTAGGGGAAGGGAATTACGGATTCTTAACTAGTCAAATAACTTCCATATTAAACAAATCATACGTGTACAAAGACTAAAAGTAATTTTCGGTCCTTTTGTGGTGTGATGTAAAGGAAATATTAGGAAAGTTCAAATTATGTAACAAAACTTATTTTTAGGCATGTATCATAGACTATATTTAATTAGTTGTATTATTATACATAATGTATAGTTTAGGCATGTTTAATTAATTATATCAAACTTAGTTTAAAGTTCAAATTACTTAGGAAAAATGGGATCCGATTTTTTGGGTTTTACAATTCTTCCCCTCTAAAAGAAAATTTTCGTCCTCGAAATTGAAGTCGCAAAAGTTAGGCGGAGACATACCAAATCACGAAAAGAAACTGACCATAAATAGCCTCACGCTCGGAGAGGTTCTTCCAAAAGATTTTAACAAATGGAAAAATTTTCTCATGACTCGATCCAGACAAACTATGATAGCCCCGGGCTCTCCATCAGAACACAAATCATAACAAATCTGATCCAACGAATACGAAACAAATACGTAGCAGATGACAGATGTAATCTCACGAAGGGATACACGAAACATATATACACACGATGTAAATATGGAGGTAGTGCTAAATGGTAGGAAAACTTCAATCAACTCTATCCAGATTCTAAACGAACTAAGGCACTTGCTAATAATCAGAGAAACACATATTGAAATTACCAAACGTATCAAGAGTTTCATAAAGGGATGGGTAACGTATTCGTACTGACGATCAACTAAGCATGTATCGGAATATTAAATAGTATCAGAAAGCATAATGAATAGGTAGGATAAGAACGAATCTAAGGTCTAACGTATCACGATCTAAATCTCCTTTATATGCTAAAATGTCTAATACTACTGTACGTAAACATCATACGAATCACACAAATCCCCGGTCTAAAGCTTCAAAATTTCTCTTCCACGATGATAACTAATCCATTAGTCATTGTAATCAGCTCCGGACCTTTAGTAAGTAACTTTCTGACTGAATTCAATGAAAAGGTGCTCCACGTCTCCGTTCATACAAAACTCTGACAGGAAAACCCTTGTTACTTGCATGTCATTTATCTTAATGAGCAAACACAACCAGAGCTAACACTTGTCAAATTTCCTGCTCAACACATCTTCCAAGTTCGAATAGTTGTTTTGTCTATCCATCCGTCTGGAGGTAAGAAGTCGTACTAAAAGCCTGAGTCCACTTCCCATAGTCTTTTGCATCTCTTCTAGAAGTGTGAAGCAAAACACGATTCTCTGACACGACCACTGTAGGTGCGCCATGTAGCTTGAATAATCTTCTGCCGAAAGAAATCTCTGCCAATCTTCCAAGTGAGCTGACCTAGTCAAACGATCCACTACAACTCAATTCATGTTGTCCTTCCTAAATGTGCGCGGAAATCCCGTTACAAAGTTCCTGAAAGTTTAATCCCACTTCTACATACGAACATCCAAAACTAAGGAAAACCACTTGTATGCTGATGCTGACTCTTAACCTATTGACGTGCTAAACACTTCACCACCAATTTAGTCTCAACCATCTTCATACTGTTCCATCAAGGTTCTGCTTCAAGAGTCTATGCATAATAGTACAACTAAGATGGATAGAGCAATTAGAACTGTGTGCTTCAATCTAAACCGCTTCCTTCAAGTCTTCTAACAGAGATCATATTCCACCGTCTTGCTCCTGAGCTTCTTCATGTCTGTCACATATCATTCCCAAGTCATGCGTCGGATAGTTCACCTCCTACGGTTCTAGATGTATTGATGCATAACCGATAATCTTCCCGTGTTGCCTAAGGCCATAACCAAGTCTCCTTCTTGAGTAGAAACAAATCTCTTTTGAGCTTTCCAAAATTTTCCTCTCATTCTTCATCCCAACCCAAAATTTTCTCTTCTAGAATATTACATAGAGCTGCTTCTGACGTAGAAATTTCAACACAAAATACGAAGATGATCCTCGTGTTTCTCTTTCGTCTATGAATATACCAATATGTCATACTATAACAAATTTTCCAAGTATTCATGATAGACACGATTTATCAAGTTCATAGATATAGCCGGGGCAGTAGCCAATACAATTGGCATCATAACACTCATAGAGATCATAACAAATACGGAAAGCAATTCTAGGAACATCTCGCTCCTTTAAACGTAACTGAAAATAATCGGATCCAAACTCAATCACTGAGAAAAACTTCACACCCTGAAGTTGATTAATCAAATCGTCGATTCGAGGTAACGGATAACGATTCTAACCACAATACGATTTAGCTTCCCGAGATCAATACACAACTTCATGCTATCCTCATTCTTCTTCACAATTAAAATTTGAGCACGACATGGAGACAACCTTGGACAGATAAAACCACTTCCTAGAAGCTGGTCCTTCAATTCTTTCCCTTCAACTAAAGTCCTTCAATACGGAGTTTCAGAATTAGGCAAATCGTCGCTCATATACGGATAGAGTCCTAAATCAACCAACTTACAGTTCTCCGACACTTCTCAAAGTATCCTATGATCCCAATAAGTTCAAGTTATATGATGTAACTATTATCATGTTGGCCAGACGTCATAATACTTGCATCATATCCACATCTCCTTATTGCAATCACATTCTACCTCGAGTCGTGATTAAACCAATTCTCAGAACCAGATCAAAACAACTTCACATTCAGATGGTAACCTTGGTAGTTCATTAAGGAATACATCGCGAACATTTCAAACAACCGAATAATTCTTGAGGCGAGTTTCATCCGACGAAGTATCTTCACAACTGTGAGGGATTATGTACGAGTTTTCAAAACAAAGGTGATCATAATTGTTTACAAGGTTGGGAACCATGGTACAGAATTTTGAGTTTCTCAAATCGCCAAAGATGACAAATCTAATATGACCGTTGTTAGCATCTCGATGCTCAGTCAACAAATCCCTATCCAGAATAAAATCGAATCAAACTTTTCCAAAGGAAACAGATTAGCAGAACGAAACTTATCTTCAAATATCTTCAAAACGTGGAGAATTTCGATACTCGTGACGGAAAATCACAAGATTTCTCATAGAGGTGGAACCCGTATAGCAAATTCTAATAATGCAGAGAGGACCTTAATATGCTTAGCAAAAGCAAGAGAAGCCACAGAATGTGTCAAACACATCGGATCCATACATATACGAATTCTCTGAACGGACGAATAGGCATCTAAACGAATGACAAACAAATCAGAGATCGAAATTCAAAAGAATGCGGTCACAGCAGAAAGTGAAACCTGTAAGGAATTACTACAAAAGTCTTAAAGCATTATAAACTTATGTTGCGTATCCTGATAAATTTTCTAATTCTCTGAAACGAATGACCTTATAAAGGCTTAACTGAAAGCAAAAGCACAAATCAGAGTGGTGCGGAAGAAAGATAGCTAACGAATGCCTCATCATATATTCTAGGCAATCCTCACCGGTCATAACTAATAGTTTCTACAAGGGAAACCTAAGGAAAAATTTCAAAGGTTGTTCCATAAGCTCCTACAGTGCAAACCTAAGGGTCTAAATCCTCACAGGCCATAACTTATGTGCTACAAGTCGAAGCCTGATCTCTGATACCATAATTGTAACACCCCAACCCGAAAAGGGTCAAAATGCCACATTATGGTGTCAATCAGAACATACAAACGCAAGCGGAAGACTTATAAACATAATAATTACAAAGGTATTCTAGATGATAATATAATACTAACTCTAAACATGTTGAGTTCCAAAACTGAAGTATAAAACCAAACTAAATTTAACTGAAGCTATATCCAAATCTAATCCGGGAGAAAATGGGTATCTATCGTCAGGGTGGTCCACTAAGAGCTCCTATGCACTCTTCCCTCAAATCCCAGCTTCCAACCTAAAACCTGCCGCAGGAAAAGAAATGCGGCTGAGCTTAAAAAGCCCAGTAAACAGATATAAACCAAAACGAATAATCGAACATATATAAGTATAGGGAAAAGAAACATAAGCTCCTGCTGAACGAATATCATCTGCCAAACGAATAAGAGATCAATGATCAACTGAACAAAATGTCATATACCATAAGAAGCAAATCATAGCGAAACATAACGAGATCATAATGAAGTCAAAGGAATCAAATAGAGAATAATAATCATATAACAGAACAGAACAGAAATGCCCACGAGCTTAGAAAGCAGCCACATGCTTAGTCACATAATCACATCATATCATATCCATATATCCGTCAAATTATAAGTTGTACATGGAGGGGAGATCTCTCAATTACCAAATGGAGTAGCTAGCTCCCAGAAGTGAAATGGGGTGCCTGGCATACACCAACCATTCACTAATCATATCCAGAACAGAACAGAACAGAACAGAACAGAACCTAGGACGCATCCATACGCCCCCTGCAAAATAAATCATATATATTGTTGGGAACGCATTTCACAATTAGTCAAGCCTTGGTCATTTCTTTTAATAGGTTGCGTGAAATGGGCTATATGTTTAGTTTAAGTCCACGGTCCATTAGTAGCCCATGGACCGTGGTATCCTATGTAAATTACTTCTAGAATGTTTGCACATGGGATGCCCTAGCCTTTCGCCTATAAATAGAAGGCTTAAGGTGTCATTTAGTTTGTTGGTTTTCATTACATCGTGCAGAAGCTTTGCTAGTTTATCAAGTGTAATAAGATCATCCTTCTTCTTCTCTTATTCTCTTCTCTAAACTTTCGTTGCTACTTTATCTATTGTTATTAGTTTATATGTAGCTTAGTTGTAGTTGTGTTCGTGGTTAGTAGTAGAATAGATCTTGTGTTATATCGTTAATAGGGACCATCAACTGGTATCAGAGCCATGGTATTAGTTTTGGTTGATTTGTGTGATGTTATCTTGTCAAAATCGTATATTTTTGTGGATCTGGACTTTTTTTTGATGCTGTTGTATAACTACTGTTTACTGGTCCTATTTTTCTTGTCTAATAGTATTAACAACAGTATCTTAACATGCTTTATTGTATCAGAAAGAGATTCACTTCAGTTTTATATTTTGGTTTGTTTGTTTGTTTGTTTTTTTTTTTTTTTTTTTTTTTTTTTTTTTTTTTTTTTTTTATTTTTTTTGCGACTGTTTTGAATCCATCCCGTGAAGAGTTTAAGGTCTGAATATTGTGGTCAGAAACTGGTCGAATACTAGTCAAATTTATTGGTAAACTTGGTCGGAAAACTGGTAAAATAAACTCGCCGGAAAAGTCATCGGAAATTTTGGCCGGAAAAGTCATCGGAAGGTCTTTATCGCAATTGCTTGTAAAGCAAATTGTGAAAAACCCTTTTTATCACAATTGCTTGTCAAGCATTTGCGATAAACCCTTTGTTTTCGCAATTCTGGACTGCTTTTCGCAAATGCCTTTCGCAAATGCTTATCGCAAATGTGGCTTTTCGCAATTGACAGGTCATTGGTCAAACCTTTCGCAATTGACTAGGCAACGGTCAAACCTTTCGCAATTGCCAGTCAACTGGTCAAACCTTTCGCAATTGCCGGTCAACGGTCAAACTTTTAGAAATTAAAAGAAATAAGAAGGAGATGATGTACTGATGAACACATGACCACAAAACAATATACCAATACTGTACGTTTGACTTCAGTTATTACCATCACTAGTCGAACGGTTAACATAAATTGAAATGCACATGGGATTCTCTTATGTATACACAAGACTGCCACAACCTCGACAAGTCCAATACCAACCAAAATCTAATCTTGACACTACAATTAACCCTCACCATTCACTCCCCAACTCACAATCCATATCCTCTATCACGACTCAAAACTGAAAATTAAATAATCATTGATCTCAGTCATATTTTTTGTGTGTCAATAACTATTACTTGACTTCAAAGTTCAATAAACACGAAAGATAAATCATCATCGATCACTTTTGAAGCATAACTTCATTATCTATCCGACACTAAAGACAAGACGATAACAATATTATTATCATCTATCTTTGATTCGGTTCAAACACAAACAAGTACAAAAAGTGACAAACCTACCCGAGACCTTTGATAACAAGATCTTGAAGCCATGCTGCTGTAGTCCTTGTTTCGTATTAACAATTGAAAAACTGAGGTGGGTTTGGGTACTCTTCGACACATACCATTGTGTTATGTATTCGATTGTGATAATGAATCGACTTGGATGAGATGAGGTTAGATGAAGAAGGTGAGACATGAAAGAAATGGTAGGCGAATGGATTGTGTGGATTGCTGGGTTTTTCACAAGATAGAGAAGTGGGGGCGGATTAATTAGATTAGGGTTAGCTAATGTTGTTGTGGTGTGCCTTTAAATACCCGTATGTTTAGGGTATGAGGGATTTTAGATCGGATTTATCTTTGGGCTAGTTACTATTATTTATTTCATTGGGCCGAATAGCAGCTTAAAATTAGATAGGTGCTTGGGCTGGTAACTGGACTGGACTATACGAATTTCAGGCTGTGGTACTTTGGTTAATTAAAAAACTTTCACGGGGATACAATTTTGACAAGATCGGGAAAAACCATTATCAAAGTTCATTTAACCATGTAACGAAGGCTAGTTTTGGGTATTGAACCGCAAGATGTGACTACGGCGTTAATTCATTATTATTTATTTGAGTTTGAAGTGGAATTTCACGGGTGTGTGTACTTAGTATCTTAAAGATATCGGGGTTGGTTGGATGCATGATTCTTCGAGATCCTTGTTCGAGCTTTTAACCATCAAAATGATTAAGACTTGAGTTATCTAGTTATACCTGATGTAAGGAGTTACGTTGTTGTGCTCACAGAGTATAACTATCACTTTAAAGGAGTTACATTGTAGTGCTCAAGTGTCACAAAAAGATGTGGATAATTCAAGATGAGTTCATATACAGTTAAGGATGGTTGGATGGGTATATGAAACGGCCTATGCTTTAAGGAGTTACGTTGTAGTGCTCAGTGTAGGTTCTTAGTAAGACAATAGTGCAAGTTTAAGTCACAAGTTTGGGTTATTTTACTTCAGTCTCAAGTTCGTAATACTGGGTTTTCTCCATCAGTAGTCACTACAAAAATCCGTCAGAATGATAATGGGGTCGGTAAAGTGTTAGCAGAGAAGAGTACTGAAGAGGAAGAAGAACATGATATCGAGTGTCGATCAAAGATGATTCATGTAAAATATAACAAACCATATGATTATTCAAAAGCACCTCATATTAAAGAATCTTTTGTACCTCAGAAAGAGAAATATGTACAAACGTGCTCTTTAAATGAAACAAATACTTCATCTGACATTGGTCCAGTTACCACTGTTGCACAAATCAATGGTCCTTTACCAAGTCAAGGTGTTAATGAACAAATGCCAAAGGAATGTCGCATTCTTAAATATTTCAAAACATTTATGGAGGACATTCAACTTTTGGAAAACGCTGTTGAAAGAAATTCTAAAATCAAAATCTCTACCTTTCTCTCTCCTTATGAGAAAGAAAAGCGAGAAGTTTTTCAAAAACAATTCTTGCCACTTGTTAATCACCTGCGACTTTGTGCAACTCAATGGGAACAGGAACTCCAGTCAAAAGTTGTATCAATGATGAGTATTTTCAATGCAAAAGATGTCAAAATTGCAAAACAAAAAGGTCAAAAGAAAGCTTTAGAAAAAGATGTTGATCGACTCTTGACGAATGTTCTCTGTTCGGATGTGATATTTGTGATAATGAATTCTATCTATTTGTCATGTCATGAAGTGCTTGTTGATGATCACTGTGATGAACTTGAGACAATGAGAATTGAAAATGAAAATCTGAGAAAAGAAAATGAGCGACTCAGACAAATCAATGCTGATGTGGAAACCAAATGTGCAAAAGAAATTTTCAAAATTCGTCAAACTCTGGATAAGTGTCAGACTCAAAGTTTTAAATTTGAGTTAGCATTACAAAGTCAAAAAGAATCTTTGTCTTCTCAAAATGTTTGTGTTTCAACACTTCAAAAACTTGAAAAAGAAAATGAGGTTTTAAAACATCAAATTTTAGAGTATGAAAAAGATATAGCTGAAGTTTGTGATAATAGAAATGACACTGTTCGGTTAAATATAAAGTTGGAATCACAAATTCAAGAACAAAACCACGTCATCATTGAAATGAAAGAGAAACTTAGAACTCTTGACAAAGGGAAAGCTGTATTACATAATGTGATTGCACCAGGAATGTACAAAGTAGACAAGGCACCTAAGAAAGCATCATCACAAACTACTAATGTGAATACTTCAACCTCCACAGGATTAGGCACCACATCTAAGGCTAGCAGCTCAAAGACCACCAAGAGTCAAAAGAAAAGTCAAAAGAAGATTAGAGTTTGGCAACCTAAGAGTGGATTATCTAAGAAGGCAGAAGTAGAAGTTCCTGATGGTAGTTTGAATAAGACACATGTTACGTCTAGTTTAGAATCTAGCTTGTCTAAGGGTCATTCTGAATCTGATGTAATGAATGTTGAATCTTTGAATGTTTCTAATGCTATTATGGTTGATGCTTATTGTGTATTCTGTCGTACTAGTATGTTGACTGGAAATCATCAGAAATGCATTGCTAAGACCCTTTTGTCAAGAAAACAGAAACGTACTACTGGCATTTCCTATAGGCCCATACCCGCTGCTAAGTCCATTTTAGGAAAACCGCCACAAGTAGTTTCTGAGACCACCATTGACAAGCCCGTAGTTGCCCCTAAGAAGAAAACACATTCACCTAGCACATTCACTAAGAAGAAAGCACACACTAGTTGGATGTGGCAGCGTTGGTTACAATATAAACCTAGTTTTACATGGGTTCCAAAGATGCTTAAAACATGTATTACTAACCCAACGGGATCTACCGGTTCCAACTCTCCTGTGTCCTCTTCTTGTGATGCAGGTAATTCAAATTGTGCTATGGATTGTTGATAGCGGGTGTTCCCAACACATGACAGGGAATTTAAAGCTTCTAGTAAACTTCGTTGCGAAGTTCATAGGCACTGTCAGGTTCGGGAATGATCATTTCGCAGCTATCATGGGATACGGTGATTATGTCAACGGGAACAATTAAATTAGCAGAGTATATTACGTTGAGGGCCTAGGTCATAATTTGTTCTCAGTTGGACAATTTTGTGATGGTGATCTAGAAGTGGCATTTAGGGAGAAAACTTGTTTCATTCGAGATCTTGAAGGGAATGACCTCATGAAAGGGAAACGTGGCACCAGTCTGTATACCATTTCCTTCGAAGGCATGACAGCTTCCTCTCCAATATGCTTACTATCCAAGGCACATCCCACAAAAGCTTGGCTATGGCACAAATGGATTTCTCACCTGAACTTGAAAACTATGACCGAGCTTGCTCGCAAAAAGTTGGTAGACGGTCTTCCAAAATTCAGATACGCCAAAGATCATCTATGTCCCGCTTGTGAGCAAGGAAAAAGTACTCGTGCTTACTTTCCTCCTAAACCCGAGCACAGTACTGATCACGTATTTCAACTGTTGCATATGGATCTGTGTGGCCCTATGCGTGTTCAAACTATTAATGGGAAGCGGTACATACTGGTAATAGTCGATGATTATTCAAGATGGACTTGGACTTATTTTCTTCGCAGTAAAGATCAAGCACCATCCATGATTATCACCTTTCTCACAAAGATTCAAGTTCAGTTACGCAACACTGTCAAAAAAATTCGAGCAGACAATGGAACTGAATTTAAGAATCAGACTCTTAGGGAGTATTATGAGAAAGTGGGTATTGAACATCAAACATCCATTGCTCGCAGCCCCGAACAGAATGGTGTGGTCGAAAGGCGAAACCGAACTTTAGTGGAAGCAGCAAGAACAATGTTAATCAATGCTCAGTTACCGGATTACCTTTGGGCCGAAGCCGTTTCTACTGCCTGCTACACCCAAAATAGATGCATGATCACCAAAAGGCACACCAAGACACCATATGAAATTGTTCACCGCAGAAAACCAAACATCAATTACTTTCATGTGTTTGGAGCTCTCTGCTATCCAAAGAATGATCGTGATGACCTCGGAAAATTGAAGGCCAAAGCACATATAGGGATTTTTGTCGGTTATTGTGAAAATTCATAGGGATTCAGAATTTGGAACCGTCGCAACCGGGAGATTCAGGAGACGATACATGCTAATTTCGATGAGCTTACCGAGATGGCTTCTGGGCAAAACAGCTTAGGACCCGAAACCAACCGTCTCAACTTTCCTGATCCTTCAGTTGCACCCTTCTCTCTAAACCGCAAAGATCAAGAAGACTTGTTTGCTCCATTGTTTGATGATACTATGGTTTGTCGTGCTCCTGATGTATCTACAAGCTCCGCTGCACAACCACTCGTCAATAATCTACAACCTGATACACCAGTAACTACAACCACCGCATTTCCATTCATTTGAAATTCCTATATTGCCCCTCTAATTTTTATTTACTTATTTATTTATAAGAACATGTAAATTTTTATGCAAGAGCATTATGTTTTAAACTAAGTATGAGAATTGATTACATGTCATTTAAAACATTACGTTATAATTCACCTTATAATTTTAGCAACCTAAATTTTGGGATTAATATTTTATTTTGCATTTGAACTTAACTTAAGATATATAATATGAGTAAGCTACATTAAATTACATGTTATGAATAAAGGTGCGAATAATAAATCATAAACCCAAGTAATATTTAAATTAGGTGCATTATTATTTTATCCTAATTGACATCACGTTTTCAATGGACCAAATTTACACTTGATAGAGAATTATACACGGTTGGAATATGAGATAAAAACAAAAAATCTTGTGTCCATACTTGACCTCCACACGTTCCCTCTAAGCCAAAATATTTACTTCCTTTACATATATATATATATATATATATATATATATATATATATATATATATATATATATATATATATATATATATATATATATTTACTTCCTTTACATATATATATACAATCATATTAAAGTCATATTTGCTTTCCCTTAGTGTGTGATCAAATCAACTATTAAAATAGGAACATGTCATACATTATTTTACTCCTCAATTTCTGCAAACCCTACACGTTATGCCACAAGTTACACACGTTACCCCTTTTTATCTTCCATATATATGGCATTCTTTTTGGCAGCCTCAACCCACATAACAATCCCTCTTGCTTTCCTCCTTTTCTCTCTATGCGACATAAGCAAACGAGCAGACCAAACTCACTGTCTTTCTCCCTAAGATTAAGGAGTTAAAGTATAGCAGCCCTATTGGTGATCCTTTGAAGTGCTAGCAGCCTTTGGTGATCAAGATCATAACAGATTCGTTGGAAGTGTGTGTGTCGATCCAAGTGTTATTCACTTTGTTATCCTTGCCTCGTTAATCCAGCCAAGGTATTCGAACCACCCTTGTCTTCCAGCTCTAATATGTTGACGTTAAAATCTGCTTCTAGACCAATTTATAACACATTTAATGAAGCATAAAATAAAGGGAACCCTAGGCGTATATAAGATAACGAGGAATATAGGAACTTATGATTTCATGTGTGTATCACGAGTATGATTTTGGGTTGTTAACATGGCTAGTGTGGTGTGGCTGCTAATGTCTTGAGTAATTTTTAATATGGGTCGAATAAGGATAGAGTTAGGGTCTGTCTAGGCAGCAGATACGATTGTGAAATGGGGGTGTTCTTACATGGGTTAAACTAGGGTTTTCTGGTTGAGATTGAGTCGATCTAAAGGGGTTTTAAATGAAGTCGGATGTGTGTGGTCTGTGCTTGCATGTGTGTTAGTATGGTGTTATTTCATGTGGGCTAATAGGGGTCGATTATGGGGCGTTAATTTATGTGTTTTGGGTGAGTTGGGTGACAAACGTAGGGACTGACATGGGTAGTGTGTTGTTTTCATAAACTGTTTTAAAAATGTTTCTTATATTCAAATTGCATGGGAGTGGGGACGCTTGAACAACTAGTGGTCTGGTGATTTTGGGCTCGATGGGTCTTAAGCATACTGAGTTTTAGTGGGTCAAGGAAGTGCATGAACATGGTTACAATCTAAATTAAAAAAAAGGGGTACGAGGCATACTAAATATTTGGTTAAACCTTTGGTCGTTTCGTCATGGTTTGGTGTTACCAAGAATGTGAGTGTGCGTGTTTACCGGGATGCGTTTAGTATGTGTGGGTGGGTTTTTTTCTAGTTTAAATTAATCCGAAATGAATCTAAAATGTTTATTAAAATTACCCTAAACTTACTAAATATGGAAAGCTACTAAATATGAAAAGTTACTAAAAATGGAAAGCCGACTAAAATAAGTAACCTAATTTATGTGAACATAAAAAATACTTGATTATCACATTCGTGTAGTTCCGGTGAAGCGGGAGTGACCATCTCGTGACCTTTCTTTTCTTGTTTGTTTGCTTTGAATAAGGTACAGATCTACGGTGTTCCCCCCTTATGTATATGTATTATATCGCGATCACTATTGGCCAACCTTATGTGTGCTTAGTCTAGTACTGACATACATACTTATGTTAGGGAGCGTATGGATGCATCCTAGGTTTTATGTTTTATGTGATTATGGTGACCAGGTGGTGTGTGCCTTGCACTCCTTCTCACACTTTTATTTTATTTACTTAGAGGTCTCCCCTCTTCGTATACTTGTTATGCTTTAGTATGATTTGACGGATTATGATATGGAGTTCTTATGGCACATCTTTACATGACTTTTCCTTATTTCATTTTCTCTTGATTCATTACTTATTCTGTTCTCATGCATCCTTGATTCGTTGTTCTTCTTAAAATTCGTATGACTTCATGATTATGCTTTTCATTTTGTATTCTTATTCCTTCGTTACTTATGCTTATTTACCGTTATGTTACGTTATATATATATATCTGTTCACTGGGCTTTTTAAGCTCAGCCGCATTTCTTTTCCTGCGGCAGGTTTTAGTTGGAAGCTGGGTTATGAGTGGAGAGTACTTTGGACTTAGAAGACCTTACTAGCTATTCTGGATTAGAAGTAATTACGATTGTAGACCTAGAATTTATTATTGAATTTTCCCCATGTAACCTTGTATTTTAGATTTTCCCTTTTGTAACCCTTGAATTTCATTTGTATTATTTAAGTCTTATGCTTGTGTTTGCTTTGATATGTCACCATAACGTAATACTTTTACCCTTATCGGGTTGGGGTGTTACAATTATGGTATCAGAGACCAGGCTGCGACTTGTAGTACATCTAACCCTGGCCTGTGAAGTTTGGACCAATAAGTTTCCACTGTAGGCGCTCATAAGACAACCTTTGAAAATTTGCTTTAGGATTTCCCCATAAGAACATAAGTTATAACCGGTGAGGAATGGGTAGACTAGGACATCTATGTAAGTAGCATTGCTTCCGCATCACTCTGATTCATGCCTTTGCCTTTAGCTAAGCCTTATAAGAACATTTGTTTCTGAAACTAGAAGTTTTGCAACCTAAGTTTAGTAACCAAGTAAGATTGAAATTCCTCGAGAACTACATGGATACCTTGCACCATTTAAGTTTCACTTCCTAGTTTTGATCTCCACTTCCGATCTATTTGATAAACAGTTTGATACCTTCCCAACCATCCCGAAGGTCATTCAACCCTAATGTGTTTGACACATTCTATGAATTCATTACCCGTACTGGATATAATGTATCATCCGATACTACTCAACTCTGCACAATCCATTACTACTCCTATGAGAACTCTGGTAACTAGTAACCACGGATATAGGAAGTTTTGTTCCCTCATTTTTAATGATGAACCTTGTCTGCCAACCAGTTCCCTAGAAGGATATGACAAAAATATTGTCTTAATATGGAATTGTTAACTGAGCATGATGATGCTGATAACCGATATTCCATACATCTCGCTTTTGACAGTTATACGATGTTCGCATTACCGATGATTCACACCCTACCTGCCACTTATGCTAAATAGCTAAACAGGATTCCAACACCTTGAACTGTTCACTTATCTATCTCCACACTATATTGAACCATGTACTTAGCTTTGATATATGAACTATCCGTCTGGCTTGACGACCGTACTCATCCTACGAATCCGTTTACTTTTGATATATTCGATTTTGAGGTCTTTAGGTTATGGATTGGCTGGCTCTTCATAAAGCTGCCAGAGACTACCATATCTGATATGTAACCTTTAGAAATCTATTTTCATCCTACTTTTGTTATGATGACCCTCAACCGCTCAAATCTGTTAAGATTAATGTTACTATGGAAACACTTACTCCAATCTCATTTGATTGTCAAATTTCTCCTGACACCTATTAGTATCCACCTTTAGAAAGCTCTGGCATTGGAAGCATTTTGTTGTACAAATTTTCCGATGTTCTCTGATGAACCTCTTGGGATTCCGTTTGGGAAGTAGAGTTAGCATTGAACTGATCTCAGTTGACGAAACCATGATGCCATAGAAGTTGAGAAATTGAAGGAACTGATGGAATATGATTTTGTTCACCTCAGTGTTTCTCTTTGGATGCTCCTGTTGGTTTATGAAGAAGAAAGAGGGAAGTATGCGACGGCGTATCGACTATCGTGAACTTAATCGTATCACTATCCGAAATCATTATCCATTTCCGCGTATCAATGATTGATTTGGCCTACCTTTGTAAACTCCGTATCAGACGACCTCATTTAATGTTTGAAGGACTGAAGAAGCAACCACAAGAACTTCTAAGAAGGGAGATGACTAACTGAGAGTAACCTCCGTGAAGCATTTCAGTTTTATTCGTGAAGAGGAAGATAGGTGATGTGAAGTAGATATGAAGTTTTCCCTGAGACGATTCATGAAGCTGCTTTCGTACTCGTTGTGATCATTATGAGTTTTAAATGATGCTAATTGTATTGGCTAATAGAATCATGTTTTCGCGAGTAATTGGACAATTGTCATAGTATGACAGTGTGTTGGTGCTCAGAGACGAACGAGGAACACGTAGATCATCTTCGTATTAAGTAGAATGACCCTTTGTTCTGGAAGAGTAGATTTGATTGGCGTTCAGAGATTGTAGCAGACAACACTACCAGGTATCCGGTGATGACAGCAGTTTGAGTTGGCGAATTTCGAGCTGTGCTAGAAGACCTGTCAAAGACACGCAGTCTTGCTTCTCTATTCATTTTAGTTGTACTAAGATGAATTGAGAGCAGAAGCAGACTCGCGAATGGAAGAATGCACGGTGATCATGTCAGAGATTCACGTTACCACACCACAATGTCCAGAAGAGGTGTCGAAGGCTTGAGGGACCAGACTCAAGTTTATAATTCCTTTCCACCCTATGATCATATGGACAGACGTAGACAGACTGCTTGGACTTGGAAGAGGTTTAAAATCATGTATATTGAAGGGATGAAATTGGAAGCAAACGTTTGGGTTTGGAAGAGTTAATTCTGTGAAGGATGAAGCTATCAATGACGTAATTCACTTCCTCTTAACCTATTTAAATTTCCGTTACCTGATGCCAAGATCCTTTGAATGATTTAGGTTCTCTATTAGTAATTCCGTTCTGTGTTCATTCTGCGTATGTTGGCTGATGGTTTTGTTATACGAATTCTGACGAATTGTGGAAGGAACCTTGAGATTTATGTCCAGAAATCAGCGGATCTTTGTAGCAACCACTTATATTGGCTGAGTTAATTTTGGTGAGTGATGAAGGATTGACGCTATTAACGACGTACCTTAATTCTGATAGACATTCTAAGATTTCTGTTACTCTTTCGAGTAGTTTCGTTCTCCTCTTAGTTATGGTGTTTGTTTTTGATGACCTCTGAGACTGTAGAAGGACTAGGTAGATTAAGGTAGGTTGTTATGTTCGCGACTTGAGATAAAGTATGGTCATCATGAGGGCATACTTATGTGATGCTAGTATTATGACGTCTGGCCAACGTGATAATACTTACATCATATAACGTGCACTTATTGTGATCATAGGATATTTCGATGAGTGATTTAGAAGCCTTAGAATTTCTGATAGCTGTTGGAGATTATCTGTTTTAGTGAGACTTTAGGTTCATTCTACCTATACGCGAAATCTGCTTTCACCGTTATATGATTTGATACGTTTGGATTCTCGACACGCGTTTTGCTGACCTCTGTACTTCCAAAAAGAATCTTAAGTACTGTTGTAGAGCTTTTTTCCGGTTGATGTTATCAACAATCTGTTTTTTGTATGTTCTCATCTGATTTGTCTAATCAAGTTCTATGGACGACATATCCATCAAATTCTACGTATTTCCTATATCTCTCCCGAGAGAATACGATTATCATCTGTAACGTTTGGTATATTATCCTTTTGATTCGGATTCATTATGGTATGTCTTTTCTGAGGAAGCCGAAACTATTTTGATCAACAAGATAGAGTCATGAGAAACAAGTCATTCACATTTCCGTTCACGGTCCGTTGTGCTTTCCGTTTCGTTTCACTTCAATTTTCGAGGAAGAAATTTTTTTTTCTAGAGGGGAAGAGTTGTAAAACCCTCAATTTCCATTTATTTGAAATTCCTATATTGCCCCTCTAATTTTTATTTACTTATTTATTTATAAAAACATGTAAATTTTTATGCAAGAGCATTATGTTTTAAACTAAGTATGAGAATTAACTACATGTCATTTAAAACATTACGTTATAATTCACCTTATAATTTTAGCAACCTAAATTTTGGGATTAATATTTTATTTTGCATTTGAACTTAACTTAAGATATATAATATGAGTAAGCTACATTAAATTACATGTTATGAATAAAGGTGTGAATAATAAATCATAAACCCAAGTAATATTTAAATTAGGCGCATTATTATTTTGTCCTAATTGACATCACGTTTTCAATGGACCAAATTTACACTTGATAGAGAATTATACACGGTTGGAATATGAGATAAGAACAAAAAATCTTGTGTCCATACTTGACCTCCACACGTTCCCTCTAAGCCAAAATATTTACTTCCTTTACATATATATATATACAATCATATTAAAGTCAGATTTGCTTTGCCTTAGGGTGGGTTAGTCCCACGGTCCCTATTATTTTATACAAACGGGGTCTAAATAATAGGTGTACTTTTATATATTATTTTTTTTGACTTTTACCTTGTTTTGTCGTTTAGCGCCGTTTTTTTTTTTTTTTTTTTTTTTTTTTTTTTTTTTTGTATAGTTTAATGTATATGTATTTTTTTTGTTTGTATTTTGTTTGTGTAATGTTTTTTGTTGTGTTTATTTGTTACCACATTAAACGATTATAACAACAAATGTTATCATTCAATTAAACAACAACGTTAACACATTATTTAAAAACGACATCATCTACGACATATGAAGATTATTCATTTCATTTAAAAGATCATGAAGCCTTGCACTCGACTGACAAGCGTGATCCTCAGGATTCCTTGCCAATTCTAACTCCATCTCCAGCGTCTTAATTCTTGTCATCAACAGCTTGTTTCTTGCTTCAACCATAGTCATCTGTTCCTGGCTGTTACGACAGCTTGTTTTGTACACGTTAACGTTAACGCATTAAACAACTACAATGTTAACACATTAACACATTAAACAATAACACGTTAACATTAACACGTTAACTTTTTTTTTTAACAACTTACTTAATTTTTTTTTCGAAATTTTTTTTAACAACTTACTTTATTTCGAAATCATTTTTTTTATATCGAAATTATTTTTTTTTCAAATAATTTTTATTTTTTTAGAAATTTTTTTTCTGATTTTTTTTATTTCGAAAAATTTTTTTTTTTATATCGAAATTAATTTTTTTTTCAAATAATTTTTATTTTTTTAGAATTTTTTTTTTATTTCGAAAAATATTTTTTTTATTTCGAAATTAATATATTTTTTTACAACTTTTTTTTAACGTCCCGTAAAAAAAGAGGTACACGACAAAAATTAAATGCAAAAGTAAATATTTACTTTTTCTAACGGAAATCCTGGCAACCAGATACTCTTGGGCAACTGTATTATGCATGTCCTGATTCAGTGGTAAATAATCATACGTTTGCTTAATTAAATAATAACAGTTGTTGTTATAGTTATTTAATGTGGTAATGTTAAACGTGTTATTGTTGTTGTTAATTAAATAAAAATACATTAGACGTTAATTATATAAAAGTAACAAATAAAATAAAAAAAACATTACACAAAATACATTACACAAAATAAATTACATTATACAAAATATATTACCCAAAAAAAAAAAAAAGAAAAAAAAAAGAGAGATAGTGGGGGACAAGTACTGTAGCAGCAGTAGAAAAAAAAAAAAAAAGAGATAGTGGGGGACAAGTACTGTAGCAGCAGTAGAAAAAAAAAAGAAAGATAGTGGGGGACAAGTACTGTAGCGACAGTACTACCTACGGGGTAGACCCCGTGGGTATAGTAGGACCCTTTGCTTTCCCTTAGTGTGTGATCAAATCAACTATTAAAATAGGAACATGTCATACATTATTTTACTCCTCAATTTCCGCAAATCCCACACGTTATGACATAAGTTACACACGTTTCCCCTTTTTATCTTCCATATATATGGCATTCCTTTTGGCAGCCTCAACCCACATAACAATCCCTCTTGCTTTCCTCCTTTTCTCTCTATGCGACATAAGCAAACGAGCAGACCAAACTCACTGTCTTTCTCCCTAAGATTAAGGAGTTAAAGTATAGCAGCCCTATTGGTGATCCTTTGAAGTGCTAGCAGCCTTTGGTGATCAAGATCATAACAGATTCGTTGGAAGTGTGTGTGTCGATCCAAGTGTTATTCACTTTGTTATCCTTGCCTCGTTAATCCAGCCAAGGTATTCGAACCACCCTTGTCTTCCAGCTCTAATATGTTGACGTTAAAATCTGCTTCTAGACCAATTTATAACACATTTAATGAAGCGTAAAATAAAGGGAACCCTAGGCGTATATAAGATAACGAGGACTATAGGAACTTATGATTTCATGTGTGTATCACGAGTATGATTTTGGGTTGTTAACATGGTAGTGTGTGGTTTGGTGTTGACCTACGTCTAAAACTTATACACATACATGCTTACTAATCGCGACTATAAGAATAAGGGTGTGGTGTGGCTGCTAATGTCTTGAGTAATTTTTAATATGGGTCGAATAAGGATAGAGTTAGGGTCTGTCTAGGCAGCAGATATGATTGTGAAATGGGGGTGTTCTTACATGGGTTAAACTAGGGTTTTCTGGTTGAGATTGTGTCGATCTAAAGGGGTTTTAAATGGAGTCGGATGCGTGTGGTCTGTGCTTGCATGTGTGTTAGTATGGTGTTATTTCATGTGTGCTAATAGGGGTCGATTATGGGGCGTTAATTTATGTGTTTTGGGTGAGTTGGGTGACAAACGTAGGGACTGACATGGGTAGTGTGTTGTTCATAAACTGTTTTAAAAATGTTTCTTATATTCAAATTGCATGGGAGTGGGGACGCTTGAACAACTAGTGGTCTGGTGATTTTGGGCTCGATGGGTCTTAAGCATACTGAGTTTTAGTGGGTCAAGGAAGTGCATGAACATGGTTACAATCTAAATTAAAAAAAAGGGGTACGAGGCGTACTAAATATTTGGTTAAACCTTCGGTCGTTTGGTCATGGTTTGGTGTTACCAAGAATGTGAGTGTGCGTGTTTACCAGGATGTGTTTAGTATGTGTGGGTGGGTTTGTTTCTAGTTTAAATTAATCCAAAATGAATCTAAAATGTTTATTAAAATTACCCTAAACTTACTAAATATGGAAAACTACTAAATATGAAAAGTTACTAAAAATGGAAAGCCGACTAAAATAAGTAACCTGATTTATGTGAACATAAAATAATACTTGATTATCACATTCGTGTAGATCCGTTGAAGCGGGAGTGACCATCTCGTGACCTTTCTTTTCTTGTTTGTTTGCTTTGAATAAGGTACAGATATTCCACCCTTTTTCAGTAAGGTTGCTTTCGTTCTCATGACTTTCTTGTTCTTGATTCATTAAGATTCCCTAAGCCATTGCTACGTTCCCTCATAATTGATTTGTTCTTCATGATCCATTTAACATTCGTCATCATGACCCTATGACTTAAGTATTCGAATCACTTGATGATTAGAAGGTTCATTTGATTTTGTAACTGGATGTGAAAACCTTTCTTAATTTTATCATGGAAATGTTTTGAGGAAAACTAATTTTAAAATGATGTTTATGAACGATGCGATACCACTTTTATATGAAATTTTACTAACTTTTATGAAAATTACTTTTAAAGACTACTTTATGAAAACCATTATTAAAAGACTTCTTTAAATGGACATTGATGGAAACCTTTGAATTGAACCTTGCTATGAACCATTTGATTTTGAACCTTTGATTATGAAACCTTGAGGTCCTATGCCTGCTATGTTTCCCTTAGTTGATTCATGACATTCATTTTATGATTGTCATTCCTATGATCCATTCTGACATTTATTTAAATGTCTCTGCCATGCTATGCTTATGTGTTATCCATGCTTACTTGAGCTACTATCTTGTTTCTCTTGCCATGCAAGTTTGTTATTGTTGTATGCTATGATAGATCTGTGACTGAGCTTAACTAGTTCTGGAGGTACCAGGACCATGTCTTTGATGGCACCTTAGGCATGACACTCCCGTAGAGGTGTGATAGATCTACGGTGTTCCCCCCTTATGTATATGTATTATATCGCGATCACTATTGGCCAACCTTATGTGTGCTTAGTCTAGTACTGACATACATACTTATGTTAGGGAGCGTATGGATGCATCCTAGGTTTTATGTTTTATGTGATTATGGTGACCAGGTGGTGTGTGCCTTGCACTCCTTCTCACACTTTTATTTTATTTACTTAGAGGTCTCCCCTCTTCGTATACTTGTTATGCTTTAGTATGATTTGACGGATTATGATATGGAGTTCTTATGGCACATCCTTACATGACTTTTCCTTATTTCATTTTCTCTTGATTCATTACTTATTCTGTTCTCATGCATCCTTGATTCGTTGTTCTTCTTAAAATTCGTATGACTTCATGATTATGCTTTTCATTTTGTATTCTTATTCCTTCGTTACTTATGCTTATTTACCGTTATGTTACGTTATATATATATATCTGTTGTTAGGAAATTAAGCTGTAGCAGTTAAGACTGTTGGAGGTAACAGTTAGGACTGTTGAAGATGGAAGTTAAGACTGCTGAAGTGTTTTGAAGATGTGAGCAGTTAAGACTGCTGAGTGAAGAAGTTTGTACGGTTTATGATTTATGTAATAGATAAATATGGAAAAGATATTGTGTATATCGTATAGAATTAGAATGATAGTTATCTTGTAAAGGAATCCTTGGTCTATAAAAGGATTGCCTAGGTTAAGGTTTACATACGATAGAAGTACGAATTAGATAAAAGAGATTCAAGGTTGTAAACCCTAGTGATAGGAGATCATTCGTATTATTATTCTAATAATATTGAATCGTTGAAGGTTATTATTCTGTGTTCTTTGTTTCATTCAAATCATACAAAACACATAAAGTCTTCTAAGTGCTAGCTAGTAAATTTCGCGTGCTAGACTAAGTATAATTCTTCGTATCACATCTAACACAAGGAGTGTGTGTAGATCTGGTCAAGTGGTATCAGAGACAGGTTGCTGATACTTAGATTTAGAAGATCCGAGAAGAACAAAGATGGACACGGAAACAACACCATCCACAACTAACATTGCTGCTAAGCTTCCTATGCTTAAACCTAATGAGTTCGACATGTGGAGACTTTGTATTGAGCAGTTTTTCCAAGTGCAAGACTATACACTTTGGGAGATCATTGAAGAAGGAAACTCCTTTACACCAGTAACAACAACAACTGTTGTTGAAGGTAAAACTGAGACTAATGTGTAGACAAAGCCAACCACTACTGAAGAGAAGGCAAGGTACAAGAATGATGTTAAGGCTAGAAGTTTGCTTCTGATGACTATTCCCAATGACCAGTTGTTGAATTTTAGCAAGTTTAAGTGTGCTAAAACTCTTTTTGAAGCTATTGTTGCAAGATATGGTGGGAATGAAGCCACCAAGAAAACCCAGAAGACACTTCTCAAGCATCAGTTTGAGAACTTTACAGTAACAAGCAATGAGTCGTTGGATCATATGTTTAATAGGCTTCAAAAGTTGGTGAGTCAATTGGCTGTTCTAGGAATTGAGATGCCTCAGGAAGGTCTCAACTCCAAGTTTCTGAGGAGTCTACCTTCTGAATGGGCTATGCATGTGGTAGTATGGAAAAACAAGCCTGATATAGACTCCATGAGCTTAATGGATCTCTATAGCAACTTCAAGATAGTTGAACATGATATCAAGAAGTCTGCTGGATCAAGCTCAAGCTCAAGCTCAGGGAATTTGGCCTTTGTATCAACTTCCAGTTCCTCAAGTCCAGATGAAGAACAGCAAGTTGCTGGTGCAGTTGGAACTGCTAGTGCAAACCTTGGTACTGCTGGCACCTCAAGCAGTACTAGTGGACTTTTGAATGATGACACTTATTGTGCTTTCTTGACTACTCAGCACAATGGAAGTATGTTAACTCATTCAGATCTTCAAGAAATTGATGAAGATGCTATTGAAGAGATGGACATTAAATGGCAGCTCTCTCTTCTCAGTTTGAGAGCTAGGAGATTCTTGAAGAAGACTGGAAAGAAGATTGTCATAAACAGTAATGATGTTGCAGGGTATGACAAGTCCAAGATTGAGTGCTTCAACTGCCACAAGAAAGGTCATTATTCAAGGGAGTGCAGATTACCAAGCCAACAAGATGGAAAGAGCAGAGCATATGGGAACAAATCAAGGGTTGTGGAGGTTACTGATTCAAGCTCAAAAGCCATGGTTGCCATTGATGGCTTAGGATTTGACTGGAGCTATATTGCAGAGGAGGAAGCAGAAGCATCTACAGAGGTTGCTCTCATGGCATTCTCAGATTCTGAGGTACAAGTTTCAAAATGTTCTAAATCTTGTGAAGCTTTAAAAGAACTAGAAACACTTAAAACAAGATGTGAGAATCAGAGAAAAGAGTTAGTTGAAACTGCTTTTAGCTTAGCAAATCATAAGAGAGCTTTAGCTGTGTTAGAAGAAAAAATTGTTCATTATCAAAACAATGAGTCTAAGTTTTCTGATGATATGATTATTGTTAAGAGAGACTTAATGTTTAGAGAGAATGAGATCACTGTTTTAAAACATGAGCTAGAACAGGTTAAGAAAGCTAAGAAGAACATTCAGATGAGTGTAGACACACTTGAATACACATCAAAAGGTGTTCAAAAGATAATTGAGAGTCAGATTCAAAATAAAGCTAAGTCAGGCCTAGGATATAAGTCAGTTCCACCTCCCTATAGAGGAATTCCATCACCCAAAGGTATAGACTTAGAACATACAGGACTCCCTGAATTTCAATTACCTGTGCTTAATTATGGTCCTCAACCTAAGAAGGATGTAGTTGATAAACCTGTGTTTGAAAGTGCAAGTGATAAATCACTATCTGAGGACAAGGTGTCTTCTGATAGGTCCTCACCTAAGGACTCAGATGCTCCAACCATTGAGGAATGGACTTCTGATGATGAGGATGATCAGGATGTGGTTAAGCCTGTTAGTGCTAAAGTGGAGGAACTAAAAGTTCCAAAGATGGTTAAACCTGAGACTGTTAGGCCTAGATCAAATGCCAAACCTTTTAGACCAACAGTTAGGTATTCAGAGATGTATAGAACCACAAACAAGCTAAGAGGTAACCAGAGGAATTGGAATGACCTCAAATCCCACCAATTAGGAAAGGATTTTGTTTGCTATAGGAAAGCTTGTTACTCTTGTGGTAGCTTTGACCATCTTGCAGATTATTGTGATAAATGGGTATCTAGATATACAAATCATAGGTTGAGCATTGCAAGACCTCAATCTTTTCTTAGGAATGATAAGATGATACCTAGATCAGTTCTTTTAAGGTCTGGACCTGAAGCAGTTCAAACTGCTAGACCAGCAGTTCAGACTGTCAGACCTATGAGACCAATTCACCCAAGGCCAACAGTTCAAGGTGCAAAAATGTTTTCCAAATCAGCACCAAAAACTGTTAATAGACCCTTTCATCACAAAGCAGTTGTAAAAAATCAAGTTTGGAAACCTAAGGTAACAACTACCAAGCCAGCAGTTCCAACTGCTAGCAGGGTAATTGGTACTGGTGTGAATAAAAACACTGCTAAGGGAAACATAGGTAACGGAGTGAATGCTTCAGCATGTTGGGTATGGAGACCAATTAAACCCAATGGTGCTAAGACTGTTTTGAAAAGAATGAATTATGTTGATGCTAGAGGAAAGCCTAAGAGGCTGTTTGTTTTTTCCGTTAAGATGTCTGAACGCCTCTGAACGGGCACTGTGTCTGAATCGGTCAGAAATTTTGTCCGTTCAGACCGTTTGTTTTTTTTCTTCGTTCAGACGCGTTCAGATGCAGTTAGATCTTAATGGTCAAGACTTGAGAGGGGTGTCTTAACGCGTCTGAATGCCTCTTGTTGACACAAAATAACCAAAATTTTTTTTTCCCGTTCAAACACGAGTTTTTTTTCCCGTTCAGATGCGTTCAGATTCAGACATTTACGCCTCAGATTTAGATTCAGATGTGCGGTTCAGATTCAGATTCAGATTCAGACCCTCTTAATAAACAAACACCACCTAAGTCTGTTTTGGCTTGGGTTCCACAAGGAAATTAATTTTTCTTGTTATGTGCATTGTTAGTCATATGTTTGTATCTTGTTTCTTTGTTTTTGGACTAACAATTGCAGGATTGGAGAGAAAACACCAAGGGATTATGAATGCTTGATGTTTTGGACTAAATGGTGTTCTGGAGATTAGTATGTGATCTTTGCATACAACAAATGGTAATTGGTTCACCATGTCTTATCCACATAAGAACCAACTAGTCCAGAGCAAACGGTTTCTGGTAAAGACTAATCAAATCCGTTTATGGTTGACAATTTACCAAAAATTGTATGGTTATCAGCTCACCATATCTAAATGTGAAGAGTTGGCTAGTCCAAAGCAAACGGCTATTGGTAAAGACATATCAAATCCGTTGATAGCTGATAGTTTGCTAAAAACTATGTTTGAGCCATGTTATTTTAAAATTTTATTTCAAAAAGTTGGTACGGCTCAACAAATTTTTTTCAACAGTTGGGACGGTTAGTACAAAATATTGGTACGGTTCAACTAGCCGTTATGACTGACGTGTCAGTAATTAATTTTGGGGTAAAAACTAGCCGTTGGCGGTTTGTTGCGATTTTTACTGGATGAATTACAGATTTCGAGGGATCCTCTTATATATATTTTAACTTTTATTCTATTATATTCTTATACTAAAATAAATAGTTACCATATTCTTTAAGTCGGTTAACTTGAAACCCTACAACTCTCTCCATAAACTCTCAATATTCCTTTCATCTTCTATCTTTTCACTCAAAATTATTACTATTCACGGCTGTTAACTAATATTTACTGCTAAGAATGGATGTTTTGAAATTTGTTAAGCGTCACAACTAGGTTGCGTTTTTAGAGAAAACAGAGCAAGGAGATGGGCCAAAGTTTTATGAGATTGTGAATTTTCTCAATCACTCTCACATAAGGTATGCTCTAACTGTTTCTCCTACTCTTTATGTTTTGCACATCACACAGTTCTGGCAGAATTCATCTGTCTTGACAAGTGATGACGGAGACTTAGAAATTCATACTGAAGTAGATGGCATTAAATTTGTTGTTACCGAATCTATACTTAGGAGACATCTTAAATTAAATGACTCAGATGGTATCCACAATATGCTAAACACTGAAATTTGGGAAGAACTTACAAAAATGGGGTATAATACATCTGAACATAAATTGACTTTTTAAAAAGGATGTTTTTCACCTCAATGGAGATTTTTGATACATACTCTTCAATGCTGTTTAAGTAATAAAAAGACTGCTTGGGAGCAGTTCAGTAGCAATATTGCTATTGCTCTCATTTGCTTGTCTACAAACAGAGTTTTTAACTTTTCAAAACATATTTTTGAGGGTATGGCATCAAATGTTGATAGTAAAACAAAGTTTTTAATGTATCCCAGGTTTGTTCAAACAATTTTAAATAAAAAGAAAAACCTGCTTACAAAACTAACTGAAACTTTTGCTACGCCTAGTCTACAATCAAAGGTTTTTCAAAATATGGCTATGGCTAGTAGACTTTTTGAAGGGGAACCAGTTCCATTGTTTCCTCAAATGCTTCAAACTGAGTTGGGTAAAGGTTCAGCAGTTCCAACTGATCCCCATCACACATCCACTCAAGAATTTGAAACAACCCAACAACCATCCATCACTTATAGGAGAAGGTCTAAACCTAGTCTAACTAGGGTTGTGACTAGATCCTTGCCCAAAGATTCACCTCTCCTAGCAGGTAATACAACTAGAAGTGATGAGGGTAGTTCTTCACAAACTGAATTGACGGCTTTATGTACCAAGTTAGTAGCCAAGGTTGACACTTTGGAGAAGGAGCTAAAGCAAACCAAGGAGGAATTCAAAGCTCACAAGGAGAATTTTGCCAAAGTCTATACCAAGCTAACAAAAAGGGTGAAGAAACTTGAAGAACAGTTGAAGAAGAAAAGGGCAAGAGTGATAATGGATGATGATTCTGATGATGATGATTCAGATGGTTCAGACGGGGATGATGAAAATTCTTCCAAACAGGGGAGGAAATTTGGTAAAGAGAGGAAATTTGGTAAAGATAAGGATAGATCAGGATCTCAGGGAAGGTATGAAGAAGGTTCTGAACATGATAAAGGTTTTGATATTGGTTCAGGTTCTGGTTATGTTCAAGAAGAAACAGCTGAGACACATCAAGCAGTTCCAAATGAAGAAGCAGTTCAGACTGCTGAGACAGAGCAAGAAACAGTTCAAACTGCTGAGTCAGAACAACAAGCAGTTCCAACTGTTGAAACTTCTGCTGAACAAGTTTATGAAAGGAGAAGAGCAGATAAAGGGAAGAAGCCTATGACATCTGAAGAAGTAGCTACTGTTCAAGAACTTGAAAGGCTTAAAAGGTTGAAACCAAAAACTCAAGAACAGATAGATCATGATGCAGAAGTTGCAAGGCAATTGGAAGAAGATGATTGGGCTGGTGAGGAAGCTAAACAAGCTCAGATTGCTCAAGATGAAGAATTTGCAAGAAAATTGGCTGTTGATGATATAAGAAATATAGCTGAATTCATGGAAAGAAAAAGATCAAATGAAGTAAATCAAGAAGAGTTCAATGAACAGTTACAATATTTTCTGGATTCTGATGTGATTGTAAGAGCTCAAGCTTCAATGGTTCTTAAAGATAAAGAGTTGAATGAAGAAGATAAGACAGAAGAGCTTAAAGAATTTATACTAAAAAAGAATGGAGTTGCAACATGGGAAGATCTGATTCATAGAATAAGAGAAAGACAGAAGTCAGGGTACAAGACAAAGTTGCCAACAAAGAAGGAACTTGTTGAGGATATGAAGCATTATTTGAAGAACTCAGCAAATTACTCCATGAATGATTTCAAGGGAAAGTCTTATGCTATAATTGAAAAAGAATTCTATGAAACTTATGCTATTTTGAATACTCCAAGAAGAAGTTTCAAAACAGGTAAGAAGAAGGAAGCAGAATCTATGGAATCAGAAGTTGCTAAGAAACCAAAGTCTGAAGAAGAAGGGTTAACTAATGAGAAGATCAGAAGTATGATGGTGATTATTCCAGAGTCTTCTTACATTAAACCTTTGCAGGTAAAACATCCAATCATTGACTGGGAAGTGTTTACTGATGGTAGAATGAAGGGATGGAAGATTATCACACTTGGAGATATTTTTAAAAGATGTAAGTTGTTTGAAGATTTACTCAAAGGCTTTGACAGAGAAGATCTAAATCAACTATGGAGCTTAGTGAAAGAGAAATTCAGAGATATTGATCATATTGAAGATAAAGATAAAGATAAAGATAAAGAACTATAGGTTCAATTGAAGAGAATTTATGAACCAGATGGTGGAGAATCGATATGGAGATTTCAAGCACAAGTCAAGGATATTACTTGGAAGTTATTTGGAATGTGTGGAGTACACATAGTGTCTACCAAGGATGGAATAGAGATCTATGTGCTGGTTGAAAAACATTATCCACTCAGACCAGGTGTTTTGACAATGCTGACATATGCAAAACTGGAAGCTAATGAAAAGTCTGAGATGGCTGATATGCTGGTAATAAAGATGTTCAACCTTGCACAAGAAGTGAAAGCTAGATCAAAGAGATTTGCTTGATAGGTGTTTGAAAGAATTTTCAGCATTAAGAAGAAGAAGCTTAATTTGAAGAAACTTAGTGATTTGGATAGAAATCATAAGTTTAGGGTAGGATTGTTAGGAAATTAAGCTGTAGCAGTTAAGACTGTTAGAGGTAACAGTTAGGACTGTTGAAGATGGAAGTTAAGACTGCTGAAGAGTTTTGAAGATGTGAGCAGTTAAGACTACTGAGTGAAGAAGTTTGTACGGTTTATGATTTATGTAATAGATAAATATGGAAAAGATATTGTGTATATCGTCTAGAATTAGAATGATAGTTATCTTGTAAAGGAATCCTTGGTCTATAAAACACTACAAGAATTCAGGCGAATAGCCACGGACAAATTTTGTGGGTAAAAGGGCCAAATTCATGGGTAACTGATGAATACCCACGGATTATCCATGAATCTGTTTTAATGGGGAAAACCTTCGAGGGTAATTGATTAGCCACGACTTTTTTGACATGTAGGTAATGTTAACCACGACATTGTTTGTGATCATTTTCATTCAATCCATGGGTAAATGTTGCACGGGATTTTCTAAGGTACCACGAAAATACCCACAATTGTCATGTGGGTAATCTATGGGTATATTTAGCCAGCACATAACCCACGATATAGTCGTGTGTAAATATCCAATGATAATTTATGGGTACATTTAACCACGGATATTTAAGTGTGAAAAGCAAAGGGTAATATTAGAAGTTTACCCACAATAATTGGTGGGTAATTAATATTAACCACAGATATGTACGTGTGAAAAGCCAAGGTAATATTTGCAGTTTACCCACAATAATTTGTAGGAAAGCAAAGGGTAATATTAGAAGTTTACCCACAATAATTGGTGGGTAATATTAACCACGAAAAGTACCGGTAAAACTTGTGGGAATTTTTCGACAAACGATTTGATTGAAATTAATATGAAATATATGCACAAATTTTGAAGGAGCTGTAAAATATAAATTAGGCAGAAAATATAACAAACATAAGCCAACTTTATTAAACTTAACATAAACATAAAATATCCGAAAAGAACCAACAACCTAAATTATCCAAAATAAAGCAAACAACAACCTAAAATATGCAAACCAAAATAATCCTGAACCTAAAATACCAGACACACAGAAAATAAATTAACTCGGGTTTGTCGATGTCCTAAGCCTGTGATGATCATCTTACTAGACTTCATGCTCCTCGAAGTTGCTAGTGTTTGGGTTTTGAGTTCCCCCCACAGTATCTTCTTCAATGTTGTCTTTCGTGTCACTCTCAGTACTTGGGAAAGGAATATCAAGATGACCACACAAGAACTCAAGAATTTGTTGTTGCTTACCGATCTGGCGTGTCAACTTTCTCTCCATTTCCAGATACTTGTTCTCCAAAGGTTCATGTGGCATATAAGTTGCACCAGTAAAAAACAAATGCTTGTGAGCCAAGACCATATACATTTCTTTTCTTCACGCCTCCGACCGCCTCATAATAAAGTGCTGATTCATTCACCAAGGCTGTTATAATATAACAAAGATGATAAAATCAGTGTAGTCACATGAAAATGTGTAATCAACTATTGAAATAATAGACCTTATACTTACAATCCATTCACAACAGTGAGTTGTTTTCTCCCTGCTGTAAGTGACTGATTCTCAGAGATCTCAACATTTGATCGAGGGCCTAAATTTGTCATAATAACATTTTCACGAGATGTTTCATTGCCATTACCATTGAAAGTTGAATCACTAACAATCTCATCCGTTGTTCCTTGAGGAGCATATGACAGACCTCCTTTCCTTGTGTTCCCTCCATTTTCTCTCGTCATATCACCATTAGAAGTTGAATCATCAAGAATCTTATCCATTGTTCCTTGAGAAGCATGCGAGACACCTACTCTTTTTGTGATCCCTCCCCTTCCTCTAGGCATTGCTCCATTCAAAGTTGGATCAGTTGGAGACGCGGCCGCTGTTCTAGGACGAGCATATGAGAGAAAACAGACATAGGATGTTTCTGGCCTTACCTCTTCAGAGCAAAACTTTACCACCATAACTGGTAACAGCAGATCAAATTTAATTTAAAGATAATGCTATCTGAAAACAAGGCTTCCATTCTGTTGTACTCTCAGTTTCTCGACAAGAGACTGATAGAATGACTTCAGTGACTTCATATCATTGCCCTGAAAAATTAAATTATAAATTAAGAAAGGTACTTTCCAATGCATAGAACCAAAACTTTTGTTCAAACACAAATTACGCAAAAGCATAGCCAACTCTATAAATGATGAATGTACCTGCAGTTTCTGGCAATACTCCTCTGCCAAATCTTGAGGGCAATGTGCAGCAACGAAACCTTTTGATACAAAATTAACGAGAAAATCATTGCCGAATCTCTCATACATTAGCTTCTGTGCCAGCACAATTTCTCCAAATTAAACAAGCTGTAAACATCCACAGGAGTATATATTTTAGTTAGTTACTAATACCAACGTGAAATACTCTAGATGAGATTTGCAATATATGCAGCCCCAAGAATCAATAATCTACATCCTTTTAAGTATAATAATCTCACATATCCTGTTATGCATAATTGACTATTAACTATTTTGCATATCGGGTTATAAATCTCAGATTTCCTCATTAATAATTAGAGGTGCCTGCCACCACAAATTACAAAATAGATCTAGATTTCCTCATTAACGTCATAAGCAATTTACGCAATTCAAGATTTATCTAAAACAGTTGAGATAAATTATTTGAAACCAAATAAAAGCTCACATCAACAACAAAATTCAATAACATTCCCAAACTCCACAAATAAATTATAAACAATACAAAAAACATATAAACAAACACAACTTATTAGATAAACTTAAGAACAAAATTAATGAAATATTAAAAAGGTTAATTGAACAACAACATCAATTATAGCATTTTGGTACCTCCTAATTGGATTAGTTTGTTAAAGGCTTGGTTGCGTGATGAAGGTGGCCTGTGACGGTAATGGTGTGCGACGGTGGGTGATGGTGCTGGTGTGTGACGGTGGTTAAGTGGGGGTAGTAAGCGGCAGTAAATGTTAGAGGGTTAGGGTTTGTGAAATGGAAAGGGGAAAAAGTTTAGTGTTTTGTGAATGTAATGAAAATTGGGGAGGGAAATAACCCGCTCAACAGTTTTGAGTATTTTTGTTTCGATTTGAAGAACCGCCTATGTTAAACTTTTACAAAACAACACTTGATAAAACCCGGTGTTGGAAAAGAAAATAGGGCTCTATTTTTTTATTTTTTTATAAAGCCCGGTTTTTTAAAAGAAAACAAGGTTCTAATACAAGGAATAGAGCTCGGTTTTGATAAAGAAAATGCGGCTCTAATATTTTTCAACATATAGCCCGGTTTTGTAAAAGGAAACATGGTTCTATACCCTTTTTATAAACATGGAATCTTCATAGAGCCCGTTTTTAACTAAAACCGGGCTCTATTTCACAATCTCTAGTAGTGCCAAACGGATAGTTTAGTACCCGGGCAAAAATTGGTTGAGGGTCAAAAGCTGATTGCTAGTGTTTCGTCAACGGATTGGGGGAAAGGTTTGTATTCGCTTGAAGTAACAAACAATGGTTTGGTTGGTTACATTGAATCAAATCCACATCGCGTTTATTATAGGTATATGGTTAATGGGAGCGATAGAAGTAAAGAAAGAAGTTATGTTAGGTTTTTGAATGGGAGTTTGTCTTTGTTTATTCATATGTCTGAGCCAAGTCGTCCTGTTGGTGTGATTCGTGTACCTTTTGCATCGTCGGCTCAATATATGAAACTAATGCCTGATGGGAGATTTTAAATATGGAAAAAATATGTTATTTAATGTATTTTAAGTTTTAACCATTGCCCAGTGTGCATTGTATAGCAAATCACTTTTTAATTTAATGTTATTTTAAATATGGAAAGAATATGTTATTTAGTGGGTCGGGTTGAACGGATAAATGGGTTTCGAGTTATCCATAGTATATCCAGCCAATTTCCCAATATATTGTTTTAAGATGACCTGATTATATGCACTTAGTTTAGAAAAGAAAAGATAATTATACTATTACGAATTATGAAGTAAATTATAACAGTCAAAACTATATTAACTCTAAAAAGAGTATCAAACACTATAAAAATTTAAATACCGTTGCTGATACCAATCACATTAGCAACAGCTTTCTGATCTATTACTCCGAGCTATATGCCTAAAGAAGTCAATTCAATAATTTCAATATCATTTTCACCATCGCCAATAGCCATTCTGCTACCCATTGGTTAAAAAAGGGACAACAAAATACCAAAATTATGCTTTAAGAAAAATAGATAATTTATGTTAATCAGAAAGAAAATGTGATGACACAGCACGTCATTGGGAGTTGCACCAAAATGGTCAAGTAGCATTTGGACTGTACTGCCCTAAGGATTTACTCATTTTATAGAAGAGAGCATATGAGCAAGGGTCGTCTGAGGATTTACTCATTTTATAGAAGAAAGCATATGAGCAAGGGCCGTCTGCATAAACTACGAAAGTAGTTTTCAATTTGTCTTAATTTACTCGTTGTACTTCTTTTTCTACATTTAAATGATTAAAAGAATTTTTTTTTTTTTTTTTTTTTTTTTTTTTTTTTTTTTTTTTTTTTTTTTTCAAAAAGCTGAGGCCAGGATTCGAACCCTGGACATCAGCCTTACCAAAGCCTCAACACACAATCCCAACCCTACTCGCCCTTGGGACTTTTTCCCTAAACTCTTGCATTATTTAATACTTAACATAGTTTATTTTCATTTAGCTTATTTTCTTAGTTGCTTAATTACAGCTATTCCAAATAAGCTAGCACCCCTAGCTTATTTTTCCTAGAATCTTAATACAATTTAGGACTTTCCTGCAAATTTTTAGATTTTTCCATTTTCATTTATTATTTTTAATTAATTTTTCTTTTAAAACTAGTTTTTAATTCATAATAAAAAATATAAAAGTCAAAAAAATATAATTCTTTTATTCAAAATTTTCTTTTAACATTTAGGACTTCGAAAAATTAAATTTGCTTCCGTAGGGTTAATTTTTAAAAATTTCGATTTTAGGCTCGTTTTTAGATTTCCTTTCGCGTTTTTCAAGTAATTAGATTTTTGCGTTATTTACGTTGCTTATTTACTTTTCTAGTCTTAATTAGCTTTAGGAATCAAAAACAAAATCGTATTTCAAGCATTTTAATACCAAACCTCAAATGAAATCCTCGATTCACGCCTCGTTGGGAAACGACCCGGGTATCTCTTATCCGGTTTACTACATCGAATTACGTTGAGACTTGCACGTTGACGACCTTTTTCCCAAAAAAGTGGTTGACGTGTGAGACAATACCAACCAATTTTTTTACCAACAAATTACACGCACCAAATTACCCATGAGCACAAAGGATGACTCTAATAAATGGGTAATGTAAATTTAGCCACGTAAATTACACTCGAGATGTTAAATGGGAAACCGGGTCTGTGAAAAGCTACAAGTATAAATGTTACCCATAAACTACCCACAAATATTACCAACGAATACAAAAGATGTGTGTAGTCTGTGGGTAAAAAAAATTTACCCACAAAATTAGCCATGACTTTACCCGTGATAAAAAAATTATGTGTAATATGTGGGAAATATTTTGGCGGGAATCATTTAGCCACAAACTACACACGATATATTATTTAATTGGTAAATTTATGGGTAAAACTATGGGAAAATCGAGGGTAATTTATTCTAGACTTTGGATTTGCTAATTGTGGGTAACTAATGGGTAATATGAGGGAAAATACACACGTATCAATGTACGTGGGTAATTTTCGTGGGTAAAGCCCTGTTTTCTTGTAGTGAAAAGGATTGCCTAGGTTAAGGTTTACATACGATAGAAGTACGAATTAGATAAAAGAGATTCAAGGTTGTAAACCCTAGTGATAGGAGATCACTCGTATTATTATTCTAATAATATTGAATCGTTGAAGGTTATTAATCTGTGTTCTTTGTTTCATTCAAATCATACAAAACACATAAAGTCTTCTAAGTGCTAGCTAGTAAATTCCGCGTGCTAGACTAAGTATAATTCTTCGTATCACATCTAACACAAGGAGTGTGTGTAGATCCGGTCTATATATATATATATCTGTTCACTGGGCTTTTTAAGCTCAGCCGCATTTCTTTTCCTGCGGCAGGTTTTAGTTGGAAGCTGGGTTATGAGTGGAGAGTACTTTGGACTTAGAAGACCTTTCTAGCTATTCTGGATTAGAAGTAATTACGATTGTAGACCTAGAATTTATTATTGAATTTTCCCCATGTAACCTTGTATTTTAGATTTTCCCTTTTGTAACCTTTGAATTTCATTTGTCTTATTTAAGTCTTATGCTTGTGTTTGCTTTGATATGTCACCATAACGTAATACTTTTACCCTTATCGGGTTGGGGTGTTACAACCTCAACCTGACACCTCATCATCAATAGATCAAACACCTTCTACTTCTGCGTCTGCAACTGAAGGACCCCCCAACATTCTTCTGAAATACCCACTCCAGCAGATTATGACAGGAATGCATTCTTTAATCCATTTGCACCGGCTCCAACCATTCCTGATATCGCAGAGTCGTCCACCCGCAACTTGGAACCGTCAAATCTACACCATACCTATCAACATTACCCATCAACACACAAATGGACAAAGGATCATCCCCTTGTAAATGTGATTGGCAACCTAGAAAACCCTGTAATGACACGACAACGACTCCATACAGACGGTGAAACCTGCATTTATGCACTCACCGTTTGTCAGTCCGAACTCAAAAACATTAAAGAAGTCCTTACCTACGACAACTGGATTGAATCTATGCAAGAAGAATTGGATCAATTCAAGAGGTTGGAAGTTTGGGAATTGGTAGAGAGACCAGATGGGGTTTACGTCATTGGTTTAAAGTGGATCTGGAAAAATAAGCTAGATGCGGATGGTACAGTTATTCGTAACAAGTCCTGCTTGGTCGCCAAAGGGTTCAGTCAGGAAGAAGGGATTGAATTCGAAGAATCGTTTGCACCAGTGGCACGTCTTGAGGTTGTTAGAATGTTCCTGGCGTACACTGCTCACAAGAACATCACGGTATACCAGATTGACGTGAAGACGGCATTTCTCAACGGTCAACTCCGGGAAGAGGTGTACGTTTCACAACCAGAGGGCTTCGTCGATCAAGAGCATCCAAACCATGTCTACAGACTCAAGAAAGCCCTCTACGGCCTTAAACAAGCCCCGAGGGCATGGTACGACAAACTGTCTGCATTCTTATTAGCCAATCATTTTACTAAAGGATCTGTTGACCCGACTTTATTTATATAAAAACGCGGGGAGGATATTCTCATTGTTCAAATTTATGTAGATGATATCATTTTTGGATCAACTCATAAAAAATATTCAAACGCTTTTGCAAGACTTATGAAACAAAACTTTGAGATGTCCATGATGGGTGAACTAAAGTTCTTCTTAGGATTGCAAGTTCATCAATCACCCCGTGGTATATTTTTAAGTCAGTCCAAATATGCACAGGAAATATTGAAAAAGCATGGCATGAATACTTGTGACACCTATAATACCCCTATGTCTTCCTCATCCCCAAAGCTAGATGCTGACATACATGGCACACCCATTGATCCTACGAAATATCGTAGTATGATTGGGTCTCTCATGTATCTCACCGCTAGCCGGCCGGATGTTGTATTTGCCACGTACTTATGCTCCCGTTACCAGTCTCGACCTACTGAACGTCATTTGTCTGCTGTTAAGCGGATCCTTCGATACATTAAGGGAACCATTCACTTGGGGATCTGGTATCCGAAGGATTCCGGGTTTGAACTTGTTGCTTTTTTAGACGCTGACCATGCAGGTTGTTTAGACACGAGAAAAAGTATGTTTGGGGCTGTACAATTTTTAGGTGACAAGCTCTTCTCTTGGCAGTCCAAGAAGCAAGACTATACATCACTGTCGTCTACAGAATCAGAATACGTCGCCATGTCTGCCTGCTGCGCTCAAGTCATTTGGATGCGATCTCAGCTGATGGACTACGGATTCGTGTTCAACATGATTCCAATGTACTTTGACTCCAAGAGTGCCATCGCTATTTCATGCAACATAGTTCAACACTGCAAATCAAAGCATATTGCTCTCTGGTATCATTTTATCAAAGAGCAAGTGGAAATGGGTACAGTTGAATTATATTTTGTGGGAACTGAACACCAATTGGCGGATCTGTTCACCAAAGCCTTGCCTCATGCAAGATTTGTGGAACTGGTTCATCAAATTGGTATGAGATGTTTGACTCCTGATGACTTAAACAATTTTCTTACTCAAAATTAAGGAGTCAATCATCAAACTATCTTTGTAAATATTTAATGAAAAAATCACAAAAAGATTTTTCCATTTTTTATTAAAAAAAAAAAAGAAGTTTTTGTTGCAAGTACAAAGCCTTCAACACTTTGTTCATTTTAAACCGTTATCAATTATTTCTGAACAAATGTTGAGGGGGAGAACAACATTTAAAATATTTTTCAAATTTGTACTTGCACTGTTTCTTCAAAATTGTTGCTTCACATGGTTCGGTGATAATATCATAGGATAAAAAGTTGTGTGCCAATATTGCTAAATTTAAATACTTAGAGTTAGCTAGTTAAATACTTAGAGTTAGCTAGTTAGGACTTTGACTGGAAAAATATAAGGTTAAGGGATCAAAAGTGTGCAAGTGACAAAGTTAAAACAAGTCAAATATAAGATTGAAAAATTGACCGCAGTTAATACGCTCACTTATTCATCTGACATATTCAACCACCACAGTTAATACACTCACCCACAACATCCACGGCTAAAATCGAATCTGATTAATCGTTCAAGATCCATCGAATTTGTGAGTGCTAACATGTTTATTATATAATTATTAACAATGGTTTTGAATGATTTCTTGATCCAACGGTTAAATTTGTCAAAATTTAATAGTTTAGATCTAGGGTTCATGCGATATCGTATAATTTGATTCTGAGTGTTTGTGTTGTAATTTGTTGGTGGGATATGCTTAAAATGAGTATATTAACATAATGCATGTGTTTAATTAAGCCCAGAAACATGAATTTTGAATGTTCTTAGTTTAGGGTTTAAGCGAACGATTTGGGGAAAGCTGAGTGGTTGTGTTTGAGTATAATTAAACCATCTAAGTAGTGTTATTATGCCTCGAATTGAATGTTTGTACCTTTAATTTGCACCCAGAAACATCACAAGTGTGAAATTTGATTGCTAGTGTTATAACTTGAACACTAGACTCAGAAACATCATTAAAAGCTATTGGAACAAATGTTTGATTCAAAGTTAACAAAATTTTTCGTCTACAGTTGTTATCGAAAATCCTTGTATAAGGGTTTATCGAAATTGCCAATAATTATCGCAAATGTGATTTTTATCGCAAATGTGATTTTTATCGCAAATGCAATATTTATCGCAAATGTGACTTTTATCGCAAATGCAATACTTATCGCAAATGCAATACTTATCGCAAATGTGATTTCTATAGGAATTGAAAAAATTTCTTAGACTATTCAAGGTCTATCGAAATTGCACAAATTCTATAGAAATTGGCAAAATTGAGAAAATTTGATAACTACTATAGCTAAACATGCAAAATCAATCTAAGCAACAAAAGGATCACATGTGTAACATCAAGCTTAAATAGTTTCTAACTATCATGTATCCTGCATATTTGTGCTTGATTGATGTTTCAGCATTCTTCAATGGCTGCACCTCAACAACAACCACTCCCAATGCTCACAAGAGCTGAAGTTCTTCCTCGTGGATACAAGGCAGATTTTGGGAACAACAACGCGAGAGTAGATTTTGAGAAGATAAAATGTCCTGAACCAAGCTGCCAAATTGCTGTGGAAGTACTCAAAGAACATGAATGTAGGAGCTTACTGGACAGTTCTGACAACATTCCTAAATTGTATATTCATCAGTTGTGGAATACTTTGGAGTTGGACACAAAACTGAGATACTTCACATGCACACTGGACCGCAAAAAGCTCAAAATCACACCAAATCACCTTCGCAGAGCATTAGGCTTACCCGAACCACCAGAAACAGCTAACAAATATTGGCCTACACCATCCGAAGATGAAGTCCTTAAGTTCCTCATCGATATTGGATATGATGTCCAACCAGATACACCACTGACCAAGATCTCAAAAGTCAATGCAAAACACATCCCTCAACCCTGGAGAACCATTTACTACATAGTGGTTCGTTCTATCTCAGGGAGGGACAGTGGTCATGAACACCCACGATTATCTCACCTTCAACTATTCTGGGGTTTAGTGAATCAGCAAATAATTGACTATGCTGAACTTGTCTGGGAAGATATGACCTTTCAGATGATGAAACCATTCACCAAAGTTCCTTTTGTACGATACACCAAAGTGCTCATCAGTCTGTTGCTGGATGAAAACAAAGACATCTCTCCTCGTGTTGGTGATCTAGAGATGCATCTGTTCAGAATGGATAGGACTATCAACTCTATCTACTTTCCCAAGGATAGTTCACACAAGCAAGGGACTAGACTACCAGAGGCCCTGATGACAGAAACTGTAAAGAATACTCAAGCCTACAAAGACTATGACAGAGCATTCAGACTTGGTCGCGTAGGATTCTTAAAACTTGGTGCAGAAGGAACTGGATCAACCAAGACCCGTTCGAAAGGGAGTAGCAAGGCTAGGAGTGCTTCAAGTGCTTCTAAGAAAGGTCATAAACCTCACATGCCAAACATCATCAAAAGAAGAGTCAAAGTTGTTCCAAAGCCAGCACAAGAAGAAGGTAGGGTACATGCTGAAAAGGAATCTGATTCTGAAGCAACTGAATCCGAAGAAGAAGAAACCATCTCCATGGACGTAGATGTTGCTACCATTGTTGCAATGGAACAAAGCAAAAAGAATCTGAAAGAAGATGAAGACAGAAGAGCCGAGTTAAGGGTTAAATAACAAAGGGAATATGAGTTACAAAAGGAAGCTGGAGGTTCTGGAACTGTCAATGAAGTAGCTTCAACCCATATTGATCCGGTTAATCAACCCAGAGGGTCTGGAGTTACTACAACTACTACTCCTCAGCCCGATTCGGTTATTCTACCCGATAGGTATGATTCATATTCTGAGGGCATTCCTCCACCTTTCAATCCAGTTAATCAATCCGACAAGGAAAGAGAACCGTTGTCAGATGAGGAAATAAAGGATGACATGTTCGAAGGGGGTAATCAGGAGCAGTTTGATCTTGATGCACCTGTTGTATGGTCTGATTCAGAGGAAGAGGAAATTATTGGGGATAAGACTACTAAAGCTGCAATCGAACTAGAAATTGAACACGAGGCAGAATTAGAAAAGAGGAAGGAAGAAGAGAGACTAGCAAAGGAGAAAGAAGAAGCAGAAAAGGAAGCTGAAAACTATATTCAAACACCACCTCTCACTCCGTCACAACCCCAACTCACCATTTACAAGCCTCAATCTGAGGAACAACCAAAGGATTCAATTCCTCCTACCTCCCCACCAAAGGATTCAACTCCTCCTGCCTCCCCACCAAAGGAATTAACATCCCCAGTCTCTCCTCCAAAAGTTTCAACTCCTCCCGAATCTTCATCACAACCATCACCACCACCCCAACCATCAAAGGCAACAACAGAAGAAACTCTCAAGAAAATCATTAAAGGAAAGTATACTAAGAAGATTGCTAGGGTTACTCGTG
Source organism: Artemisia tridentata subsp. tridentata (assembly GCA_021014915.2). NCBI lineage: Eukaryota > Viridiplantae > Streptophyta > Magnoliopsida > Asterales > Asteraceae > Artemisia > Artemisia tridentata. The sequence goes on along the minus strand of CP139505.1, from coordinate 140,931,042 downwards.
TCGAAGTCATTTCTCCTGCAGCAAAGAAATTAAAGAAAGCAGCAAAGTTAGCACAGGCAAAGAAAGACAACATGTTAAGTGACCAAGTAACTGAGATGCAGAATATGGTCAATGGTCTTTCTGAGCAAGTAAAAGAGTTGTAGGAGACAAAGAAGAAAATGGATGAACTCCTTGAAGATGATGTCAAAGCTCAACTACTCAAGGAAGCAAAGGGACATACAAAGAAATATGTAAAGCAGTACATGTCAGATCTCATGGAGAAGATTGAAGTGTACATTGACACCAACATTGAAGAAAAAGTTCAAAACATAACAGGATCGATTCCTCAAGACACAGCAACCCAACCAAAGCAACTTAAAGACTTCACAACCGACGAACTCCAATACGCACTTCTCACCAGACTCACAGCCCTTACCTCTCCATCTGAAACAGAAATAGCTCTCTATGAGGCTATCAATGCAAATTTGAATTCGTGCAAAGTTGCGACCGATAAAGGCAAACGTTCACGAGATGAAGATGACCAGGACCTTGAAACCCAATCCAAGAGGCACAAGGGTGAAGGAGGATCTGGTTCACAGCTCAAAGAACCAATCGGACCGTCAACAACAACCACATCTCAACCACACAAGGATTCAGAGTCTGAACCTAAGGAGACAGAGCATCACTTTGAGCACTTTGCCACAGAGGAAATGGATTTTCAACAAGAAGATGATCAACCTCACTCACCACCAAAGACCAAAGCTACATCAAGCAAAAAATCTTCCAAAAGACCAACTGTAGTTTCATGGCTCGATGATGATGATACACCTGGGAACGAGTTCTTTGATCAGCTAGCAAGTGCTCAAGTACACACTGACAAAGATTCCAGAATGGAAGATAGTACATTTGAGTTTGCTCAACACCTCAAAAGTACTCAACGTATAAAGAAACTAACCAAGAGGGAACTTCGCCGGATTAAAAACGATGCTTTTAATCTTCTTAAGGACAACTCTTCGAGTGCAGCTGAGCTCGAGTATCACCTCGAAAACATTGCTCGAGCTATGTCTTCAGACTTCAGCTGGACTGATCCAGATGTAATTGGCAGCAGAGACAGCAAGAACAAGCCATACATCACAGATTGGACAAAGCCTCTAGCGGTGATCCGAGTTCACAGCAAACCAGCCATTCCATATTGTTTCTTATTCAATAAAGATCTGGAGCTACTCATGCACGGGGCTAACTATCAGAAAAAGTATGCTACTTCAATTACTTTGACTCCAGCAGCAAGATACGAACACCCTGCTATCGAGGAAACAGCTTCTCATCTCTTTGTTTCCGAGAAAGTGAATTATGATCACGATGCTGAATTAGGAATCTACCACTGGTTTGAAAAAAGAAAGACTTGGTATAAAAGAAAACTAACCAAGAAATCTCCAGAATCAGTGAGAAGTGATCTCAGGATTGTTGCTGTAGTCAGTCTGAAGGGGGACAAGAAGTACGATTATACGTTTCTCTCAGAGATCAAAGTAAGAAGACATGACATGCACCTCTACACGTTCTCTGAAGTAGATTTTCCGGACTTAAGTCTCAACGACCTTGAAGACATGTATCTGATTAAAGTCCAAGGAAAACTGCAACATGTGACACCAGAACTCCAATACGCCTTTAGTACATCTATTCTTCATTTCATTAGAAGAAAGATTATCAAAGAACGTGTGGAAGATCTTCAACTAGGGGTCGAGAGCTACCAGACAAAGTTGAACTTGACTCAACCATTGCTACGTCTTGAGAATATCAACAATGAAGCTCAGTACACCTTCAAGAGTCAGCCAACTTTTGGGTTCGTCTACAAAAGTGATCTGACAATCAACTGCTTTATGGCATATCGTGATATTCACAAGTTCTGCGACACCACGTTGAAGAAGGTCCGTGATGGGTTAGTGATTCGGGTTTGTGATCAACGGTTTCAGATAAAGAAGAAATGGAATGGTGATCAGCTGAGACAGATCTACCAGTTTGTGAACAGGATTGAGAGAAGGTTATTCAGAAGAGATCAGATGCGGAGGTTTGAGAGTTATGTTGGAGGTCGCCCATCCTTCCCGGTCAGAACATTCCAAAGACCTGACCCTGTCAACACATCGTTCAAAAGAGGAGGATGAAGTAAGAGTTTGATATAATCTTATAATTCATTATTCTTGCTTATATGATTGTTAAATGATGGCTTGTGTACACATAACAGTGCACAACCCGTACCTGTAAAGAAAGGAACCTGAGGTACGCATCAGTGCCTCAATCCTGATCAAAGGAACGAAAGCTTCTTTCTTATGAGTAGAATTAAACCATAATTTTTTCTAAGTTTTTCAAAATTCTGCTCATAAGGAAAGTATTTCCTCGTTAAGGGGGAGTATTTGAAAAATAATCTTTGTTCTAAAACAAAAGTTCTTGAATATTCTTCCCACAAAACTCAAATGGCATATTTTTATCAAACGTTTGTCAAAAATATCATAAGTATGCTATTTTTGAGAGGGAGAATAACGATATGATCAAAATATGGTAATTTGCAAAATGAAATCTCATGTGAGCTAGGCTCAGAATTGACCCTCGAATTGACGATAGCAAAAGTCAGTAGTCGAAAAGACATGTCCTGGACGGGTAATAATTTCAAGCCAGTTTATCTGGTGATGTAATGATGAACTCAAATAAGTACATTTTATTACTATCATTTATCCTATTAATTTGACTTGTTTTACTATATTATGTATGAGGATTGATACTTAATCGTTTACTTTTGTAATTCTCAGGTAAAAACAAGCATTTGGTGAAACTTAGCGATTATGGACTAAAAACGGAGTAAAATGTTCAAGATTGGAATTGGTTGTTGGAATGAAGAGAATGAAGACCACTGCCTGACTTTGAAGAATGCGCCGCATGGATTTATCCCATGCGCCGCATATGAAACTTTGGTCAATGAAGAATAACCAACTTGTTCTGCTCCAGATGCGCCGCATCTCACTCGTTACATGCGCCGCATCACTATCAATATTTCACCAGATACGATCCAAGATACAAGAGGACATGCGCCGCATCCAAAGATGAAGATACGCCGCATCTTCTGGCGGTGTACGAATATTCCTGAATATTATAATCTTGGACCCCACGCGAAGTTAAGTAAATGCGCCGCATCTACTCCTTAGATGCGCCGCATCTTACCCTCAGACAGAAACTATAAATACCCCAAGACCAGACGAATTCGGTGTGACATATATTATATACGTGACCGAAGACCAGAAACCAAGGACGAATTCAGTCAAGGCAGCAGCACAAGACACACCCAAATCAAAGATACAAGAGCTGTAAGAAGGTGCTGCATGTGTTTAATTCATTAAAGTAGTTTTGTTTTATTGTGTTAGTAAACTTTAATTCATCAAGATTGGTGGCTTGTGTAACGTGACAACGGAAAGGTTGAACTCCCTTAAAACTGCTTTCTCATCAATTAAAGTTTATATGTTAGTGTCTTTGGTGACTTTTATTAGTGCATTGATAACCTCTGTGGCTAGCTGAGCGTTGATCGGGTCGCCATGCCTCTGCCCTCGCCTGTTTATTAGATCGCCTATGCATTCTATGGTCTGTAGAAAAGTAGGAGAAAGATAAATAGGATAGTCATAAGTAATCATTAAGGGTTTACTCGCCGATAAGATTAGAACCAACGAGAAAGGACTTAATCTTGGTGCGTTGCATCGAACTATACACTTCATATAACACTAGCAATAAAACAAGTGACAAACTACTTATCATTAGGACAGCCCTCTTATTGTCTCGAGTATCTATCTGTGTACGTGTGTGCTACTTGCTGATTCGTGCCTATTGGTTTAGTTTATTATTTAATTGCAACCAAATCGTGCCAGTCTCTCAGGCTGAACCCCCTTGCGTTAGAATAGGTTGTATAGCTAACTTAATATATTAAAATACTGATTAGAATAACTAGATAATACGTTCCACTCTTAGTGATCGACACTCTACTTACCATTATATTCATACTGACCGGGTACACTGCTCGTTAGGTGTGTGTGTTATTGATAAGTCGGCTAAATATAAATTTAAAATTTGATTAGGCATTAAAACTGCTAAACCGCAACGACACACGCAGCACATCAGTGATGTAAGCATGTCTCGCAAAGGATGTGTCTGAGTAGAATGTACCGATTTTGAGCGATTTTCCTTGAATGTGATCTGGACGGGTAATAATTTCAAGCTAGTTCTACTAGTGATGTAAGCGTGTCTCGCGACGATCATGTTCATTGAAAATCAATCAATTCAAAAAGTGCCAACTCTACCCGACATGTGCGAATTTATCTTAATCACTTATGAGCACATGTTAAGGGGGAGTCTTTCTGAAAATCACAAAACTCTCAAAGTGTTAACAAAATATGTTTTCATAATCATAAACACTTTGAGAGATTTTTCAAAAAGGTTTGGTTATGGCAATAATAGGATAGTCATGGTGATATAAGGTGACTAAGGTTAGGAATAACCGTCCTATGATCCGCCAGAGCCGGAGGGATCTACCCAAGGACAATACCAATAGTTTAGAACTAGAAAGTCCTAGGTATGATTGAAAAAGGAGATATGAAATGAAAGGAGAAAGAAGGGGTTGAAGAATTAAAAAGAAAAGTAAAGAAAAGGGTGAAAAGAAATAGCCCTCCATTTGTTCAACCTTAGGGCAGACACCGGGTTCAATACATAATCTACTGGTTGATTGGGCATCACCGGTATTGAAGATCAAAGTCGTCATGGACCCAGTGATGCACTGCACTAACCTTCTAGCCACTCAGGTGTCCCTCAACAGGCATTTATTTCATCTCACACGGAGAACCCTTCATAATCTATCGACCTCTCACTACGAGATGTGTTGATATTGAAAAGGAGGCACTCTGCTCCATGCCTTCGACGACCAAACAAATGTGCACTAATCGAGTCTAGAGCCTTGAGATTCATTAAAGATCTCTTAGGTACACTTAGTATACACTGGCTGCTCAACAATAAGAACATCAGTTGTAAATCATAGGAGTGTCCTTCGCAGATCTTAGCAATCTGCCGAGAACATTCATGAGAGAAACCACAAATGTGATTCTCAGTGATTGAATGGAAATCCTACCAGGGTCAACATCAAACAGCCCTGACAGCAGGTCACTTCGGTAATCCCTTGTGGATTACGCTTAGTGTTTGTGATGCGCGTGATGTGTCGTTGCGGTTTAGCAGTTTTAATGCCTACTCAAGTTTTAAATTTATATTTAGCCGACTTATCAATAACACACACACTTAACGAGCAGTGTACCCGGTCAGTATGAAGATAATGGTAAGTAGAGTGTCGATCACTAAGAGTGGAACGTATTATCTAGTTATTCTAATCAGTATTTTAATATCCTAACGCAAGGGGGTTTCAGCCTGAGAGACTGGCACAGTTTTGTTTGCAATTAAATAATAAAATAAACAAATAGGCACGAATCAGCAAGTAGCACACACGTACACAGATAGATACTCGAGACAATAAGAGGGCTGTCCTTATGATTAAAGTAGATTGTCACTTGTTTTATTGATAGCTTTATATGAAGTGTATGTAATTAACCCTTTCTCGTTGGTCCTATTCTCATCGGCGAGTAAACCCTTAATGATTACTTATGTCTAAAAGTTATTCCTAAGTGATCAATTTAGAAACAACCGTGGGAGCCACATCTTGTCCCGCAGTCGGATGCCCGCAAGCCACTAATAAACACAGAGGTTATCAATGCACTAATAAGTAGTAACCAAAGACATCAACATATAAACTTTAATTGATGGGAAAGCAAGTATTAAAGGGAGTGCAATCTTTCGTTGTCACATTACACAAGCCACCAATCCTGATGAATTAAAGTTTGCTAACACAATAAAACAAAACTACTTAATGAATTAAATACATGCAGCACCTTCTTACAGCTCTTGTATCTTCGATTTGGGTGTGTCTTGTGCTGCCTCCTTGACTGAATTCGTCCTTTTGCTCTGCTGTCCGAACTTCGGTTTTAGGGTTTCGAACTCTTTAATTCGTCTGGTCTACGGGGTATTTATAGTTTCTGTCTGAGGGAAGATGCGGCGCATCTACTTAAGTAGATGCGGCGTATGTACTTAACTTCGCGTGGGGTCCAAGATTATAATATTCAGGAATATTCGTACACCGCCAGAAGATGCGGCGTAACCCTTGATTAGATGCGGCGCATGTCCTCTTGTATCTTGGATCGTATCTGGTGATATCTTGATAGAGATGCGGCGCATGTCGAGAGTAAGATGCGGCGCATCTGGAGCAGAATTGACTTGATCTTGTCCATGTCAGTAGACTTCCACTTTATGCACGTTTTGCTCCATTATTAGTCCATAATCGCTAAGTTTCACCAAATGCTTTTTTTTACCTGAGAATTACAAAAGTAAACGATTAAGTATCAATCCTCATACATAATATAGTAAAACAAGTCAAATTAATAGGATAAATGATAGTAATAAAATGTACTTATTTGAGTTCATCAAATATCCCCCCACTTGAACTTTACTTGTCCCCAAGTAAACCTTAGAATTTCATTTATGAAAATTTATCCTAAAAGATGTATTAGGATTTATTTTTATATTTAAGCATGTATTCGTTTATTTCATAATCACACAACTAAACACTTAACGAATTAGAAGTAAAATAAAATAAGTCGATAAAAGCAAATCTAATCGTTTAAACTGTCCAGTCGCGACGAATATTCTATCATAAGCTTGGCAAGTATACACATCTCCACCACTAAAGCTAAGGAATAACAAGTCTAAAGCGGTAAAAAGGGTTTTTAGGCTTAAGGGTTAATTATTCTTTTTTACACTATCGATCTCAAATTCCAGAAAAGGCGACAAAATCACAAATACATGATCGAATCCACGAACACGATACTTGCAATTGCTCAAATCCTTAACTCGAATAGGCTAAAGATAGGTCCAAACTTCGCCAATAATAATATATCAAAAAGGGCGACAAAATCATAAATACATAGCCGAATCCACGACTACGATACTTAAGATTGCTCAAATCCCTAATCTCAATAAATCAAAGGTTCGGTTGGATAAAGAACAATACAGGGTATGGATAATATTTGGGATATAAATTGGTGTAAAAAATAAAAATAAACAAAACAAAACAAATAGATTAAAATCCTAAGTGTGGTTAATCACTATCCCAACCATCCCATGAATAAGACTCATATCATTGAATAACTCACGCTTTAACACTTGAAACACACGCTTTTGGTAGACACGAATTATACTCAACAAAATCTTAATCAAAGAATAAACCTTAATCGGCATTCCCATAACTGCCAATTCCCATTCAATCCATAAATATAGTATAACAAATAGTGGTGATATCGACCACTTACATAACTCTACATCGTTGGCTTAAAATAAACATCCAACTCTTTTTTTTTTCTTTCTTTTTTTCTCATTTTTTCGATTTTTTTTTTTTTTTTTTTTTTTTTTTTTTTTTTTTTTTTTTGAAACATAAACATAGATGTGTAAAATTTCACCACATCACTACAACTTTCTTTCCGGATAATTTTTTTCATACTTTTCATACTTTCAGAAATAACGGTAATAGTGAAAGTAGTAAACACACGAAAAATAAACTCAAAAATATACAATATTTACTTTCACTCCAATTTGCATTGTGCAATTTCCCGACCTAACCATAGATAATGAATTACGCACGCGAACACAGGTAATGTAAGGAAACACACTCTGCCTATAGCAATTAACCAACCACGGATTCTAATCTACAGGGTAGGCTAAGGTTTAAGGTGTAACGAAACATTTTAAACATAGGTGTAAGAAACGAAAGGAATGGCTCTGAGGGTTTTTCTAGGGGTATCTTACTCTAAAAATGAGAGTAACAAAAGGTTTTATACGGGGGTTAACTAACCAGTGTAGTTAGCTAATAACACATAACATATATAGGCTATTTGGGTGTAATCCTAGAATTTTACCAAGTTAGACAAGTCATTCCAATTATATAAATAATACTCATTATGGTGGTCTCGAATAGTATACAAGCCAAGTTCTAAAGTTTACAAGTCACCGGCACACTCATAGATTTGTGAATTTTGAAAAATCACAATTTTTGAAAATAACGTCATGTGTGCAGTTATGTAACTTAGATCTTAAACAAAAACATGCTAAAAAAAATTTTAAGTTTGATATATTAAGCACATTTTAAGCATAATTTTTGAAAAAGTAGGACAAGTAAGTGTTAAGTGTTCTAATTCTCCTATCACCCCACTTAAGTTAAACAACGTCCTCGTTGTTTGTATAAAAGGTTAAAAACTGGAAAAGGAAAGAATTAGAACAGAAAAACTCCCCTGAGATTTGCTCGGTATGATCCTCCATTTGATTAGAGCAAAAATCAACTTCTTGTGGATTAGAACGTTAAAACTTCATACTTGATGTATCCACAGGAAATCCAGGAAACTATTATACCACCAACACTTTAAAACACACCTAAGATAAGAAAGGTTCAACTTGCATAACACATTAGTAGTTAGGAAAAATAAAACTTAAAAATTAAAACTGAAAATCATCAGGTCAGTCGATGCGCCGTATCTTATTGAAGAAGATACGCCGTATCGAGCCTGGAATTAATACGGATCAGAATAAAGATGCGCCGCATCCTTAACCAGGGATGCGCCGCATTAAAATAAACTGATAAATAGTTTTAAAGTCGAAAAATAAAAATGCAGAAAAATAAAATAAGATATGACCATTGCAGAGGATGCGTCGCATCTCACGACTGAGATGCGCCGTATCTTCGTGCGGCCTGGACTGACTTGACACAGAAAACAGAATAATAAAAGATAAATCCGGGTTGTCTCCCGGTAAGCACTTGTCTTTATTCCAGAGTCTTCAAGTTAGACTCACGTTCAGCTCATTAGTATCGATCATTGAAGGAGTCGGAAACATCACGCTCCTTCATCGCCAATTTAGTAATATTGAACACTCCTTGCTCGTCCTTAATTTCCACGCCGTTCTTCTTCAATATCTGTATAAACAAAGTCCTGTCCCTTACGGGCAGAGATGACAAAATGATAGACGGGAAATTCTTATTATCATATAGGCACAGATAAGCAAGGTGGGGTGGTAGTTCAATAAACACATCATTGTTCAAATTCGTTTTCTCAACTACTCTCCTACGTTTATTAATTACTACACAATCATACCACTCATCATCAGAATCACTAACAATATTTCGTCTAAGTTCCGTAGGTACATTAAGGTCAATGAATTCCTCAAAGTCTTCATGATTAGGATTAGTTGAGTTGTTTTGAATCAATGTTTCTCCCATAAGTCTAGCTTCAAGATCGAGGTCCATACGCTCTCTTAATCCTAGCACATAAACACCTCTAATTATGCTTTTAACCGGATCTTGGCACTTATAGACTAGTTTATTATTCCCTACCCTTAATGAAATTTTTCTCTTAAACACATCAATCTTAGCATGGGCAGTAGACAAGAAAGGTCTTCCGAGGATTAAAGGAATCTTAACATCCTCGGGCATGTCTAGTATAATAAAGTCTACGGGAAAAATAAACTGCTCAATCTTAACTAGCACATTATTAGCAATCCCTTCAGGTCGTTTTACCATTTTATCAGCCAATTCAATAAGTAATTTAGTTGGTGCTAATTTTCCTAGTCCTAGGGTAGCGAATGTCTTAAGAGGCATAACACTAACACTAGCTCCTAAGTCAGCCAACACATTATTGAAGGATATATTATTAATAGAACAAGGTAGAGTAAAACTTCCTGGGTCTTTTTCTTTATGAGGCAAGGCATTTGAATCGGTTGCAGGGCTCTCTTCTTTCATTGTTGCCTTGATCTCCTCTTCAATTTTTGTCTTCTCTTTTAGTAGTCTCCTTAAGCTGATTGAAGAGTTAAAGAAAAATTCGGGTCTTGTACCATCATTACCATTCATCGACCTTCTAGGTATATTAGGAGTGACTTCTTCGGTGGTGCTTATGGCCTTGACATGATCCCTTGGGTTGGTTTCAGTTGAGCTCGGTAAACTTCCATATCCCCTTTCTTGAAGAACTTTGCTCATTTGACCAATTTGTTGTTCCAATGCTTTGATCGAAGCTCCTTGATTTCTTGTAGTAGTGTCCGTTGAAGCTCGAATTTCCTTGATCATAGCAGTATTCTCTTCATGTCTTTTAGCAGCATCGGCCATAATTTGCTTTAAAGTATCGTCTAAAGTCTGCCTCCTCTCTTGATAAGCGGGATTGAAGTTGTTCTTTTGATAGAATCCCGGACTAGCTTCCCTAAATCTTGCTGAAGGTCGGAACGGTTGTCCAAATTGGGTGTAATAAGCTTCTTCAAATGTCTCACTTTCATTCTTGTTCGGGCAATCTTTAGTGTAGTGAGGTCCTTCGCACTTTTCACATCCAACTTGGGCAGCATACGCTCTTTCATCTCGCTTCTTCATCTCTCTACTAATTTTATCCAATTGAGCTTGAATAGCAGCAATCCCGTCAAAATTAGTGCTGCTCTTAGATCTAGTAGAGGTCCCATCGTGCCATTTCTGAGAATGATCAGCAGCTTCTTGGATCGCCTTCCTAGCATTAGTTGCACTCATCTGAGGTACAGCTCCCTTAGCATCCAAAATCTGTCTTGTAGGCACGTCCAATCCCTGATAAAACAATATTATTTCCTGCATAGGGGTTAGATAGTGTTGAGGACATTTTATCAATAAATCTTTAAATCGTTCCCAAGCTTGATAAAGGGTTTCATCAGGCTCTTGCTTGAAACTATTGATAGCCTCCATCTTCTTAGCAGTCTTAGCAGGTGGACAATATCTCTTCAGGAATTTGCTCTTCAAACCTTCCCACGTAGTGATTGAACTAGCAGGTTCATTCCTTAGCCACTTGTTAGCAGCTCCTTTTAGTGAGATTGGGAAGATTCTTAGCATGAGTTGATCGGTATTGACACTTTCTGTAGTAAACAAATCTGCAATCTCCAGGACCTTTTCGACATGCTCATTAGCATCCTCTTGTTCCGTCCCACTGAAAGCATTCTCTCTGAGCTCTTTGAGAAATTGTCCCTTCAACTCAAATTTTGACTTGTCATCAAACTTTGGTCTAGCAACTCCTAAAGTGTAATCAGCACGGGTATTGTTCATGTATTCCTCCATAGTAGTGTTTTCGCCCATTGTTCCTGTTTCAACTTCCTCTTTTTCTTCAGAAAAGTAATCAAGCTCGAGTGAACTTGAAAGATCAAAGCTTCTTGTGTTGAAAAGCCTCTTAAGCGAATGCAGGGCTCGTTCAGGATCTTCAAAAGGTTGAATCAAGTTCCTCGTAGAACTCCTGGTCATGCACTTCCTGAAATCAATCACAAAAGCATCAGTAGGGTATGCTCGAGAAAGTAATATATCAGATAATTAATAACGAAAATGGAATACGAAAAATTAAAGTTACTGATATCTGCAGACGATGCGCCGTATCCAAAAAGTTGGATACGCCGTATCTTATAATCGTTAAAATTTAATCAGACTTTATTCAGAAAATAGATACGCCGCTTTGAATTTAAGAATGCGCCGTATCGAATTAATTAATCAAAAATCAACTTATCCAATTAAAATTAAATGCGTCGTATTAACGAAAGTTAATGCGCCGTATTTTCGTTACGTTTAAAAATAAAAGATTTTTGATTCAGTAAGATGCGCCGTATCGACAGAGATCGATACGCCGTATCTGTTTAATAATTCGCAAACTGTTTTTAATTAAAATAATAGATACGCCGTATCTTCAAAAGAAGATGCGTCGTATGGCGTTAACGTTTTAGAAAAAATTTTTATCAAAAACAGATACGCCGTATCTGCGAAAGCAGATGCGTCGTATTACTTTATCGCTTAGAAAAATTTTTCTTATTAAAAACAGATACGCCGTATCTTGGGGAAAAGATGCGTCGTATCGAATTAATTAAACGCGTTGTATATAAAAAAATTGAATTAAACGCAATACGCCGTATCTGAGAGATCAGATGCGCCGTATCGTTCGATTTAGCACAGTACAACGATAGCAGAACAGAAAAGTACGAAAAATAAAAACAAAAATAAAACACACGAACAAAAACAAATAAAAGCAAAAATAAAAGAAAACAAATAGCACACAATACAACAATTATGCAAAATAGTACAATGATGCAATTAATCTAATAAAAAGAAAAACCTAATTAAAATACTAATCAAATTAACAGATAATAACAATTCACTCCCCGGCAACGGCGCCAAAAAACTTGATGCGCGTGATGTGTCGTTGCGGTTTAGCAGTTTTAATGCCTACTCAAGTTTTAAATTTATATTTAGCCGACTTATCAATAACACACACACTTAACGAGCAGTGTACCCGGTCAGTATGAAGATAATGGTAAGTAGAGTGTCGATCACTAAGAGTGGAACGTATTATCTAGTTATTCTAATCAGTATTTTAATATCCTAACGCAAGGGGGTTTCAGCCTGAGAGACTGGCACAGTTTTGTTTGCAATTAAATAATAAAATAAACAAATAGGCACGAATCAGCAAGTAGCACACACGTACACAGATAGATACTCGAGACAATAAGAGGGCTGTCCTTATGATTAAGTAGATTGTCACTTGTTTTATTGATAGCTTTATATGAAGTGTATGTAATTAACCCTTTCTCGTTGGTCCTATTCTCATCGGCGAGTAAACCCTTAATGATTACTTATGTCTAAAAGTTATTCCTAAGTGATCAATTTAGAAACAACCGTGGGAGCCACATCTTGTCCCGCAGTCGGATGCCCGCAAGCCACTAATAAACACAGAGGTTATCAATGCACTAATAAGTAGTAACCAAAGACATCAACATATAAACTTTAATTGATGGGAAAGCAAGTATTAAAGGGAGTGCAATCTTTCGTTGTCACATTACACAAGCCACCAATCCTGATGAATTAAAGTTTGCTAACACAATAAAACAAAACTACTTAATGAATTAAATACATGCAGCACCTTCTTACAGCTCTTGTATCTTCGATTTGGGTGTGTCTTGTGCTGCCTCCTTGACTGAATTCGTCCTTTTGCTTTGCTGTCCGAACTTCGGTTTTAGGGTTTCGAACTCTTTAATTCGTCTGGTCTACGGGGTATTTATAGTTTCTGTCTGAGGGAAGATGCGGCGCATCTACTTAAGTAGATGCGGCGTATGTACTTAACTTCGCGTGGGGTCCAAGATTATAATATTCAGGAATATTCGTACACCGCCAGAAGATGCGGCGTATCTTCATCTTTGGATGCGGCGCATGTCCTCTTGTATCTTGGATCGTATCTGGTGAAATATTGATAGTGATGCGGCGCATGTAACGAGTGAGATGCGGCGCATCTGGAGCAGAACAAGTTGGTTATTCTTCATTGACCAAAGTTTCATATGCGGCGCATGGGATAAATCCATGCGGCGCATTCTTCAAAGTCAGGCAGTGGTCTTCATTCTCTTCATTCCAACAACCAATTCCAATCTTGAACATTTTACTCCGTTTTTAGTCCATAATCGCTAAGTTTCACCAAATGCTTGTTTTTACCTGAGAATTACAAAAGTAAACGATTAAGTATCAATCCTCATACATAATATAGTAAAACAAGTCAAATTAATAGGATAAATGATAGTAATAAAATGTACTTATTTGAGTTCATCAATCACCAGATAAACTGGCTTGAAATTATTACCCGTCCAGGACATGTCTTTTCGACTACTGACTTTTGCTATCGTCAATTCGAGGGTCAATTCTGACGTCAAGCAACCAAGATGACCAAGACTTAGGGGGAGATTGTTGGGAACGCATTTCACAATTAGTCAAGCCTTGGTCATTTCGTTTAATAGGTTGCGTGAAATGGGCTATATGTTTAGTTTAAGTCCACGGTCCATTAGTAGCCCATGGACCGTGGTATCCTATGTAAATTACTTCTAGAATGTTTGCACATGGGATGCCCAAGCCTTTTACCAATAAATAGAAGGCTTAGGGTGTCATTTAGTTTGTTGGTTTTCATTACATCGTGCGGAAGCTTTGCTAATTTATCAAGTGTAATAAGATCATCCTTCTTCTTCTCTTATTCTCTTCTCTAAACTTTCGTTGCTACTTTATCTATTGTTATTAGTTTATACGTAGCTTAGTTGTAGTTGTGTTCGTGGTTAGTAGTAGAATAGATCTTGTGTTATATCGTTAATAGGGACCGTCATATATACACCTGCTCATGACAGGCATGTATACATATCATAATGGCCAATGTGCACAAATATCATAACAGAACAGAAGGGGATGCCGTGGATCAATCACACTTCCACAGAAAGTGTCATGCCATTGGTTCCTCAATGACATGGCCATGGTACCTCCATGGCTAGGGATACAGATACCGAAGCTCGGGCAACAGAACATAACAAATCATATCATCTCAAGTCATCATATCATATCTAATCATAGCATATCAAATTGAACGGAATCATATCATAGCAAATGGATAGCAACGAATATCATAGCAAACGAATATCAAACGGATATCAAATCAAAGGATCATATCAAAAGGGAATCATAGCAAATGGATCATATCAAACGGAATCATATCAAATGGATCATAACATAGCAACGAATCAAAGTCAAGGATCGAAAAGTCATGAGAAACTTTTATTGAGAAAAGGTAGAATATCTGTACCTCAAACCGTAATTGAAACCATATCCGAAACACAAGAATCGGAAGTTACTCTTTCTTCAGTGAATCTACTCAAATAAATGATCGCGTATCACTTATGAGTTCATTTTATAAGTCAAATGCTTATAATTATCCGGATTACATAATTAAGGTTTCTTTCTATTTTTAGAAACTTTTCATATTTAGTAAGTTCCCATATTTAGTAAGTTCCTAGATTTAGTAACCTCGATTTATGATTCACCATTAATTCATTTAGGGTTTCGTTATCAAAATTAGGTTAACATAAGACCCAATATATCATAATTATCACTTAAGTACCTTATAGAGTCCAGACACGTCAAATGATATGAATATCACAAAAATCTTAGTTTCTTAACAAATTCTGATTTTAATATGTTTTAGCCTTCACTCTACGAATTTTCAAACTATATCTTGACTCCAATTCAGAAGCTATAATAATTTTAAGATGTACCTATATGTCTTATGAGCTTACATGAATTTTACCAGAATTTATTATTAAGTATAACCACCATTTCAAAAATCATTTATCCAAACATGTCCAGAAAGTGAACTGCAGGTACACCACGAAAATTTACATTTATTAGACCCACTTGAACACTTTAGAAAAATCTACAAAAATTCAAGAAGTTACTAAACATGTGAAAACTACTATCTATAAAAGGAGAGCTCTCAACTCTTTATAGATTTGAAATGAAAAATCATAGAAGTTGACAGATTTTACATTCCCAAAACTCAGGTTTGACACACGATCCCATAAAATTCAAAAACATGATCAATACAACTCCAATTCATTCCAAACCAATTGGAAAACTTAAATAAGACATTAAACAAGGTTTACAAGCAAAGAACCAGTATTACAAACTAATAAAACTCAAGCAATAGTGCACACATATTCAGCTTACAAAACTGTCTCATTTAGAAATCGGTTTAAGACCATTATATCACATGCTTACTTACAAAAACGCACCCAATGTTTTAACCAAACCATAACCTCGACCTTTTAACCTTTTTAATTCAGATTACAAACATGTATTTAAATCTCATTTGACCACCCCATAAGCCACGTATGACCACTCTATTTGACAGCCAATATAACGACACCAAAACATACAATAACGAGGCAAACAACCCTACCCTCAACCATATTCATATTCTGATACATATACACATTCATATAGGTTTAAAATGACAGAAAATACACATGTTCCAATGAGTACTATACCAGCCATGACCCACACGTAACTCATGCAAATTCGCATAAACTATTAACCTAGGGTTTTCTAGTGTTCTAGGCCTCGTTAAATGGTCGTTCAAAACAATTATTAGGGCGCGTGTTATGTTGAGAGTTAGGGTCGATATGAGGGCTGTTACATGACGCACAAAATAGGTTTGTACCCGAGTCACTCACCACACGTGATCTTTGCAAAAACACTTAACACTTAACCTGGGGTTTCTAGGTTTTAAGCCTTATTGATTGCTCGTTTCAACACGTTATTAAGGCGTGCTTAAGTTGAGTTGAGGGTCGACGTAGGGGCTATAACCAACGACACACAAACAGCCACAACATGACACAAGGAGCCATATAGCATTTACGTCCCACACATCTATATTACTCTTTCATGTAGACTTTTATTAACGAAACAAAAAGCTAAGTTTTCATATCATGCGTACGAGGAACATGATAGACGAACCAAGAAACATCAAAACGAATATAGGGGGGTTACCTTAGTCGAATATACGAATGATATAGGAACAAGAAGAGTATACGATCTAACCAAGCCATGAATCCACACCCACACTCGACCATACTCTTCTCCATTCCTGTCGTGCTTCTGATTATTTGAGAGAACCAAAGGATCGGTTTTGCAGCCTTTGTTTGTGTGTTTTTTTAGTTTTCTAAGTTTAGTTCATGTGTGAGAAGTATACGTATGATGATATAACGAAATGGGAGGGTTTATCAAATGGACGGTCGTGTGATTGAGAGAAGATTGAGCAAAAAATTTGTGGTGATTTTGATTGATAATTGCCAAAAATTAGGGGAAGGGAATTACGGATTCTTAACTAGTCAAATAACTTCCATATTAAACAAAGCATATGTTTATAAAGTCTAAAATTAATTTTCGGTCCTTTTGTGACTTGTTTAATCGTGTGATGTAAAGGAAATATTAGGAAAGTTCAAATTATTTAACAAAACTTATTTTTAGGCATGTATCATAGACTATATTTAATTAGTTGTATTATTATACATAACGTATAGTTTAGGCTTGTTTAATTAATTATATCAAACTTAGTTTAAAGTTCAAATTACTTAGGAAAAATGGGATCTGATTTTTAGGGTTTTACACATTTCAACAAGCTTATCAACGAAATGAATCGTCATAACCTCAAAAGATCAAACATTGAACACATCACTATGTTTCTCACAAACCTAAAACCTGAATGGAGACGTTTCACTATTGCTATCAGACAGGATCAAGACCTAACTTTGAAAGACATCAACAATTTGTTTGATCTTCTAAAATACAATCAGGTAAAGTCAATGACATCCTTGAACAGAAAATAAAAGAGAAAGAAAAAGAACTCTCAACTCAACTTTCAACACAACCACCAGTTATTGATCCACTTGCTTTGGTCTCCTCATACCACCAAAATCAATCTTCCTACAACTCAACCAACGACACACACTACTCACCCGTTGAAGATGCAATTGACTCTACTCAAGACCAAGCAAATGTTGAACTTACCAAAATTGTTCAAAACCTAGCATTACTTGGAAAACAGATTCAAAAATCCATCTACAAACGTCCAACCAACAACAATCTTCGAACCACTTCTGCACCCACTGGAATGAACAAAAGAGAAGATATCCCACCAAGAGGTGAAGTTATAAGGCAAGGTGCTCAGAAGAATGATGCTGGTCAAGACAATCAAGAACCAAAATGCTTTGGTTGTGGTCAACAAGGTCACTTTGCACGGAATTTTCCAAATGGGAAAGTGCGTAACAGGGCTTACTACAGACATAAAATGTTGTTAGCTTACAAGGAAGAAAAGGGAAAACTGCTTTGTGCTGATGAAAATGATTTCATGGTGGACACGGATGACGAAGGTGAGATATTGGAAACAAACATGGTGTACATGGCTTCTTTGGAAAAGGTGGATGTCTTTGAGGCTCAAGATGAGGATGCAACTCCAAGCTATTACAATGACGCTGAAGAAGATGGCACTCTTGTCAACAAGGTACACACATCAGATGCTTGTGATAATGATGATCTTGATGAATTCATACATGATCACATTCGTACCATTAGTAAGACAACTGAAGTTAACATACGTAGTGCAACATCTACAAGTGCTACTCCTCAGTTATCTACTAATAGTACCGATTGCAATCATGCATCAACAAGTCAAGATCATGTTGATATGCTTCAAAATTATGCAACTATTCAATCTCAAATTCAAAATTATGCAAACTTGATAAAACTGGAACAAGATAAAAGTGCTTCTTTAGAAAAGAAAATCAAGGACATGTTATATGAATAGCAGTCTGAACGACCACTAGTGCTTAAACGTCAAATTCAAGATTTACAAAATGAGATTTTTCTTATCAAAAGAAATATTTCAAATTTTGAAAACATCAAAAAGAATTTTGAAAATGAAGTTTCTAAACTTAAAGAAGGAAAAGCTAATTGCATTCAATGATTAACTTGAGCTGAAACTAAACTTCGCACTACCAATCAGACTTCTCAGAACCAGATTCATTCATGGATCTAAAACAGGGTATTCGTTATACTAAACCATCTTATCTTGATATGGTTAAACGTCAAACACCAAGTTTGTATAATGCTGACTACATGAGACGTGATACCTTCAAAGATTACATGTTTGTTCCTAATGACATCTCTCAAGAGGAAATCCAAAAACATTTAAATGTTAATAAAAAGAAAACTAATTTCTCCTACTTTAGTGCCGATTATGGTTTGATAAATAAGGAAAATGCTCTTTTACGAAAACCAACTAATGTTAAACATCATGTGGATCAGATTTCTGAAAACCCATATGATTCTAACAAATATGAGAGTTTAGCGAGAAAAATCTTTTGCAATCTCAGAAATCAA
The DNA here is from genome assembly GCA_021014915.2 of Artemisia tridentata subsp. tridentata. NCBI lineage: Eukaryota > Viridiplantae > Streptophyta > Magnoliopsida > Asterales > Asteraceae > Artemisia > Artemisia tridentata. The sequence goes on along the minus strand of CP139505.1, from coordinate 140,912,171 downwards.
ATAAATGGAACATTATCTATTATTCGTGGAAAGCAAGAGTTTCAAATGGATGAACTTTTGAAATCCAATTTTTATGAAGTGGATGTCTTAAGGGAAGTCAAGAAACAGATAAAAACATTTATCGAGCCTCCTGTGAATAAAGTTAACGATCAATTTAAAGCCTTTGAAGAGGCATTGATTTCTGAAATGCAAACTGATTTAACTTACGTCACATCTCTTGAAGATGAATATGACCTTCTCAGCTTAAACTCTGACATTCAAAAATAATATTTTCTCAATCAAATGGAATCAATCAAACCACAATTTGCTATAAATGAGGAGAAAATTAAAGAATTGGAAAATAAACAAACGTCTTTAGAAATGGAAAACCTTTTACTCACAGAGAGTCTAAGAGAATGTTTTTAAAAGAATGGTGAGTTGAATGAGGAATTGTCTTGTCGTACTGCCAGATTTGAAAACTCTTGTGCTAAACTTGAAAAACAATCTTTAATGTTTGAAGCAAACTGGCAGTGAAAAATTGAAGAAAACAAATACGACAAGCTTTCCTACGAAAATTCTTTGAAATTAATCTCAAAAGAGAACGAGGAACTCAAATCTAAAGTGCTTGATTTAATGAAAAACAAGAATCATGAGTTTGTTGCTTTAGCCAGTTGTAAAATCAAAATTTTTCATAATTTTCAAACCAACCAACCATTTTGGCAAATTAAAAACAAAAAACTCATATTCTTGAGCCAAAACAAAAAGAGGTTTTATCTAATCCTAAAGTAATTGCTCCCGGTATGTATCCACTTGGATCTACTTGTACTAGAGAACCGTATGGTTTAAATGATATGATTCATAACAAGGAATTAGAAATAGCTAGGAAGCAAGCATTACTTAGTAAGGATATGCCTCTAGATGCACCAATTTGTTCTTTGACTCCCCCCATAGAAAAGAAACCTAAAGAGTTAAAGAAAAATGAGAACAAGAATCGTAAGAAACATAAATTAGCTCAACATGATCAAATTACACAATCTCCTAACACAGATTTTCTTTTTGATCCAGGTTTAGAAACTACTTGTAGCAAGGAGAGACCACCTAAGAAATGTGCGTTAAAGACTAGTGCCTCTCAGTCTAAAGTTGTAGAAAAACCTAGACATTTTAAAGCTTTCAATAAAAAATGCTCTAAGCGAATGGATGACTGTAATGACTTAAATGTGCATAGATCTGTTGCTTCTAATAGCAAGAATGCTTGTTTTAATTTTTTTGCTTATAATTTTGCTTCTTCTAATTATGTGCATGTTGATTTGAATTGTGCTAATTTGAATGCCAACACCACTAGGACTGCTTCACCAAATCTAAGAAACCATAAGCTTAGAGAAAAATGCGCATGGATCCCAACGGGTAGAATATTTGAATATCATGAGTTATTCCCTAGATCCTGCTTTAAGTGGAAACCCACCGGAAGAGTGTTCAAACACGTAGGTTATAGATGGAAATCAGTTAAGAAGCAATCCGAACCTAGCACCACTAAAATAGAAAAATTCAACCCACTAGGTTTGCATTCTATATAGTCTAACTATGTGGAACCACTTTATCAGCGGGTTCCCAATTTTCTGTTTCTTGCTTTGATGTGCAGCTTGTCCAAGTGTGCCTCTGGTACCTCGACTCGGGGTGCACCCGACATATGATCGGGAACAAGGCACTGCTCAAGAACTTCTTGGCCAAATTCTTAAGTATAGTGCGTTTTGGGAATGATCACATTGCTAAAATCACCGGCTATAGGGATCTCATTTATGATAAGGTCACAATTCAAAGAGTCTACTTTGTCGAAGGACTAGGTCACAACTTGTTTAGTATTGGCCAATTTTGTGATAGCGGTGTAGAGGTAGCATTCAGAAAATATTCATGTATTGTTCGCTCTCTTGAAGGCGTTGATATTCTCAAAGGCTCCAGGGAGTCGAATCTATACCAAATTGCACTTAAAGAATGTTGGGAATTATCACAAGGTTCGAAGAAGACTTAATGAAGAACAGACTTAAGTTAAGTCTGGTAGCTATGATATTAAGTCTGGCGTTAGTTAAAACTGGTTTTGTAATAGTTAAGTCTGGTCGTTATGTTAAGTCGGGTCAGTAAAGTTAGAAAAGTTTGTTAGTATTAAGTTAGGAAAGGATATGTATGAGTTAGGTATCTTTATAGAAGATACGTAAATATCTTTTCACACGGTTTTGTAATTAGGGTTTCCTTCAAGTATAAAAGGAACCCTAAGGGATCATTATTATGTACGTATGAATTGTGTGAGTTAGTGATAAACCCTGTGTTCTTCATTGTTCTTGTTAATTTTCCGCGTTAACACTAACAATTGTGTAAGAGTTTCTCACTTGGATTGATTTGGATTTATTCAAGTCATCCACTAAGTAATCAAAGGCTACTTAGAGATCCATACTAATATGTGGACCAACAAGTGGTATCAGAGCCTTTAGAGAGACTCTGAGTTCGAAGAATACAACTCCACAAACAAATTCTCAATCAATTCACCCTACACAAATGTCTGGCCTTGAGCAACCAATCAATACTGAAACTTTTTCAAACCATAGCAGTGAGGATGAGAGATCAAACCATGAAGAAGAAAACCTTGAAACCAGCACCTCTAAATCACAACCTACCATCCCTACAACCACCACCATATCCAATATTAAGCTTCCAATACTGAAGAGAGAAGAATACGACATATGGGCCATGGAGATGGAACATTACTTGGAGTACATTGACAGTGAAGTTTGGAAGGTTATTCAGAAGGGAAATTCTAAGAAAAGAGTTTCAGTTGGTACTGATGGGCAGATTAGAATTTTACCACCATTGACTGCTGAGGAGATTCGGGCTGTGGAAAAAGAAAAGAAGGCTAGAACCTTGCTACTTATGGCTATTCCAAAGGAGCATCTACAAAGATTTCATGGGATGATAGATGCCAAGGAAATTTGGGAAGCAATTAAGAAACGTTTTGGTGGGAATGAAAACTCTAAAAAGATGCAGAAAGCTGTTCTCAAACAGCAATTCGAAACATTCAGTGTGTCAAAGGCTGAAGGATTGGAAAAGGGTTATGACAGATTTCAACATCTTCTGTCACAACTAGAAGTACATGGTGCTGCTGTATCTAATGAGGATGCCAATCACAAGTTTCTTAGGTCTCTACCACCAGAATGGGTAAATGTGTCTATGACTATGAGGATGAAGGATGAAGTTGACTCAATGACCCCAGATGACCTGTACAACAATCTTAGGATTTTTGAAAGGGACATCAATGAAACCACTCAGACATCTCCTAGTTCTTCAAATGTTGCTTTTGTGTCTCAAAGCAAAGGCAGCACTTACAAGGTTAAGTCTGGCAGTGTTAAGTCTGGTGTTTATGAAGCTTCTACAAGGGAAAGAACTGCTCCTACAGGCTTTGCAGATGAGGTGATTCACTCATTCTTCGCCAATCAACAAGAAGATGAGAGCTTTATCAGTGAAGATTTGGAGCAGATAAATGATGCTGAGGTAGAAGAGATGGACATCAAATGGCACATTGCCATGATTGCTCTAAGGGTAAAAAGGTTTCAAAAGCAGTATGGGAGGTCCATTAAGTTCAACAACAAATCTCCAGTTGGGTACACTAGGAGGACAGTTGAATGCTTCAATTGTCATAAGCATGGACCCTTTTCTAGAGACTGCTCGAAGAAGAAGTCTACTGATGGGTATAGGAAGAGTGATGCAGAGGATGACAAGCTGGAAAGAAACCAGATGAGTATGGTGACATTGGAAGCTGGAGCTATTAACTGGAATGAGCACACAAAGGAGACTGAAGAATCCAGTCATGCACTCATGGCCATTGGTTCTAGTAATGAGGTATCATTATGTTCCAAATTATGTACTGATTCCTATAATCATGTTAAGGCTTTGTGTGATGAGCAGTTGACACTGATAGGTGACCAAGAAGCACAAATTTTAGCTTATAAAAATGCTCTAAAAACATTAGAAGCACAAAAAGGCACCCTTCAGAAACAACATGCTGATTTAAATGAAAAATTATTCTTTCAGGCTAATAAAATATATGAGCAAGATGAAAAACTTAAAAAATATAGAAGAATTGGCCTAAGAATACAAAAGGAAAGGGATGATTTGCAAAAACGTGTAGATCAGTGGAATAATTCAAATAACAATCTGTTTAAATGTTGGGATTCTCAAGTGAAGTCAAACAAGAAACATAGCTTAGGGTATGAGGAGGATGAGAAAAAGGCTATATTTAAGTATAGAGAGGATGATTATGAAGGTAAACCTTTGAATAATAGGTTTGTTAAGGCTGGTGATTTCAAGGGAGTTCCACATCCATTGAGTGGAGACTACACTCCTCTTGAAAAAGAGGAGTTAGATGACTCTCTATTTATGTATGGAAAAAGAGGTCCTCAAATACCTGAGTCAACCACCTCAGAGGACAAAACTAGTGAGTATTCTACTTGTCAATCTAATGACACTGAAGGATCCATTGGTGATGTCTCTGACCACTCTAAGTCTGAGTCAAAAAGTGAAGTAAAAGAGAGTCGTGAACCTAAGATTGTTAAGGAAAGTGAACCTGTTGTGACTGAATCAAAACCCCAAACAGTTAAACCTAGTTGTGTCAACCACATAAAATCTCCTAGGGAATCTGTTAATATGAATGAGTCACCTAAAAGTAATAGTGTTCACAGAGAAGTTAGGAGTAGCTACACTTACACTCCTAAGAGATGTTTTGTTTGTGGAAGTTTAAGTCATTTGATTAGAGATTGTGACTTCCATGAGAAGAGAATGAAAAGGGAAGCTGAGCTTAAAAGGAATGTGAATATGGGTCATGTTAATAATAAACCAGTGTGGAATAATGCTAACAGAATAAATCATGCCAACCAATTTGCTCTCAGACCAGCCCAACATGTTAACTCTACCCGACCAAACATTAATTCTGGTAGACAACAAGTTAATACTGGTAGACCAAATATTAAATCTGGTTTGAGGAACCTTAATTTGGGTAGGCAAAACTTTAATTCTGTGAGGCCTAATGTAAATTCTGGTTATGTTAATCAAGTGAGACCCAGACAGCCTTTCCAAAAACCACAGGTGAATCAAAGAAACCAATTTTATAAACCTCATTCACCTGTGAGGAGACCAATTACTAAGAATACAGCAAGACCTTCAACTTTAAATGCTGTAAAGGGTAATGGGGGTTCTGCTGTTAAGACCTCAGCATGTTGGTCTTGGGATCCATTCAAGAATGAATATACCTATAAATCCCAAAGCAACAGTGGATCAGTTTCATATAAGACTTTAAAATATGTTGATCCAAAAGGCAGACCCAAGCCTACTCAGGCCTGGGTTGTTAAGAGAAATTGATTTCTCTTCTTATGTTTTGTAAAGTTTGTATACTTCCAGTAATTGGAATTGTTTTTAAGTCTTGAAATTTTATTTTGGTTCTTCTTAGTTTAATGGTTTTCAACTTTTCTAGTACGATTGTTTCTTTGTGTTTTGTGCTTAACTTTGTTTTGCAGTTGTCAACTCCTTTATTGTTGCTAATAATTAATATATGGCAAAATAAATCAAAAGGACTATGGAGTTTTTATTCATAACCATCAAGTTACATTCAAGGATGCAGCCTACAACACAAAATAAGATAAAAGCCTAAACATAAACAAGCCAAACGCCAACACCTACTTCTTCCTTTTTCCTTTGTCCTTCAAATCAGGCATGGTTTTCTTGGTCCCTTTCTCCCCAAGTAGATCTATCACTTTTGGGCTTAAGAGTCCTAGAACCTGCTTGTTTGGCTTTGGATGAGGCAACACAATGCTATTCTTTGAAGACATATTTTTTGAAACCTCTGCTGCTTCATCCTCTGGTTCCTTTGCAGTAAGATCATAAGAAGCTAGCCAACGTTTAAGCATTGTCTTCTTTGATATCTTGTTCCTTAGGCGAGAGGTGTAGCCAGGTGGCAAATAGCCTTCCCATCCTCCATCAGATGACACAGAAGATGAGTCGGATGAAATCTCCAAGATGTTTGATGAGGTAGAATCCATTGTGTTGAACAAGTTTTCTCTTTGATATATGATGTTTGTGTTGACTCTCAGATGCCAGAACTTGAAATGTTCACAAATCCAAATGAAGGTATCTTTGAAGGGGCTTCCTATGATGAAGAAGGTGTCATAACTGACTTCAACAACTTGCCCACAGAAGTGGCTGTAAGTCCAACTCCCACCCTCAGAGTTCACACCAATCATCCCAAAAGTCAAATCATTGGTGATCCTAAGTCTGCAGTTCAAACAAGAAGCAGAGTGCAGATACATCCTGATGCTCATGCACTTGTGAGTTTTGTTAAGAAACAACAAAGGGCCAACCATAAGGACCAGCAACACTGCTTATTTGCCTGTTTTCTTTCTCAAAATGAACCCACCAAGGTTTCTGAAGCTTTGGAGGATGAGAGTTGGGTGGAAGCTATGCAAGAGGAGTTGTTGCAGTTCAAATTGCAGAAAGTATGGGTTCTTGTAGATCTACCTTTTGGAGCTAAGGTCATTGGTACAAAGTGGGTCTTCAGGAATAAAAGGGATGAAAGAGGGGTGTTAGTAAGGAACAAAGCAAGATTGGTAGCACAAGGGTACAAACAGGAGGAGGGCATAGATTATGATGAGGTTTTTGCTCCTGTAGCAAGAATTGAAGCTATTAGATTATTTTTAGCCTATGCATCATATATGGGATTCAAAGTAGATCAGATGGATGTTAAAAGTGCTTTTCTTTATGGCACTATTGATGAAGAAGTCTATGTACAACAACCTCCTGGGTTTGTGGATCCTGCTAATCCCAACCAAGTATATAAGGTTATTAAGGCTCTCTATGGTCTCCACCAAGCTCCCAGATCTTGGTATGCTACTCTCTCCAAGTTTCTAGAAGAACATGGATATATCAGAGGTGTGATTGATAAGACTTTATTCATCAAAAGAGACAAAAAGGATATCATTCTTGTCCAAATTTATGTGGATGATATCATTTTTGGATCAACAAAGAAGTCTTGGTGTGAAGAGTTTGAAGGCTTAATGAAAGGCAGGTTTGAGATGAGCTCAATGGGAGAGCTTACATTTTTCTTGGGATTGCAAGTGAAGAAAAAGGAAGATGGTCTTTTTATTTCTCAAGACAAGTATGTTGCAGAGATTTTGAAGAAGTTTGAGTTTGCTAATGTGAAGACTGCAGTCACTCCCATGGAGAATAAGGTGCCTTTGACAAAGGATGAAGATGCTGCTGATGTGGATGTGCATCATTACAGATCTATGATAGGTTCTCTCATGTATCTTACTGCTTCTAGACCTGACATTATGTATGCAGTATGTGTTTGTTCACGTTTTCAGGTACACCCAAAGACTTCACATTTTCATGCTGTGAAGAGAATCTTTAGGTACTTAAAGGGTAAACCAAATTTGGGCCTTTGGTATCCTAAAGAGTCATCATTTGACCTGACAGCCTATTCAGATAGTGACTATGCTGGTGCAAGCCTTGATAGGAAATCCACAACAGGAGGTTGTCAATTCCTTGGAAACAGATTAATTTCTTGGCAATGCAAGAAGTAGACAATTGTGGCTAACTCAACTACTGAAGCTGAATATGTGGCAGCTGCTAATTGCTGTGGATAAGTCTTGTGGATTCAGAATCAGCTGTTGGACTATGGTTTGAATTTTATGAATAATGTTATCCACATAGATAATGAAAGCACTATCTGTATTGTTAAGAACCCAGTATACCACTCTAAGACTAAACATATAGAAATCAGGCATCACTTTATTAGAGATTGCTTTGAAAAGAAATTGATTAGAGTGGAGAAAATACATACAGACTTTAATGTTGCTGACCTGTTGGCTAAAGCTTTTGATGGCCCTAGGTTTAATTATTTGGTAGTCAACATTGGTATGATGAACCCCTAGTTGGACTTAAGGGGAGGTTTGTGTTAAGGGGAGGTCAAAATGTAAAGTTTGTATACTAACCAGCACTTAGGTTATTTTTAAGTCTTGTAGTTTTATTTTTAATTCTGGTAGTTCTTTTAAATCTGTTTGTGATAAAAAAAAAAGAAAAAAAAATTATTATCTATTTTGTTACAGTGCTGGATTAAGTTGATAAGTGAGACTATTGGAACTTCTCACTTGGTGGAGGTGCATAGCACTAACACAACAAAAGGTTATCAGTCCACCTTGTTTGACCCACACAAGGACTGGCTAATCCTGAGCAAACGGCTACAGGTAAAGATAGCTCAAATCCGTTTATGGCTGACAATTTGCCAAAAATTGTATGATATTCAACTCACCATATCTGTGTTTGTGAAGAGTTGACTAGCCCACAAGATTATGGCTTGTGGTAAAGGCTGTGGAAAACCATAAATGGTAATCAATTCACCATGATGAGGTGCATTCCATCAAAGAATTGGCTAGTCCAAAGGGGTACAGCTTTTGGTAAAGACATCACAAATCTGTTGATAGTTGATGATTTACTAAAAATCATATGGTTATCAATGTACCATGGTCTTACACACCAAAACATTTGGCTACTCCAGTAGTGATGGCTATTGGTAAAGAGACATCAAATCCATTAATGATTCACCTCTCACAGGAGTTTACACACCTGGAAGTGATGAGAATAGATATGAAACTTAATATGAATTGATGTACAAAATGTCATGGTTGCTGGAAAGATCAAGTGAAATGCATATCAGATGCTGAGAAGATCAAGTTGCTGCACAAATACTCAAATTTGCAGATTTCAAGAGTTTTGAAGATCAAGATAATTCCAATCCTCATAAGCTTACTCAGAAGGAACTTGAAGTTCATGGAACATGAAGATCAAGTTAGGGGAGGATTGTTGGGAATTATCACAAGGTTCGAAGAAGACTTAATGAAGAACAGACTTAAGTTAAGTCTGGTGTTAGTTAAGTTTGGTTTTGTAATAGTTAAGTCTGGTCATTATGTTAAGTCAGGTCAGTAAAGTTAGGAAAGTTTGTTAGTATTAAGTTAGGAAAGGATATGTATGAGTTAGGTATCTTTATAGAAGATACGTAAATATCTTTTCACACGGTTTTGTAATTAGGGTTTCCTTCAAGTATAAAAGGAACCCTAAGGGATCATTATTATGTACGTACGAATTGTGTGAGTTAGTGAAATATACGAAGTTAGTGATAAACCCTGTGTTCTTCATTGTTCTTGTTAATTTTCCGCGTTAACACTAACAATTGTGTAAGAGTTTCTCACTTGGATTGATTTGGATTTATTTAAGTTATCCACTAAGTAATCAAAGGCTACTTAGAGATCCATACTAATACGTGGACCAACAAAGAAATTACATCAACAAAACCGATTTGTTTGCTTGCAAAAGCTACATCCTCACAAGCCTGGCTATGGCATCGTCGATTCTCTCATTTGAACTTCAGAACTATAAACGACCTTGCTCAAAACAACCTTGTCAGAGGATTGCCTTAACTATCATTCAAGAAAGATCATCTTTGTTCAGCGTGTGAATTAGGGAAGATGACACGTGCAACACTCAAATCCAAATCCGAACCTAGTTCCGTTGCTCCATTGCATTTATTGCATATGGATTTGTGTGGCCCAATGCGCGTTGTCAGCAGAAATGGAAAGAAATATATTTTGGTTATTGTTGATGACTACTCACGGTTCACTTGGTTTCAATTTCTTGCTTCTAAAGCTGAAACTCCAAATGTAATCATCAAGTTCATCAAAAGAGTACAAGTTGGTCTACTAGCTCAAGTCCGATACGTAAGAACTGACAATGGAACGAAGTTCACGAATCAGATTCTTCAAAATTTATTTGATTCACTTGGCATTACTCATCAGAGATCTGTGGCTTACGCTCCTCAACAAAATGGTGTAGTCGAAAGACAAAACCGTACATTAGTAGAAGCTGCTAGAACAATGCTAACCTCCACAAATCTTCCATTAAATTTATGGTTTGAAGTAGTGTCAACCGCTTGTCTCACACAAAACCAATCTATCATTCATAAATGATTCAACAAAACTCCATATCACATCCTTCACAAACGCAAACCCGATGTAAAGTACTTACGAACTTTTGGTTGTCGGTGCTACCCTCTTAATGATCGAGAAGACCTTGGTAAGTGGTGTTAGCCAAAGTATATATATATATATATATATATATAATATATATATATATATATATATATATATATATATATATAATAGTAAGAAAACCCGACCAATTAGTCAATTCGCTCTCTAACCAAGAGTGAAAATCCCAAGAGGTCAAAGAAAAGCCAAACTATATATATTTTCCGGAAGTATTTGATATTCCCGGGTCGTTTATGTCCCAACGAAGTATGAATGGAATCTAGGATTCGGTTCGTGATCGGGTGATTTGAATAGGGAAAAATGTTTTGGATTTATGCTACTACGAATAAAATACGTCAATAAGAAAGCAAATAATAAGCATGTAAAGCAAGCAAAAAAAGCACAATAAGAACAATTAAATCCTAACGCAATTTAAACTAAAACGGGCTCTAAACGGGAATGTAACGGCCTAAAAATCTAAATGATCAAATTTTAACCCTAGAAATGCAAATTTAATTTCTAAAAGTCCAAAATGTTTAAGAATAATTTTAGAAAAAAGAATTATATTTTTTTGATTTTTATTTTATTTATTATGGATTAAAAACACATTTAATCTAAAAATATTATTAAAAATATTAAACTAATAAGAAAAATTATGAAAAACTCTGGAAAAGTACTTTAAGCTATAAGGAACTTATGAAAAAGAAAAAGGAATCACCAGCTTATTTGAATAAGCTGGTAATAAGCTAAAAAGGGTTAATAAGCACAATAAAAAAAAGCTGGTTAAGTAAATTTGGTATGCAATCTTAAACAAAAAAGACCCAAGGGCACGTATGTTTGTTGTGTGGTGAGTTAAAGGTGTTGGTTTAGAGGGTTGAGGTCTCGGGTTCGAGCCTGTGACTTCCCCTTTCCCAATACTTTTTATTTTGCAAAAATTCTCTTTGAAACTTATTAACAACGTAATATTAAACACTTTTTCTGAAAACAAGATTTTTAAAACATTAAAAATAAGCTGGAAAAGGAAAAATAACAAGCAGTTAACTAAGAAACTTAAAAGCAAAAAGGAACCTAACTGATTTGTACACACAAGCTTCTATAAGCTTGTGTGTAATTCTAATAAGCTTCTAAGACCTAAAATCTAACCTAATAAGCAGTTCTAAACTAAATTAAGCAATCCTAATAAGCCAAAAAGCACAGAAACTAAATTAAGCATACAAGTCAAAACTGATATGAAAACAGACTGAACATGCACTTTTAAGCTACTCAGAAAGCTATTAAAGCAATAAGCTAGAATTTGAAACCTAGAAAGAAATTAAGATTAACAACCAAAGAACTTGTAAAATCAATTTTTAAACATTTTGGACTTAATTAGACCTTAAAAATAAGCTGATGAAAAGTGACAGTTTAAATAATATTTTTGGTTTTTAATGAACACTTGCAGACCTGAGACCTACTTTTGACACTAAATATAAGCTTCAAAAAGCTATTGAAATAAGCTTAAAACTATAAAACAACATTAAACTCCAACTAAAGAACACATAAACCAACTTTCAAACAGTTTGGATTAAAAATAAGCTCGAAATTAAGCTGATAAGAACCTTTACTTAGCACTCAGCATAGAAATTTCTATGCTAAGTGGATTTTGCAAAAAAAACTAAAAATACTACTTTATTAGACTAAAAATAAGCTACAATACCAATAAGCTAAACTTTAAATCCTTGAAACAGAATAAGACCTATCACCAATGAACTCAGAAAACAATTTTTCAGACAAATTGAACTTATAAATAAGCTGAAACAGATCTGATAAAAACCTATGCTGAGTGATTTTTTTTAGAAACCGAAAATGTCACTAAACCTATTCTAGACTTGTTGACACTTAACCAAAACTTGTAACATACATTTTTAGAGAGATTTTTACACATCAACAACACCTAAAAAGGACTTATTGAAGAATTATTCAAAATAAGCTAATGCAAACAGATTAAGCCTATGAAATTTAGAAAACTTATGAAAAACTTACTAAACTTGTTGAAACCTATTGTAAACTTGTAAAAACTGACTTATAAACTTAATTAGAGCTTAATAAAAAGTGACTTAAGTGCTAAAAATGACCAAAACAGTCTTAACTAAGGTTATGACTGCTTAGCCCAAAAACCCCTTAAAAACTTGAAAACTGATTAAGACACTAATTTAGACTAGATTAGGCTAAAACTTTTAAAATCAGATGATGAACTAACTTAATTAAGATCTAAAAAGCAATTAATGACTACTAAAAAGCACTTGACAATAAGCTAATAGAATAAGCAATATTTTTGGATTTTTATGAAAAACTTAACCTAATGAGATTAAAACTACAAATAAGCAAATAAAAGCAATCAAAGACAATAATAAGCAGTTTAGAACAAGTAATAAGCAAATAAGCACATGTATTAAGCAATAAGCAGTTCTAAGCTAAAATGAGAAGTATACCTTGATCCTAGCTCAACAAGGATCAAATAAGCTCGAGGAGCTACTCTACAAGCTCCAGCTTATCAAATGATAAGCTGGTAAGACCCTATAAGCCCTACCATTTCTGGCTTATCTTCCAAACTGCTTATTTTTTACTTAGAACTGAATTTCCAAACAAAACTGTTTTCAAATTTTAACAAAAGCTACTCAAACTCACAACAAGCTATTGAAAAGCGTATTTGAGCATAAGTGAAGGTAATAGAGCTTATTAACAGCATATTTCAACCATAAGAAAACATGATAAAAGCATTAAGTAAATTTGAAACACAATTTAAGGTAAACTGAACTTTTTATTAAAACTTAAAAGGATTACAATACTTGGAAAGGAAATTACAATATTAAAAAGCAATTAAAAATACAATAAACGTGTAAAAAAAGATGAAATTGTGAGGTAAGGAGGGGTCCTTTTATAGGCCTTGGAGGATGCTTCTAGGGTTTCTGGGAGCTTCTTCATCAATCAATCTCAGCCTTCGATCCATTTCCCATCAATATCCATCCTTGGATCATGTGCCACGTATCATTAACCAATCGGATTCCATAGAATTGCCAAGGTGGACAAATATGGTGTCATTCCTCTGCTTTGTCAGCTCTTTCTAGAAGGAATAAGGTTTAAGGTGGGGTTAAATGAGGTGGGAAGAGCAGGGTAAATGGGAACGATGGGTGAACAGTAATAACTTGTTTTCCCGCCTTCATTTTGACTGGGGTTGGGTATATTGGTTGACCGGGTCTTTAATTGGTTTGACCTGGGTATAAGGGAAAGGGTTGGTCGGGTTAGAGTGATATGGATTGGGCTTGGTTATTTTCGGGTTTTTATTAAAGGGTTGGGCTAGTTTGGTATATAAGGGATTTAACAAAAGTTAGTTTAGGGACTAACTTTGCAAATATTAAGGACTAATGGTGAAAATGTTTTAGGGACTTATGGTGAAAGGGTTTTAACATTAGGGTTAGGTTTGGTATTTTTGGTTAAGGCTTGATCCAAAATGTAGAATCACATCCCCGGCCTCAGCTTTTCACGCTCTTTCCAATCTCGTGCTCGTTTTTTTTTCGCCGTTTTGTCTTTCTTTTTGTCCTTTTCTCATATCCGTTACCTGCACATTCACAATCTCGTGCTAGTTTTTGGTCTTTTGAGTCCGTTTTTGATAAAGAAAAGGTATGTGAATTCACACATACCAAAATCCCCCAGACTAAGGTATTGCCGTATCCTCACACAATGTCATCACATCACGCTTTTGAAACCAAAAATTTCAAAGCTCTTTTTACTAAAAACTTTGAAAAGTAGCAAAGTGTTCCTCAAAAGAGATTAAGAAATCAATAGTTCTAAAAACGCCCCGTTTGACCATTTTAATATGAATAATATTTTTGTATTTTCCTTTTTATGACGGGATGTTGACTTTCATTATTTAATAAATAACTTTTAGGATCACGGAGTAAGAAACACTTTTCATGAAAAAGCGTTCACATGGATAAAATTCATCGTCCTTGATTTTTGACAAGTCCCCAAACCAAGCTTAAAAACGAAATCATTGTTAAATACAAGTTAGATGCTAACACTACCCATATATGCTAATTGTGTACGCGTAGCTACTCCTTGCTCCCTTATTCTTAGTTCCTATAAGGATTTTATTTTGAAAAATGATTTTTTTTTATTTATTTCGATAGATGTTTTTTAAGTCCGATAAAAGCACCCAGTTTAGATGCTAACTAGTTTAAAATCCTTCCCTCGAGAACCGCTACCCATAAAAATGAGGTCCACATCAAGGTCCTAATTTAACACGATTTAAGGGATATCCTTTTTATTTCGACCGAAACAACTCATCTACGAGTCCAGAGACAGAAGCTTTATTAGGATATCCTCGGAGTCGAAATTTGGCATTATTAACATTATTAAGCACATTAGCCCTCGGCCCTTTATAACAAATGCAACAACGGGAGCGAACCGTCAAGAAACAGTAGCCTATTATGACCTTGGGAATTTCCTCTGCCTTAATGAAGTCTGAGTCAACGGGAGCGAACCGTCAGGAAACAGAAAACTTTATGGCTTTGGATTATTATTATTTACTTCCACCTTTTGAACAACCATGTCAACGGGACTGAACCGTCAGGGCACAATAGTCTATTATGGCTTCGGTTTATTATTAAACATATATTAGGTGCCAAATCCCGAGTCCTACGGTCTTTCAACATCCGAAACAATAGCACGTACTATCAGGAATCAGTTGTTTTATTTCCCCGTAACACTGGCAGTACCTTGATGTGTACCCAACTCTTATAAGCAAGAATTTTCTAAAGAAGGAGTAAAAACTAATTATAACTAAAACCGCGCACCTTTAATTATTTTGAAAATTTTTATTTTTGTGTTTTTTTGGTTGATGGGAGCAAAAAGCCACAATTAACCTCTATGAGCTCTAAAGAGAACCACTACTCCACGCTTAGCATCTAACTTATATTTAACTCTATCATTTTTCGTTCTTCGCAAATTTAAAATCCTAAATAATAAGATCCGCGAATGCTTAGTCTAATAAAATCAAGCCTTGCATATTCAAAGTCAATTATGGAAACTTGCAAATTCTTGGCTTTGTTAAGCTAGAATTCGCGTATTAAAGCTTCTTGTATAAAAGATTAGCAAAACTTTTCAATTATAAAGGTTAAGGGGACAAGCTAGAGCTTAACACGCTTGATCAAGTCAAAACTTTATTCCTACTCTCACCAACGGAAAGTCAACAATGTGTCAAAACACTTATTATATTTTTGCAAATTTTTTTAATTTTTCTTCATTTTTTTGGAATTTTGAAGGAAAAACGGGGTTGCGAGAGTATAAGGCAAAATGCAAGGTAAAATCAAATCGAAAGATTACCCCCAGACTAAAACGAAACATTGTCCTCAATGTTTTGAAATAAGGTTCTCTTATGCAAATCTAAAGCCGTTTATTAATTATGCTAATAGATAAACATTAATCGATAAGATTTTGGATACGGATTTCCCAATAAGCACTGAAGTACATGAAAGTTCCAATCCGATGAGACGCCACCGGCTCTAAGTAATAGAAACTATAAGCGGAGATGCCGGGGTCAAAAATGGTATCCTCACTCCCGAAGGAGTGAAGAAGAGGAGAATTCACATGATAGGTAAGAAAAGGAAGAAAGATTTTGATAACAGATGTGAGAGAAAGATAATGGCGATCCTCAAAAGTAAACCTCACATTTTCCTTAATTTGTAAACCATCATTAAAGCTCTTTAAGTCATGGTCTAAAAACACCTCAGGAGGGAGATTAGGGATAGTGTCATTACTAAGCAAATTCTCAAGATAGATTACGTCTCCCTCCGAGTTATAACCGTCCTTAGGGTCAAAGTAAAAATGATCATACTCCGGTGGAGATATGATGTGAGCGAGTTCATCGGCGAACTCCTCATGATAAAGATTACTCTTATCTGCTGGAGGAAGCTGTTTTCATACTCAAGAAGAGAAAGATGAGAATGAGAAGTGGTACTGCTACTATTCTTCTCTTCAGTATGATCGATATCAAAACAGAATGCTTCATAATCCGGAAGAGAATAATTGGAATGAGAAGTGGTACTGCCACTACTCTTTTTTCGATATCAAAGAAATTTTTTTCATAATCCGGTAAAGAATCATCAAAATGAGAAAATAAATCCTTGAGCTTGAGCTCCGGAGGATTAGATGTCTTAATTTCCTTAATTTCTTCAATACTAATTTCCTTCGGAGGGAGTGAAGGTGACAGGTCATCGTTTAACATTTCCTCGAGTAAAATAATATTTCCTTCTGGATCAATTTCCGGTGACATCGAATCATTCTTAAGACAAGCCTCGATCTATTCCAAAGTGAAATCACTTCCCTCAAATGGAGTGAGAGAAGGGGAAGAGTCGGCAATGATAGGTTCGGAAGATGGAGTGGTACTGCCACTCGGAGAATTATCTAAAAATCCAAGAAATTTTTTAGCATACTCCTCAATATTTATGACATTGATCCGGTTAATCGATAATTTATCGTAATTAGAGGAGTATCTCGAAGTTCGATCGAGATTAAAAGTTATGGCTTCATCATTAACATGAAGGGTTAGTTCTTCACCATAAACATCAATTAAAGCACGTCCCATCCTCAAGAAGGATCTCCCAAGAATGATGGGAGCCCGAGGATGGGCATCAATTTCAACGACTACAAAATTGACCAGAAAATGGAACCTTCCTACTTTTACAAAGACATCTTCAGCGACACCGATCAGACGAGTAATTGAACGGTCCGAAAGCTCGAGAGTCAAATGAGTTGGAGTAAGTTCGGGAAGGGAAAGCTTTTTCCATACGAAAAGTAGCATAAGGTTGATTCTTGTGCCAAGATCGGCCAAGGCTAAGCATTCAACCATTCCCGAAAAATCACACAGGATGAGAAACTTGCCGGGGTCTCCAAGTTTTTTAGGTAACTTTTTGAGGAGAACCGCCGAACAATGCTCATTTAACGGGGTTTTAGCAAATTCAAATAATTTTTCCTTATTACTCAGCAAATTCTTAATTGTCGAAGCAAATTTAGGCATGAGAAGAAGAGCATCCGCGAAGCTAATATAGAAGTGTAAATCTTAAAAGATTTGGAAGAACTTTTCCATTTGATTGTTAGCTTTTTTGCTGAGCTTTTGATCATAAAGTCTTGACAGGTAAGGTATAGAAGGCTTAGGATTGGTCTTCGGAACATCGGGTTCCGGAATTGAAGTTTGGACGACCGGAGGTTGGACGGGTGCGGTACTTTGTGGGCTTGAAGAATGCACTTTGTCCTTTGTCACCTTGGTTTCTCGTTCCACTTCCCTCACCGGAGAGGGAGTAGGAATCGAGGGTCCATCGTACGCCCTACCACTTCGAGTGGTGATAGCATTCAACTCACCCTTTGGGTTGGGAATGGTATTGCCGGGGAGAGATCCCAAAGTTGAAGCTTGATGGATCTGATTCATGAGACTATCAAACATGTTCTCAATTTTATTTTGGGATTGATCAATTTTGTTACTTGTGGTCCTAAGTTCATTCTTTAGCTCATTACCCTGTTTAGACATTGAAGTTTGGAAATCATTTTGCAAAGTTGTTATTTGATTTTGTATTGCCCTCATGTTAGCCTCATTTGACTTAATGTAATTAGTAAGTTCATTGGAGGGAACAATAGGGGCTTGGTAATTAGGAGCTTGATACCTTTGATTGAAATTAACCCCTTGGGTCGGGTATTGATTGATCAGGGCTTGAAATTGGTTTTGCACATTTTGCCCTCTTCCTTGATTTTGATTGAACCTATTTTGGTTGTTAGGTTGAGAAAATCCAGGTGGTCCCATTTGATTGCTAGCATGATAATTTGGGTCAACTTGAGGACGGTATTGGTTACCTCCTTGGTTGTAAGCCCCGGCTACGACATTTACTTCAAAAGGACGGCCATCGGTGGCAGTACAATTGTAGTATGCATGAGGACCACCACAAGTGACATAAGTTTCTTCCATCGCTTTGACTTGAGCGGGTGGAGGAGTTTGTGGGGTAGAAAGTTTCTTTTGCTTAGAGAGAACCAAAGCTTGGATAGCATCCGTGAGTTTGTCGATCTTAGCATCCATGCTAGAAGTATTGGCACTCACTTTGGAAACAACCGGTTTGTTTTGTGAAGTGGGAACTTTCGATTTGTTCTGGATAATAGTCAAAATATCTCTCGGAGTTCGATTCAAGATATTTCCACCGGCGGCTGCATTAAGTGAATCTTGATCTGCTTGAGTCAAAGCATTATAAAACGTATCGATTTGGTGCAATTCCGAAAAACCATGATGTGGGCATTTACGAAGGAGATCTTTGAATCGTTCTCTTGCCTCACCAAAATTTTCATCAAAACGTTGTTGAAAATTTGTAATATCATTCTTGAGATTCGTCGTCTTAGAAGGAGGAAAGAAATGATTCACGAATTTAGAGATGAGATCTTCCCAAGTATTAATTGAACGAGGGGGTTCTTTTTCGAGCCAAATCCGGGCTGCCCCCTCGAAAGAAAATGGGAATAACATCAACTTAATCGCGCTATGAGGAACATCCTTATATTTCATAGTCGAAGTTAACTTATTAAACCATCGGATGTGAGCGTGAGGATCGTCCCTCTCGAAACCATGAAATTGGTTTGACGTTATAAGTTGAATTAAACCGGTTTTTAACTCAAAATTCTCGGAAAGAATCAGTGGTAAAACAATTGGATCTCCGTAACCCTCGGTGGGTGCTTTGAGCAATCGCGTATCCACCATTTCGATTATGGGAGCTTCAACAAGAGTACGTATCTCGGGTACGTTTACTCATTTGTTACGTCGACGATAACGTTGAGTCGGTATTGTAGGAGATTTATCGATTAAATTCGATTGAGATCGAGTGCGCATGCACTAAAATCAAAAAATTTAAAAGAAAAATAAATTTTGAAAACAAAATATTTTTGGTTTTTTATTTTTTAGAAAAATTGAAAAACAAATATTTTTGGTAATCGATTCGTAAACCGTTGCTCGGTAGCTCTCTAGAATTACTCACAAAGTGGCGGAGAAACAAAGGTCCGCAATAAATGCTAATTAAAAACCCGTTTCTTTCGGTTCGACAATTTAATGTCAATCCTCCTTAAACCACTCTTATAGTTTGTAATCTAAAGGTGAGCCGGTGTAACAATTGACTTCACGATTTCTTTTGTTGGTTTTTTTAATTTTTTTGGTACTGTGAGTACTTTAGGAAAAGTATTCGTGATTTTTAATTTTTTTTTTGGTTTTTATAATATGAAAATATTCACAAGATAAAACGATAACTTCACAGGGAAGGGTCTTCAAATCACTAATCTTCGAACGGGAATTTGAAATTCGTTTACACACTTCCCCGGCAGCGGCGCCAAAAACTTGGTGTTAGCCAAAGTATATATATATATATATATATATATATATATATATATATATATATATATATATATATATATATATATATATATATATATATATATATATATAAAATAGTAAGAAAACCCGACTAATTAGTCAATTCGCTCTCTAACCAATAGTGGAAATCCCAAGAGGCCAAAGAAAAGCCAAACTAAATATATTTTCCGGAAGTATTTGATATTCCCGGGTCGTTTATGTCCCAACGAAGTATGAATGGAATCTCGGATTCAGTTCGTGATCGGGTGATTTGAATAGGGAAAGATATTTTGGATTTATGCTACTACGAATAGAATACGTAAATAAGAAAGCAAATAATAAGCATGTAATGCAAGAAAACAAAGCACAATACGAGCAATTAAATCCTAACACAATTTAAACTAAAACGGGCTCAAAACGGGAATGTAACAGCCTAAAAACCTAAATTATCAAATTTTAACCCTGGAAATGCAAATTTAATTTCTAAAAGTCCTAAATGATTAAGAATAATTTTAGAAAAAAGAATTATATTTTTTTGATTTTTATTTTATTTATTATGGATTAAAAACACTTTTAATCTAAAAATATTATTAAAAATAATAAACTAATAAGAAAAATTATGAAAAACTCTGGAAAAGTACTTTAAGCTATAAGGAACTTAGAAAAAATAAAAAGAAATCACTAGCTTATTTGCATAAGCTGGTAATAAGCTAAAAAGGGTTAATAAGCACAATAAGAAAAAGCTGGTTAAGTAAATTTGGTATGCAATCTTAAACGAAAAAGACCCAAGGGCACGTATGGTTGTGGTGTGGTGAGTTAAAGGTGTTGGTTGAGAGGGTTGAGGTCTCGGGTTCGAGCCTGAGAGTTCCCCTTTCCCAATACTTTTTATTTTGAAAAAATTATCTTTGAAACTTATTAACAACTTAATATTAAACACTTTTTGTGAAAACAAAAATTTTAAAACATTAAAAATAAGCTGGAAAAGGCAAAATAAGCAAGCAGTTAACTAAGAAACTTAAAAGCAAAAAGGGACCTAACTGATTTGTACACACAAGCTTCTATAAGCTTGTGTGTAATTCTAATAAGCTTCTAAGACCTAAAATCTAACCTAATAAGTAGTTCTAAACTAAATTAAGCAAACCGAATAAGCCAAAAAGCTCAGAGACTAAATTAAGCATATAAGTCAAAACTGATATGAAAATAGACTGAACATGCACTTTTAAGCTACTCAGAAAGCTATTAAAGCAATAAGCTAGAATTTGAAACCTAGAAAGAAATTAAGATTAACAACCAAAGAACTTGTAAAATCAATTTTTAAACATTTTGGACTTAATAAGACCTTAAAAATAAGCTGATGAGAAGTGACAATTTAAACAATATTTTTGGTTTTTAATGAACACTTGCAGACCTGAGACCTACTTTTGACAATAAATATAAGCTACAAAAAGCTATTGAAATAAGCTTAAAACTATAAAACAACATTAAACACCAACCAAATAACACTTAAACCAAGTTTCAAACAGATTGGATTAAAAATAAGCTCGAAATTAAGCTGATAAGAACCTTTACTTAGCACTCAACATAGAAATTTCTATGCTGAGTGGATTTTGCAAAAAAACTGAAAATGCTACTTTATTAGACTAAAAATAAGCTACTATACCAATAAGCTAAACTTTAAATCCTTGAAATAGATTAAGACCTATCACCAATGAACTCAGAAAACCATTTTTCAGACAAATTGAACTTAAAAATAAGCTGAAACAGATTGGATAAAAACCTATGCTGAGTGATTTTTTTTAGAAACTGAAAATGTCACTAAAACTGTTTTAGACTTGTTGACACTTAACCAAAACTTGAGATTTTGACACTACAACAACACCTAAAAATGACTTATTGAAGAATTATTCAAAATAAGCTGATGCAAATAGATTAAGCCTATGAAATTTAGAAAACTGATGAAAAACTTACTAAAATTGTTGAAACCTATTTTAAACATGTAAAAATTGACTTTTAAACTTAATTAGAGCATAATAAAAAGTGACTTGATTACTAAAAATGACCAAAACAGTCTTAACTAAGGTTAAGACTGCTTAGCCCAAACACTTCTTAAAAACTGATTAAGACACTAATTTAGACTAGATTATGCTAAAACTTTTAAAAATAGACAATGAACTAACTTGATTAAGATCTAAAAAGCAATTAATGATTACTAAAAAGCACTTTACAATAAGCTAATAGAATAAGCAATATTTTTGGATCTTTATGAATTTTTATGAAAAACTTAAGCTAATGAGATTAAAACTACAAATAAGCAAATAAAAGCAATCAAAGACAATAATAAGCAGTTTAGAACAAGTAATAAGTAAATAAGCACAAGTATTAAGCAATAAGCAGTTCTAAGCTAAAATGAGAAGTATACGTTGAACCTCGCTCAACAAGGATCAAATAAGCTCGAGGAGCTAGATTACAAGCTCTAGCTTATCAAATGATAAGCTGGTAAGACCCTATAAGCTCTTCTAATTCTGGCTTATCTTCCAGACTGCTTATTTTTTACTTAGAACTGAATTTTCAAACAAAACTGTTTTTGAATAAAAAAAAAGCTACTCAAACTCACAACAAGCTATTGAAAAGCATATTTGAGCATAAATGAAGGTAATAGAGTTTATTAACAGCTTATTTCAACCATAAGAAAACATGATAAAAGCATTAAGTAAATTTGAAACACAATTTAAGGTAAATTGAAATTTTTATTAAAACTTAAAAGGATTACAATACTTAGAAAGAAAATTTCAATATTAAAAAGCAATTAAAAATATAATAAGTAGTAAATAAGCTAAAAACTAAAACGTGTAAAAAAAGATGAAATTTTGAGGTGGGGAGGGGTCCTTTTATAGGCCTTGGAGGATGCTTCTAGGGTTTCTGGGAGCTTCTTCATCAATCAATCTTAGCTTTCGATCCATTTCCCATCAATATCGATCCTTGGATCATGTGTCACATATCATTAACCAATCAGATTCCATAGAATTGCAAAGGTTGACAAATATGGTGTCATTCCTCTGCTTTGTCAGCTCTTTCTAAAAGGAAAAAGGTTTAAGGTGGGGTTAAATGAGGTGGGAAGAGCAGGGTAAATGGGAACGATGGGTGAACAATAATAACTTGTTTTCCCGCCTTCATTTTGACTGGGGTTGGGTTGACCGTGTCTTTAATTGGTTTGACCTTGGTATAAGGGTAAGGGTTGGTCGGGTTAGAGTGATATGGATTGGGCTTGGTTATTGTTGGGTTTTTATAAAAGGGTTGGGCTGGTTTGGTATATAAGGGATTTAACAAAAGTTAGTTCAGGGACTAACTTTGCAAATATTAAGGACTAATGGTGAAAATGTTTTAGGGAATTATGGTGAAAGGGTTTTAACATTAGGGTTAAGTTTGGTATTTTTGGTTAAGGCTTGATCTAAAATGCAGAATCACATCCCCGACCTCAGCTTTTCACGCTCTTTCCAATCTCGTGATCGTTTTTTTGTCCGTTTTGTCTTTTTTTTTTTTTTTTTTTTTTTTTTTTTTTTTTTTTTTTTTTTTATTATCATTTTCTCATATCCGTTACCTGCAAATTTACAAACACAAAAACAAGCATATATTTGGCATTTATGATCAGTTTTTGGTCTTTTGAGTCCGATTTTGATAAAGAAAAGGTATGTGAATTAACACATACCAAAATCCCCCAGACTAAGGTATTGCCGTGTCCTCATGCAATGTCATCACATCACGCTTTTGAAACCAAAAATTTCAAAGCTCTTTTTACTAAAAACTTTGAAAAGTAGCAAAGTGTTCCTCAAAAGAGATTAAGGAATCAACAATTCTAAAAATGCCCCGTTTGACCATTTTAATATGAATAATATTTTTGTATTTTCCTTTTTATGACGGGATGTTGACTTTCATTATTTAATAAATAACTTTTAGGATCAAGGAGTAAGAAGCACTTTTCATGAAAAAGCGTCCACATGGATAAAATTCATCGTCCTTGATTTTTCACAAGTCCCAAAACCAAGATTAAAAATGAAATCATTGTTAAATACAAGTTAGATGCTAAGACTACCCATAGATGCTAATTGTGTACGCATAGCAACTCTTTGCTCCCTTATTCCTAGTTCCTCTAAGGATTTTATTTTGAAAAATGATTATTTTAATTTCGATATATTTTTTTAAGTCCGACAAAAGCACCCAGTTTAGACGCTAACTAGTTTAAAATCTTTCCCTCGAGAATTGCTGTCCATAAAAATGTGGTCTACATCAAGGTCCTAATTTAACACGATTTAACGGATATCCTTTTTATTTTGACCGAAACAACTCATCTACGAGTCTAGAGATAGAAGCTTTATTAGGATCTCCCCGGAGTCGAAATTTGGTATTATTAACATTATTAAGCATATTAGCCCTCGACCCTTTATAACAACTGCAACAACGGGAGCGAACCGTCAAGAAACATTAGCCTATTATGACCTTGGGAATTTCCTCTGCCTTTTTGAAGTCCGTGTCAATGGGAGCGAACCGTCAGGAAATAGAAAACTTTATGGATTTGGATTATTATTATTTACTTCCACCTTTTGAACAACCATGTCAACGGGAACGAACCGTCCGGGCACAATAGTCTATTATGGCTTCGTTTTATTATTACACATATATTGAAATCCCGAGTCCTACGGTCTTCAAACATTCCAAACAATAGCACGTACTATCAGGAATCAGTTGTTTTATTTCCCCGTAATACTGGCAGTACCTAGATGTGTACCCAAATCTTATAAGCAAGAATTTTCTAAAGAAGGAGTAAAAACTAATTATTGCTAAAACCGTGCACCTTTAATTATTTTGAAAATTTTTATTTTTGTGTTTTTTTAGGTGATGGGAGCAAAAAGCCACAATTAACCTCTATGAGCTCTAAAGTGAACCACTACTCCACGCTTAGCATCTAACTTATATTTAACTCTATCATTTTTTGTTCTTCGCAAATTTAAAATCCTAAATAATAAGATCCACGAATGCTTAGTCTAATAAAATCAAGCCTTGCTTATTCAAAATCAATTATGGAAACTTGCAAATTCTTGGCTTTGTTAAGCTAGATTCCGTGTATTAAAGCTTCTTGTATAAAAGACTAGCAAAACTTTACAATTATAAAGGTTAAGGGGACAAGCTAGAGCTCAACACGCTTGATCAAGTCAAAACTTTATTCCTACTCTCACCAACGGAAAGTCAACAATGTGTCAAAACACTTATTATATTTTTGCAAAATTTTTTAAATTTTCTTCATTTTTTTGGAATTTTGAAGGAAAAACGGGGTTGCGAGAGTATAAGGCAAAATGCAAGGTAAATTCAAATCAAAAGATTACCCCCAGACTAAAACGAAACATTTTCCTCAATGTTTTGAAATAAGGGTTCTCTTATGCAAATCTAAAGCCGTTTATTAATTATGCTAATAGATAAATATTAATCGATAATATTTTGGATACAGATTTCACAATAAGCACAGAAGGATGAAACTTGAGTGGATGAAAGACAAAACCACGAGCACGAGAGTCTTCATAATTCGGGCAAATCCTGGACATAAAACAACAAGCACAAAACAAGAGAAATGGAAGAGGTGGGCCTCCTCATGTTACACTTATTAGAAAATAGAAATAAGATAGAAACACGGGTTGCCTCCCGAGAAGAGCTTGTTTATTATCGAGTCGTTTAGCTTGACTCGCCCCGAATTTAATTGTTAATGAGGAAGAAACTAGTGGAAGAGAAAATCTCCATCGGACTTCCATTCAAGATGTTTGGATAAACATTGTAGCACATGAAAGTTCCACTCCGATGAGACGCCACCGGCTCTAAGTATTAGAAACTATAAGCGGAGATGCCGGGGTCAAAAATGGTATCCTCACTCCCGAAGGAGTGAAGAAGAGGAGAATTCACATGATAGGTAAGAAAAGGAAGAAAGATTTTGATAACAGATGTGAGAGAAAGATAATGGCGATCCTCAAAAGTAAACCTCACATTTTCCTTAATTTGTAAACCATCATTAAAGCTCTTTAAGTCATGGTCTAAAAACACCTCAGGAGGGAGATTAGGGATAGTGTCATTACTAAGCAAATTCTCAAGATAGATTACGTCTCCCTCCGAGTTATAACCGTCCTTAGGGTCAAAGTAAAAATGATCATACTCCGGTGGAGATATGATGTGAGCGAGTTCATCGGTGAACTCCTCATGATAAAGATCACTCCTATCGGCAGGAGGAAGCTGTTCAAAGAGAAACGATTCATACTCAAGAAGAGAAAGATGAGAATGAGAAGTGGTACTGCGACTATTCTTCTCTTCAGTATGATCGATATCAAAACAGAATGCTTCATAATCCAGAAGAGAATAATTGGAATGAGAAGTGGTACTGCCACTACTCTTCACTTCGATATCAGAGAAAAAAATTTCATAATCCGGTAAAGAATCATCAGAATGAGAAAATAAATCCTTAAGCTTGAGCTCCGGAGGATTAGATGTCTTAATTTCCTTAATTTCTTCAATACTAATTTCCTTCGGAGGGAGTGAAGGTGACGGGTCATCGTTTAACATTTCCTCGAGTAAAAGAATATCTCCCTCCAGATCAATTTCCGGTGAAATTGAATCATTCTTAAGACAAGCCTCAATCTCTTCCAAAGTGAAATCACTTCCCTCAAACGGAGCGAGAGAAGGGGAAGAGTCGGTAATGATAGGTTCGGAAGACGGAGTGGTACTACCACTCGGAGAATTATCCAAAAATCCAAGAACTTTTTGAGCATACTCCTCAATATCTATGACATCGATCCGGTTAACCGATAATTTATCGTAATTAGAGGAGTATCTCGAAGTTCGATCGAGATTAAAAGTTACGGCTTCATCATTAACACGAAGGGTTAATTCTTCACCATAAACATCAATTAAAAATCAATGACTACAAAGTCGACCGGAAAATGGAACTTTCCTACTTTTACAAAGAAATCTTCAGCGACACCAATCAGACGAGTAATTGAACAGTCCGCAAGCTCGAGAGTCATTCGAGTAGGAGTAAGTTCGGGAAGGGAAAGTTTTTTCCATACGGAAAGTGGCATAAGGTTGATGCTTGCGCCAAGATCGGCCAAGGCTAAGCATTCAACCATTCCTGGAAAATCACACGGGATGAGAAACTTGCCGGGGTCTCCAAGTTTTTCGGGTAACTTTTTGAGGAGAACCGCCGAACAATGCTCATTTAACGGGGTTTTAGCCAATTCAAATAATTTTTCCTTATTACTCAGCAAATTCTTAATTGTCGAAGCAAATTTAGGCATGAGAAGAAGAGCATCCACGAAGCAAATATCGAAGTGTAAATCTTGAAAGATTTGGAAGAACTTTTCCATTTGATTGTTAGCTTTTTCACGGAGCTTTTGATCATGAATTCTTGACGGGTAAGGTATAGAAGGTTTAGGATTGGTCTTCGGAACATCGGGTTCCATAATTGAAGTTTAGACGACCGAAGGTTGGACGGGTGCGGTACTTTGTGGGCTTGAAGAGTGCACTTTGTACTTTTTCACCTTAGTTTCTCGTTCCACTTCCCTCACCGGAGAGGGAGTAGGAATCGAGGGTCCATCATACGCCCTACCACTTCGAGTGGTGATAGCATTCAACTCACCCTTTGGGTTGGGAATGGTATTGCCCAGGAGAGATCCCGAAGTTGAAGCTTGATGGATTTGATTCATGAGACTATCAAACATGTTCTCAATTTTGTTTTGGGATTGATCAATTTTGGTTATTTGTGGTCCTAAGTTCATTCTTAAGCTCATTACCCTGTTTAGACATTGAAGTGTGGAAATCATTTTTCAAAGTTGTTATTTGATTTTGCATTGCCCTCATGTTAGCCTCATTTGACTTAATGTAATTAGTAAGTTCATTGGAGGGAACAATAGGGGCTTGGTAATTAGGAGCTTGATACCCTTGTTTGAAATTAACCCCTTGGGTCGGGTATTGATTGATCGGGGCTTGAAATTGGTTTTGCACATTTTGCCTTCTTCCTTGATTTTGATTGAACCTATTTTGGTGGTTAGGTGGAGAAAATCCGGGTGGTCCCATTTGATTGCTAGCACGATAATTCGGGTCAACTTGAGGACGGTATTGGTTACCTCCTTGGTTGTAAGCCTCGGCTACGGCACTTACTTCAAAAGGACTGCCATCGGTGGCAGTACAATTGTAGTATGCATGAGGACCACCACAAGTGACACAAGTTTCTTCCATCGCTTTGACTTGAGCGGGTGGAGGAGTTTGTGGGGTAGAAAGTTTCTTTTGCTTAGAGAGAACCAAAGCTTGGATAGCATCCGTGAGTTTGTCGATCTTAGCATCCATGCTAGAAGTATTGGCACTCACTTTGCAAACAACAGGTTTGTTTTGTGAAGTGGGAACTTTCGATTTGTTCTCGATAATAGTCAAAATATCTCTCGGAGTTCAATTCAAGATATTGCCACCGGCGGCTGCATTAAGCGAATCTTGATCGGTTTGAGTCAAAGCATTATAGAACATATCGATTTGGTGCAATTCTGAAAAACCATGATGTGGGCATTTACGAAGGAGATCTTTGAAACGTTCCCATGCCTCACCAAAATTTTCATCAAAACGTTGTTGAAAATTTGTAATATCATTCTTGAGATTCGTCTTCTTAGAAGGAGGAAAGAAATGATTCACTAATTTAGAGATGAGATCTTCCCTAGTATTAATAGAACGAGGGGGTTCTTTTTCTAGCGAAATCCGGGCTGCCCCCTCGAGAGAAAATGGGAATAACATCAACTTAATTGCGATATAGGAACATCCTTATATTTCATAGTCGAAGTTAACTTATTAAACCATCGGATGTGAGCGTGAGGATCGTCCCTCTCGAAACCATGAAATTGGTTTGACATTATAAGTTGAATTAAACCAGTTTTTAACTCAAAATTCCCGGAAACAATCAGTGGTAAAACAATAGCATCTCCGTAACCCTCGGTGGGTGCTTGGAGCAATTCCGACATAGTACGCGTAACCGCCATTTCGATTATGGGAGCTTCAACAAGAGTACGTATCTTGGGTACGTTTACTCGTTTGTTATGTTGACGATAACATTGAGTCGGTATTGTAGGAGATTTATCGATTAAATTCGATTGAGATCGAGTGCGCATGCACTAAAATCACAAAATTTAAAAGAAAAATAAATTTTGAAAAAGAAAATATCTTTGGTTTTTAATTTTTTAGAAAAATTGAAAAACAAGTATTTTTGGTAATCGATTCGTCAATCGGTTCTCGGTAGCTCTCTAGAATTACTCACAAAGTAGCAGAGAAACTAAGGTCCGCAATAAATGCTAATTAAAAACCCGTTTCTTTCGGTTCTATAATTTAATGTCATTCCTCCTTAAACCCCTCTTATAGTTTGTAATCTAAAGGTGAGCCGATGTAACAATTGACTTCATGATTTCTTTTGTTGGTTTTTTGAATTTTTTTGGTATTGTGAATACTTTAGGAAAAGTATTCGTGATTTTTTAATTTTTTTTTGTTTTTTATAATATGAAAATATTCACAAGATAAAACGATAACTTCACGGGGAAGGGTCTTCAAGTCACTAATCTTTGAACGGGAATTTGAAATTCGTTTACACACTTCCCCGGCAGCGGCGCCAAAACTTGGTGTTAGCCAAGAGTGAAAATCCCAAGAGGTCAAAGAAAAGCCAAACTATATATATTTTCTGGAAGTTTTTGATATTCCCGGGTCGTTTATGTCCCAACGAAGTATGAATGGAATCTCGGATTCGGTTTGTGATCGGGTGATTTGAATAGGGAAAGATATTTTGGATTTATGCTACTACGAATAGAATACGTAAATAAGAAAGCAAATAATAAGCATGTAAAGCAAGAAAACAAAGCACAATAAGAACAATTAAATCCTAACGCAATTTAAACTAAAATGGGCTCTAAACGAGAATGTAACGGCCTAAAAACCTAAAGTATCAAAATTTAACCCTAGAAATGCAAATTTAATTTCTAAAAGTCCTAAATGATTAAGAATAATTTTAGAAAAAAGAATTATTTTTTTTTTTGATTTTTATTTTATTTATTAAGGATTAAAAACACTTTTAATCTAAAAATATTATTAAAAATAGTAAACTACTAAGAAAAATTATAAAAAACTTTGGAAAAGTACTTTAACCAATATGGAACTTAGAAAAAATAAAAAGGAATCACCAGCTTATTTGCATAAGCTGGTAATAAGCTAACAAGGGTTAATAAGCATAATAAGAAAAAGCTGGTTAAGTAAATTTGGTATGCAATCTTAAACGAAAAAGACCCAAGGGCGCGTATGGTTGTTGTGTGGTGAGTTAAAGGTGTTGGTTGAGAGGGTTGAGGTCTCGGGTTCGAGCCTGAGACTTCCCCTTTCCCAATACTTTTTATTTTGCAAAAATTCTCTTTGAAACTTATTAACAACTTAATATTAAACACTTTTTGTGTAAACAAAATTTTAAAACATTAAAAATAAGCTGAAAAAGGCAAAATAAGCAAGCATTTAACTAAGAAACTTAAAAGAAAAATGGAACCTAACTGATTTGAACACACAAGCTTCTATAAGCTTGTGTGTAATTCTAATAAGCTTCCAAGACCTAAAATCTAACCTAATAAGCAGTTCTAAACTAAATTAAGCAATCCTAATAAGCCAAAAAGCTTAGAAACTAAATTAAGCATATAAGTCAAAACTGATATGAAAACAGACTGAACAGGCACTTTTAAGCTACTCAGAAAGCTATTAAACCATTAAGCTAGAATTTGAAACCTAAAAACAGATTAAGATTAACAACCAAATAACTTGTAAAATCAATTTTTAAACATTTTGGATTTAATTAGACCTTAAAAATAAGCTGATGAAAAGTGACAGTTTAAACAATATTTTTCGTTTTTAATGAACACTTGCAGACCTGAAACCTACTTTTGACACTAAATATAAGCTACAAAAAGCTATTGAAATAAGCTTAAAACTATAAAACAACATTAAACACCAACCAAAGAACATGTAAACCAAATTTCAAATAGTTTGGATTAAAAATAAGCTCGAAATTAAGCTGATAAGAACCTTTACTTAGCACTCAGCATAGAAATTTCTATGCTGAGTGGATTTTGCAAAAAAACTGAAAATGCTACCTTATTAGACTAAAAATGAGCTACTATACCAATAAGCTAAACTTTAAATCCTTGAAACAGATTAAGACCTATCACCAATGAACTCAGAAAACCATTTTTCAGACAAATTGAACATAAAAATAAGCTGAAACAGTTCTGATAAAAACCTATGCTGAGTGATCTTTTTTAGAAACTGAAAATGTCACTAATCCTATTCTAGACTTGTTGACACTTAACCAAAACTTGTAACCTGCATTTTTAGAGGGATTTTGACACATCAACAACACCTAAAAAGGACTTATTGAAGAATTATTCAAAATAAGCTGATGCAAACAGATTAAGCCTATGAAATTTAGAAAACTGATGAAAAACTTACTAAACTTGTTGAAACCTATTTTAAACTTGTAAAAACTGACTTTTAAACTTAATTAGAGCTTAATAAAAAGTGGCTAGATTACTAAAAATGACCAAAACAGTCTTAACTAAGGTTAACACTGCTTAGCCCAAACACCCCTTAAAAACTTGAAAACTGATTAAGGCACTAATTTAGACTAGATTAGGCTAAAACCTTTAAAAACAGATAATGAACTAACTTAATTAAGATCTAAAGAGCAATTAATGACTACTAAAAAGCACTTGACAATAAGCTAATAGAATAAGCAATATTTTTGAATTTTTATGAAAAACTTAACCTAATGAGATTAAAACTACGAATAAGCAATCAAAGATAATAATAATAAGCAGTTTAGAACAATTAATAAGCAAATAAGCACATGTATTAAGCAATAAGCAGTTCTAAGCTAAAATGAGAAGTATACCTTGATCCTAGCTCAACAAGGATCAAATAAAGCTCGAGGAGCTACTCTACAAGCTCCAGCTTATCAAATGATAAGCTGGTAAGACCTTATAAGCCCTTTCATTTCTGGCTTATCTTCCAAACTGCTTATTTTTTACTTAGTACTGAATTTCCAAACAAAAGTATTTTCAAATTTAAACAAAAGCTACTCAAACTCACAACAAGCTATTGAAAAGCTTATTTGAGCATAAGTAAAGGTAATAGAGCTTATTAACAGCTTATTTCAACCATAAGAAAACATGATAAAAGCATAAAGTAAATTTGAAACACAATTTAAGGTAAACTGAACTTTTTATTAAAACTTAAAAGGATTACAATACTTGGAAAGGAAATTACAATATTAAAAAGCAATTAAAAATACAATAAGCAGTAAATAAGCTAAAAACTAAAACGTGTAAAAAAAGAGGAAATTGTGAGGTGAGGAGGGGTCCTTTTATAGGCCTTGGAGGATGCTTCTAGGGTTTCTGGGATCTTCTTCATCAATCAATCTCAACCATCGATCTATTTCCCATCAATATCCATCCTTGGATCATGTGCCACATATCATTAACCAATCGGATTCCATAGAATTGCCAATGTGGAAAAATATGGTGTCATTCCTCTGCTTTGTCAGCTCTTTCTAGAAGGAATAAGGTTTAAGGTGGGGTTAAATGAGGTGGGAAGAGCAGGGTAAATGGGAATGATGGGTGAACAGTAATAACTTGTTTTCCCGTCTTTATTTTGACTGGGGTTGGGTATATTGGTTGACTGGGTCTTTAATTGGTTTGCGCTGGGTATAATGGTAAGGGTTGGTCGGGTTAGAGTGATATGGATTGGGCTTGGTTATTGTTGGGTTTTTATAAAAGGGTTAGGCTAGTTTGGTATATAAGGGATTTAACAAAAGTTAGTTTAGGGACTAACTTTGCAAATATTAAGGACTAATGGTGAAAATGTTTTAGGGACTTATGGTGAAAGGGTTTTAACATTAGGGTTAGGTTTGGTATTTTTGGTTAAGGCTTGATCCAAAATGTAGAATCACATCCCCGGCCTCGGCTTTTCACGCTCTTTCCAATCTCGTGCTCGTTTTTTTGTCCGTTTTGTCTTTCTTTTTGTCCTTTTCTCATATCCGTTACATGTACATTCACAAACACAAAAACAATCATATATTTGGCATTTATGATCTGTTTTTGGTCTTTTGAGTTCGTTTTTGATAAAGAAAAGGTATGTGAATTAATGTGGAGGAAATAAGTGATTTACACCAGTGGAGGAATTAAGATGAAGGTGTCTACAATATCCACTGCAACTCCGATTATCGAAGTTAATCCTCAAGAAGATATACCATCTCCCATATCTAGTTCATCAACAACTACTTATGAAGATGCTGATCTAGTTCCAGATACCCCTCTAATCATATAGATTCAACAAGAACTTTCACCAAACAATACCACTCCAACCTCCAATGTTAATGTTGATGATCAAATAATTACCAATGCATCGTCTGAAGAGGAGCCATTCATAAACCCATTCGCGACTCCTGAAGGTGAGGTCGGTGGACCTTCTAAGACGCGATTTGTTGATCCTTCAAACATGCAACCACTTTACCAACCACATCCGCACAGAAGAAGATGGACTCACGATCACCCTCTATTACAAATAATTGGAAATCCTTCCCAACCAGTTCAAACAAGAAGTTCTACCATAGATTACTGTTTGTACAATTCATTCCTAAGTAGAGTTAAACCAGCAAATGTCAAAGCAGCACTTGCAGATCCCGACTGGATTGTCTCCATGCAAGAAGAAATAAACCAATTCAAACGCCATGGCGTCTCGAGAAGGGTTCCACGTCCTCTAGGAATACGCTTATTATTGGCTCATGCAGCTCATAAATCTTTCACCGTATACCAAATGGACGTGAAAACGGCCTTTTTGTATGGGGAGTTAGAGGAAGAGGTGTATGTGAGTCAACCTGAAGGCTTCATTGATCCAGACCATCCGGATGATGTCTATGTCATTGACAAAGCCATCTACGGACTCAAGCAAGCACCACGTGCATGGTACAAAGTGTTGTCAGAATATATGCTAAAACACAAATTCGTCAAAGGTTCAATCGATCCAACTTTATTTATTAGAAGAAAAGGTGATGACATCATGCTAGTCCAAATTTATGTCGATGATATCATTTTTGTATCG
This sequence comes from Artemisia tridentata subsp. tridentata, assembly GCA_021014915.2. NCBI lineage: Eukaryota > Viridiplantae > Streptophyta > Magnoliopsida > Asterales > Asteraceae > Artemisia > Artemisia tridentata. Next base: position 140,878,475 of record CP139505.1, on the reverse strand, counting down.
ACGAATCCTAAGTATTGCAAAAACTTTGAAAATATCATGCAACAGAAATTTGAGATGAGAATGATGGGAGAGTTAAAATTCTTTTTGGGTCTACAAATAAACTGTTAAACCCTAGACCTTGATAGATCTTTGAGCGCTCGTGGATCATTAGTAATGTCTATGTAATCACAAACACACTAATAGAAAGTCTCTATTACTTGTATTCTAAAGCGGAAATCAAACACAAGTAAGAACACAGATTACTAAGAACACTTGATTCTCTATGGATCTTTTATTAAAACTAAAACTTGTTTTTCAAAAAAAACACGTACATAATACATAATAATGTATTCCTTTTATAGACAAGAAACCCTAAACCGTTTCACAAGAAACGTATATTCTAAAAACTAAAAGAAGATATGCATTATAATTTCCTAATAAAACTCATGCATATCCTAACTAATAACAAAATACGCGGAATATCTATATCCGTAGAAACAAACTACGCGGTTTTACTACTTCCGCAGATTCACTTCTTCAGCAGAATCTAGCTCTTCAGCAGATTCCGTCAGCAGTATTCCTCAGCAGAATTCTTACTCAGCAGAATTCCCAACAATCCTCCCCTAATCTTGAATTTGACATGGTTAAGTTCAAGATTCTTGATAGATCTTTAATACTTCAGAAAAAGAGGATTGACTTCGAACATCAACAGCAAAGAATCAAATCCGCCACATCTCCATGAAGGGCAAAACTTTAAACTTCAGGTCTTTGCAGCAACAAATGACAAAGTGTACATCAAAACAGATTAGTTTCATACTATTCTCATCACATCCAGGTGTGTTAACTCCTGTGAGAGGTGAATCATTGAAAATAATGGATTTGATGTCTCTTTACCAATAGCCATTACTACTGGAGTAGCCAAATGTTTAAGTCCGAAAACTATGGTACACTGAGAACCATCTGATTTTTAGCAAATCATCAGCTATAAACGGATTTGATTTGTCTTTACCTGTAGCCGTTTGCTCAGGACTAGTCAATTCTTAGGTTGGATGAACCACCTTTGGTGAATTGATTACCAAATATGGTATTCCACTGCCTTTACCACAAGCCATATACTTGTGGGCTAGCCAATTCTTGGGAATCCAAAAAGGATTAATCCATGGTGAATTTGATGACCATACAACCCTCAGCAATGAAGCATGGGTGAGTTGCATACCCTATGGTTTTTAGCAAACCATTACAGCTATCAACAGATTTGATGTGTCTTTACCAAAGCTGTACCCTTTGGACTAGCCAACTCTTTGATGGACACAAGTCACATCTGGTGAGTTGATAACCATCAACAGAGTGATATACAACAAACCTGCAGAAAAGTAAGTACAAATATACAAGATTTTTTTTTTTTTTTTTTTTTTTTTTTTTGTTTTTTTTTACTAAAATGAAATAAATAAAAAAAATAAAATAAAATACACAACAATAAGACAAGATACCAGACTCAAGTAGAAGCTTTGTGTTGCAGAAGCTTGGACTTGATTAAACCAATCAGCTGTTCAGCATTGGTCATATCATTTTCCACTGGATTAGGAGGAACTTCCAATTTCCTTCTAAGCAGTCGTTTCATCAGCTTAATGGACAAAGGATAATGCTGATCAGAAAACAGACACACCCTAATCCCAGACTTTATGTCAACCACATGCACATTTGGAATAGGATAAAATCTCCAAGTATCAACTTTCCACTTATGAGAATTCTTCCAAATTGAGTACCCTTTTCCATTTGAAGACTGAGAATCAAAAAGAACTTGAAGATCTCCCAATAAGTACAAACCAGCACCCTGTGGTGTATGAGTGGCATAATATTCTGTGACAAGTCTATTGAGAGTAATCAAATCTTGCTTATCCACCAAGTGAAGTATTTCTTGCAAGAAAGTAAACTGCATATAAGAATTATAAATCCTATATATGGTGTTAAGCTGTCCACCAGTCAATGTCCATTGTACCAACATATTATAAGAACCCTCAGGAAAGGTTTTAGAAGAACCCACTTTGATAAATGTTATATCAGCAGCCTGTAGGTCCAAATGCTTAGAAGAACTACTCTTGTGTGACTTATGTACTCTAGAGACCTGCTTCCTAGCTAATCTCACTGATCTCCTGATGACAATGTGTCTCCTGTGTGCCATCCTTTTCCTCCTCCTGCCAGGTATATAAATTCCCATAGAGAGAGGAGAAGGAGAAGTGACCTTCTCAGATGCACCAGAGGCATATATTCTAAAAGTTCTCCCAGCAACAAATACTGCAGCATATGCCTCCCCTGAGGCATATGCCTCCCCTCAAACTTTGTAGTTAAGGGTTAAGCATCCCAATATGGACAACTAAGTGTTGAAACCTAGGTCCATCAAAGGCTTTAGTCAATAAATCTGCCACATTATCATCTGTGTGAATCTTAATCACCTTTATCAAATGTTTTTCATATGCATCTCTTATAAAATGGTGCCTGATCTCAATATGCTTAGTTCTATTATGAAAAACTGGATTTTTAACTATGCATATGGTACTTTGATTATCAATAAAGATTGTGGTGTTCATGAAATTAAACCCACAATCCAGCAATTGATTTTATATCCAAAGTACCTGACCACAACAATTGGCAGCAGCAACATACTCTGCTTTAATAGATGAGGTAGCAACAATAGTTTGTTTCTTCCATTGCCAAGAAATCAATCTCCTTCCAAGAAATTGGCAACCTCCAGTTGTGGATCTCCTATCCAGATTTGCACCAGCATAATCACTATCACTATATGCTTCCAACTTAAAAGGAGACTCTTTTGGGTACCAAAGACCTAACTTGGGATGGCCTTTGAGGTACTTGAAGATCTTTTTGACTGCATTCAAATGGGAAGTAAGTGGAGTGACCTGATGTCTAGAATAAGCACTCACAGCAAATGTAATGTCAGGCCGTGAAGCTGTCAAATACATCAATGAACCAATCATGGATCTGTATAGGTGAACATTCACAGCAGGATCTGGTTCAAGATTGTTCTTTGGTTTAGGAGCTTCATAAGGTGTAGTGGCAGTTCTGACATTTTCCATATCAAACTTCTTTAAAATGTCTCTCGCATATTTATCCTGACTGATAAATATACCATCAGGTTTCTGCTTAAATTGTAGACCCAAAAAGAAAGTAAGCTCCCCCATAGCACTCATCTGAAACTCTCCCTTCATCAATTCCTCAAACTCCCTGCACCAAGCTTCTTTAGTGGAGCCAAAGATAATGTCATCCACATAAACTTGCATAAGAATGATGTCTCTGGAATTCTTCCTTATGAAGAGTGTTTTGTCAATGGCACCTCTTCTGTAACCATGCTTCAGCAGAAATGCAGAAAGCCTAGCATACCAAGCTCTTGGTGCCTGATGTAGTCCATAGAGAGCTTTTACAACCTTGTAAACATGCTTTGGATTATCTGGGTCTTTGATGTGCCCGGTTCGGTGCAAGTTTTAAATTTATAAGGGGTGAATTACCGAATCTAATGACAACACATACGAGCAAGTATACTCGTCCGTTGTAGCAAGATTTTGATGGTAAGTCGGGATCGTTCGCAGGGATTTGTGTAGTGAATCGAATTGTAAGTTAAAAGCAACTATCTCAAACAAGTAGTAATGATATTATGAAAATTCAAATGATTAAAAACTACACTTGCTTAGACTAGTGTACTACAATTGACTAATATGATTGTGATAACTTTGGATAACATGTTGGTTGTGATAATTAGTTTTGACACTAATCTATTGTTTCTACAAATTAAACCTTCGTCAAGATTTTGGTTTATAAAAACAAGCATTAAGTTTAACCAATCAATTCAAGATCAATTCAAGGTTCATGAGTTGGTGTTCCTCAAACACAAAACAATCTTTTGTCTAATCAAACAAGCTTAGGAAATGGTCAATACAAAAGGTAACCAATTATAGACAAGAGGTCACAATTGAAAGCAAACAATTAATCTCTCGACCTTTAAAGTGGTTTACAATCAATCCGTTTTGATAGACAAAAGCATTTTCATTACAATCACAATCGAGTTCCTTTGTTTAATCAAGAATAGTGGAAGACAACAATCATTCATAGACAAATGATTATAACTAGTGGAATAACAATAGTTCTTTCGACCCTTAAGATTACTAGCACTAGTTAAACTTGATTACCCAAATGTCACTATGAAACTTAATCACAATTGGTTCTTAGAATCGACTTGAAATTGAATTAAAACATGTTATCACAATCATATGCCAATCAATGAATAATACACATCATCTAAGCAAGTGCACAAAGGCACTAGCCGCTCATAGCAAACATAAATGTAAACTCAATACTTTGAACATTAGAAACCATGATTGAAAGTCTTACAATGATTGGAAATAAGATTACAAGTGAAAGACAATGATTCCACAAGCAATGAAAATGGTATATTCGACTTTCTCCCTTCTCCTGGACTTATGGACGAATTTCTTGAGTATTTTCTGTGAATGGTTCTCTCCTAGTACATGTATATTCTCTCTAGATTATTGGTATTTAAATACCCAACAAATGGTTCAATAAATTGCTCTAACCAAGGGTCTAAGTGCATAAATGCTTATCTTGCTCTCCAAGTAGTATTGAATGGTTAGAATACTGAAAAGAAGGACCTAGAACCGGATTTATAAAGTCACAATCCTTAATAAAGAAGTCTTGGATCAATCAGCGACTTCCAACCGATCGGATAGAATGGTCTACCGATCGGTTGGTCTTCTCGGTAAATCCAAATTCACTCTATCCGAATCGGTTGCGGGCGGCGACCGATCGGATGGTTACTACTGGTGGACCTTTTTCTTGGACTTTTGCGTATGACTTGTTTCTTGGTCGTAGCTCTTGATTCTTTGATCTTTCTCTTCATCCTTAAGCTTTTTAACTCGACTACTCGGACTTTAACTCATTGAAGTACCTCACGGAGCAGAACTTGACACAAGATTCACATGCAATCTCAAATATTTCCTTTTTCCTCATTTTTGCATCTTTTCCATCCATTTTCCTGTCTTTGGCTACAAATGCTTTGCAAACACACTTTGGTACGATTTAGTAACAAAAGCATATAAATATAACCACAAAACATATATAAAACTACCAATAACGCTATCAAAAACATGTTAGATTTAAGCGTTATCAAATCCCCCACACTTGAACTTTGCTTGCCCTCAAGCAAATTTAGAAATAAAAACAATTATCCACATGGTATACACAAATGATTAGGAAAATGTGATGCAAATCTATCAAGCACTAGTACAAGCTAGATTCATCGCTTTAAGCTTTTATGGTTGAATCATCGAGATGTTTGACAATACCCAAATGATTTTCTTGCATGATACACATTACTAAACACCTCACGAAAGGAAAATGAAATATAATTCACTCAAACACTCATTTGTATGATTGGTGGAGTATATAAGAGGAATGACACTCATTTGCTCAGTCATGATCTAAATATTACCATAGGCTTGTACAAGAAATAAAACTACACCGAAATGGTGTGAGCGCCAAGTATACATATCAAAGAGGGCTTTTATTCGGGTTTAAGGCTTAAAGGGTTATAAAAGACTAATGCGCCACTATCTCATGCAAAACATAATAGCTCGCTAACAACGAATTCTTGCATTACCAAATAACGGATGGTCACTAGATTGTACCTTGGTTCGCTAACGACGTTACTTGCATAACGGATGGTCGCCAAAATACGCCCTAGATCGCTAACAACGTTAGTCAATTCCTCAAGAAATCGGATGGTCACTACATGTCCATACACTTAATAATTTCACAAAGTCAAAAAGGGTAGGATAAGGCATGGGATATATTTATGACATTGGTTGATCATAAAAACAAAATTAGTCAAAGTCTACGAACCAAATGTTACTAGCTATTACAAACCACTATCATGCCATTTTGCGAAAAACTCCATACTTCCTTTATTCATACTTGATTCACTTAGCCCATTGGCTTATTCTTGTCACCTTATAGTTGCAATGACTTTTTTTTTTTTTTTTTTTTTTTAAAACTTGTCATCTTATAGTTGCGATGACTTTTCTTGGATAACAACTTTCGGAGCTTACGCTATCTTTGAACTTTCATGATTTCCACATAACATCCATCTTGCCAAATAGCTAGCAACCAACCAAGACTTGACCAAGGATAAGGCTAGGCTAAAAAGGGTGTAAAATCTTTTTGAATTTTTCTGGATTGCATCAAAAGAAAAGATAGGCTCAGCGGGTGTAACTAGGGTATCTAGCATTAAAGACAAATGCTAACAAATGGGTCCATATGAGTGGTTAACTAGCCAATATAGCTAGCTAATATAGCATTATATGAAAATGGAAGGCCATTTGGGATAAAACCTAAGGTTGCCTCTTATCACGCATATACACTTATATCACAAACGAAATGTGATCTCACAACGGTCTTGTAATGATTTACAAGTACAAGTTCTAGAATGAATAAAATCACCGGCACAGTCATAGCAAAAGATCTAAGCATAAAAGATGTATGCTAAATATAGAACATGCTCAAATCCTCACACTTTAGTGGAAAGGGCTATAATCTGTGCTAGCTAATGTTATCGATCCCAGAATGGATTGCAATATTAATCGGGACACATCTCGAATTTTCAAAATTACAGATTTCACCAGTGGATAAATCCAGTTATTCTAGAATATGATCTTTAAAATGACAAAAGACTAGATTACAAGGGCAAACAAAATTTTAAAATTCAGCTCAAAACTACAATCTATTCTTATTTTCCTATTCACCCCCCACACTTAAGTTAAGCATTGTCCTCAATGTGATAAACGACAAAGAATGAAATAGGGAAATAAGAGAATAAACCGTATTTTCTGCTCAAGAGGAGTCTTGATCCTAGCGTCCAAGCTTCGAAATCATTATCTGCAGTAATCTAAAAAGAAACACACATACGAAATATTTCTTCGCTTTATTCAAAAGACAGTGATACACCCCCACACTTAAGTTCAACTAAGCAATTTAGAAAAACTTTGGGGTTTAATCACTAGAAAATAAAAATGAAAAATAAACATAGCAAACACACGGGTTGCCTCCCGAGAAGCGCTTGTTTTATTAACGAGTCATCAGCCGGACTCGAACTTCTCTCTCTTCATGTTGGTTCACTTGCTGACTTCTTCTTTGGAAATTTTGGAACGTACAGCACATTTCCAATCACTATTCCTTCTCCAGTTTCATCTATGTATTCCAGCTTAACTTTCTCCCACGGTCTTGGTAGAACATCATAGATATAACCAGAATCATCGGCCCACGGAGTGTTTTTTCTTGAAATCGGCCGGGAAGGGTGACATAAAGGTTATAGCTTCATATTCTGATTCGGGCGGAATCTCTTGAATAGAAACTTCATTCATTTGCTCCTTGTCATAGTATAACTTAATTCGGTGCCCATTAACAATGAAACTTCCACCATGTTTGTCATGCAATTTAACATATCCGGATGGAAATCCATGTTTCATTGTATACGGTCTGAACCATTTTGGTTTCAGCTTGGGAGCTTTGAACTTATACTTCATGTTAAAAAGCAGAACTTTGTCTCCAGCTTTGAATTCTTTTCTTATTCTTAGCTTTCTGTCATGATAAGCTTTTTTTCTTGCTTTGTAAAGTTTGGAGTTCTCATAAGCTTGTAGTTTAAGCTCATCGAGTTCATGCAATTGCAAAAATCTCTTTTCTCCAGCAACTTTGAGGTCTGGGTTACAGTTTCTCAGTGCCCAGTAAGCGCGATGTTTGATTTCGAACGGCAAATGACAAGTTTTTCCATACAACAATCTGTATGGTGTTGTACCAATTGGTGTTTTGTAAGCCGTGCGAAATGCCCACAGAGCATCATCTAGTTTTCTCGACCAAACGGCGGGATTGTCTTTAACCGTTTTTTCGAGTATCCTTTTTAAGGCTCTGTTGGTATTTTCGACTTGACCACTGGTCTGTGGGTGATAAGCTGTAGCGAAACGATGATGAACTCCGTATCTCTTCATAATTTTCTCCATCTGTTTGTTACAGAAATGGGTTCCACGATCACTTATCAAAGCTTTAGGAATTCCATAACGAGCGAAAAGCTTTTTGAGAAAATTAACAACTACTCGTGCATCATTTGTGGGTAGAGCTTCCGCTTCAGCCCATTTGGAAACGTAATCAATAGCAACGAGAATGTATTCGTATTTGTGTGATTTAGGAAACGGTCCCATGAAATCAATTCCCCAAATATCGAATAATTCACAGACTTGGATGCTCTTTTGTGGGATTTCATCTCTTCGAGAAAGACTACCGGATTTTTGGCAAGCATCACAATTCTTAACAAGAGTATGTGCTTCTTTAAAAATAGTCGGCCAATAGAATCCAACATCAAAGACTTTTTTAGCGGTGGTAGAAGGACCATAATGTCCCCCAGTTGGGCCATGATGACATTCATCGAGAATTCTCCTCGTTTCAGAACCATAAACACATCTTCTAATCATCCCATCGGGACACATTTTGAAAAGATAAGGTTCTTCCCAATAATAATGTTTAAGATCCGAAAAGAATTTACTTCGTTGGGCATGAGTTAATCCTTTCTTTAGAATTCCTCCAACGAGATAATTTGCATAATCTGCAAACCATGGAATTTCGTTCTCATCATCTGTATCAACAGTCATGAGTGTTTCATCCGGAAAATAATCGTCAATCTCATCTTCTTTTAACTCTTCCAGATTTGGATTTTCTAAACGAGATAGATGATCGGCGGCTAGATTTTCTGCTCCTTTCTTATCTTTGATTTCGATATCGAATTCTTGGAGTAGTAAAATCCATCGGATGAGACGCGGTTTGGCATCTTGCTTCTTAAACAGATATTTTAACGCTGAATGATCGGTGAACACGATTGTTTTCGAAAGTACGAGGTATGATCGGAATTTATCGAAAGCAAAAACAACGGCTAACAATTCTTTCTCTGTAACTGTGTAATTCTGTTGAGCATTATTGAGTGTTTTGCTGGCAAAATATATAGGGCGAAAATGTTTCTCTTCTCGTTGTCCTAATACGGCTCCAACAGCAAAATCGCTTGCATCGCACATAAGCTCGAATGGTAGCGACCAATCAGGGGAAACCATAATGGGTGCACTAGTCAGTTGTGTTTTCAATGCTTCGAATGCTTTCATACAGTCTGCATTAAATAAAAAACAGCATCTTTTTCAAGAAGTTTCGTCATTGGACGAGATATTTTGGAAAAATCCTTAATGAAACGACGGTAAAAACCTGCATGTCCTAGGAAACTTCTAACGGCTTTAACGTTAGTTGGGGGTGGTAATTTGGTAATGACATCGATCTTTGCTTTGTCAACCTCCATTCCGGCGCTGGAAATTTTGTGTCCTAACACAATTCCTTCAGTTACCATGAAATGACACTTCTCCCAATTGAGAATAAGATGTGCAGCTTTACGTCTTTCAAGCATTTTATCGAGGTTAGAAAGGCAAGCTTCGAATGAGCTTCCGAAAACTGAAAAGTCATCCATGAAAACTTCCATAGACGTTTCAAGCATATCTTGGAATATAGCAATCATACATCTTTGAAAAGTCGCGGGGGCATTACATAATCCGAAAGGCATACGCCGATAAGCGTAAGTTCCAAAGGGACATGTGAATGTGGTCTTTTCTTGATCAGCCGGATCAATAGGAATTTGAAAATATCCTGAAAAACCATCAAGAAAACAAAAGTATTTGTTTCCTGCTAATCTCTCAAGCATTTGATCCATGAAAGGCAAAGGAAAATGATCTTTTCTGGTGGCTTTATTTAATTTTCTGTAATCAATACATACTCGCCATCCGGTGACAGTTCTAGTAGGAACTAATTTGTTTCATTCGTTGGTCACAACAGTCATTCCTCCTTTTTTCGGAACACAGTGAACAGGACTCACCCAAGGACTATCCTCGATGGGGTAAATGATACCTGCATCAAGAAGTTTAATGATTTCTTTTTTAACAACTTCTTTCATTTTGGGGTTGAGTCGACGTTGTCTTTCTACAACTGGTTTGGCATCTTCTTCGAAATTGATTTTGTGTTTGCAAAAATCAGGACTAATTCCTGGGATGTCAGAAGTTTTCCATGCAAAAGCTTCTTTATGCTTTTTAAGAACTGAAATAAGACATTCTTTCTCATAATCATTGAGCAACGAAGATATGACTACTGGAAGTAGCGAATTGTCTTCCAAGTAAGCATACTCAAGATTTTCGGGAAGTGGTTTCAACTCGAGATCAGTCGGTGGTTCTTGAAGTGATGTTTTGATCCTCATTTGATCATTAAAACTGATTTCCTCAAAATCTTCTTCTATTATCTCTCCTTCTTCTTCTTCTTCTTCTTCTTCAATCTTAACTTCCATAAAATCAGCGAATTCTTTATCAAAAGTTGTTTCACTAATCTTCTCTGAAATAGTCATGAATGGATAAGAATCTTCAAGTAATGAATCCAATTCTTCCTAAGTGACTTCATCGATTACATCAATTGTAACACCCCAACCCGACAAGGGTAAAGATATCACAATAATGGATTCATATCAGATCAAAACAGAGCATACATCTACGGTAATACAAAAATCTCAAAGGATTACAAATGAAATACTGAATCTACAAGGTTACAATGAAAGCCTTCAAAACCAATTCTAAAACATAAAATCTTCTATCCAATTCTAATCCAGAATAGCTACCAAGCCTTCTAAGTCCAAAGGTACACTCTCACTCATTCCCAGCTTCCTACTAAAACCTGCCGCAGGGAAAGAAATGCGGCTGAGCTACGAGAGCTCAGTGAACAGCTATATAAATGACAGAAACAATAACAGATAACAATACAGAAACAAATCAGAAAGACAGATTATACAGATACAGAACTAAAGTGAAAGAATAGGAAAGGAACAAGGGTAAAAGAAAAGGAATGAGAAAGGAATAATGTACAAACCAGGTTTAGGGAAATACAGAAATCCATCACGAGCCCAGAGATAACAGATAATATCATAACAGAGTAATCATATAATAATCCAGAGGGGATGCCTCTCAAGTAACAGATAATATGAGGGGTGACCTCATGTATCAATTGGAGTGATCAGCTCCCAGATAATGTGAAAGACGTGTATCGCACACACCATCAGTCACCAGATATATATATATATATATATATATATATATATATATATATATATATATATATATATATATATATAACAGTAAACAGTAACAGATAACAGAAATCAGATCAGAACTAGGATGCATCCATGCGCCCCAGTAGGCCAGAATCTTCTCCTACATAACAGATAAAATCAGGGACGGGACAGGTCATCACTCTCCTGCCCTAGAGTCATGCCATCGGTGCATCAATGACATGGACATGAAACCCTCATGCCTAGTGATTGGCTCGGATATCAGACTGTGGTCAAGGTCAGATGTCATATAATAAACAGAGTCATATCTAAGGGTTCATGGCAGAAGGGTCATGTCAACAATTCAGAATAAGGTTCGAATCAGAGTTTATCAGATTAAGTTTAATATCAAAGCTTAAGTTCAGATTAAAAGGTTTACTTCCAATAGTCCAAAAGAGTATATCAAAGGTTAATAATTACAAGTTTATAGCAATAATCCATTTCAGAAGTTCCTGTCAAAAGTTCATTTAAATCAATCTTTTAATAATGGTTTTCATTGAAATGATCTTACAAAATAGTTTTCATAAAAATGGTCTTCCAAAACTTTTAGTAACTTCCATTTCAAGTGGTATCGCTTCTTTTTAAAATAGCTTTTCTTAAACAGTTTCATATGTAGTTTAATAAAGTTTCAAAATCAATTAGGTTCAGATAAGGATTTAACAGGTTAAGGTTTATACCAAAATCAAATCAAAGTTTACAACAAATATATCAGGTTAAGGTTCAGAACAAGGTTCACAGATCAGATTTACAATCAGAGTTCAGGAAAAAGGTTCAGAATAAAAGAATCATATCAGAGGTTCAAACAAAAGGTTCAAGACAAACAGGTCACAACAAAGATTCACAATAGAAGGGAACATAGCAATGGTATAGGGAATCCTAATAAGGAAAATGAGAACTGAAAGAAAAGGGGATGAAAAACCCTTACTGAAAAAGGGCAGAATATCTGTACCTTATTAGCACAGCAGACAAGCAAACAAACACAGAAATAAGATCAGGACTTCTCCTTCTTCACACCTAAGGAAGAGGAAGACAGAATTACTAAAGATTCTAATTCAGATTATTACTTTTAGTTTACCTCTCCATTTTAAGTACTTTCTATTTTTAGTAACTTTCCAGATTTAGTAAGTTCCCATAATTAGCAGGTTTCCAGAATTAACAGATATTACCATTTCAGATTAGGTTGAACCCTTATTCAAAGATTATTATGGAATAACAGTATATTTTATCAAGTTACAGAAGTTTAGGGTTAATTGTAACTTCATCAATTTCCAAGGTCATTAGTGAAAATACTTTAAGTTATAGAATTATATACTCATTTTATTCAGAATTACATTTTATTCTCTTAAGTTTCACAATTTACAGATTATACCCCTTTAGTTATATAATTTACAAAACCAACCTTATATTTACATATTTTACAAATTAAACCCTACAATATCCATATTTACCAACCAAGCATATTATATTTCATAATTACAGAATATATCATCAGAACTTAGTACATTACAGATTAGACCCCTCAGAATTCAGAATTTACATATTTAGTCCTTTAAGTTTACAAAACATATATTTTAAATCATAATTTCATAACAATTACATAATTAGCCCATAAATCCTCAAATTTATGCATTACCCTTTTTATATCAGTATTAACTCAAAATAACCTCAAGATTTTAGATTTACACTTTTAGTCCCTCTCTTTTATTTAATTTCCATTCGTACCCTTTAAAATACCATTAATTCATTATATTGTAATATTTACACTTAGGACCCCAAAGTTATATTTTTCCCACATTCCTACAGATGTATATGACATTACAAAAATACCCCAGAAGTTTCAAAGTTGACAAAACAGGTCCTTATACTTTTATTTTCAATCGGATTCACTTTTTAAAAACAAATACAAACCCTACTCCAAACCAATCATTGCACCATCATTATTATATCCTTAAAACATCATTAATGATCAGATTTGTATCCAAGAACCCTAACCCTAGTAGCCACGATTTGTATTTTATTTGTTTACTTAATATTTACAAAATCCGGTTTTAATAAAATTCACCATGCTTAATCTAAGCTTCTAAAACTCAAACCCATATTTTTCCCAGATCATAAGACATATAAAGAACCCACGAAAAATAAATAACATGCCCAGAAAAATCGTTTAGCATATATTAGATTTTTACGTACGTTTTAGACATCAAAATTACCACGACATGGTCTAGGCTTCCATAATTCGTTCTAACATTTTTCCCAGGTCTAATACTTCATATGAGATCTAAATAAAATACTTATCATGCCCAAAAGTTTGGATTACATATATTTGTGATTTACGTGTTCTATGTTCATAATATTTTCGTACGCATAGATTAGCTTGCATGATTCGATTAACACAATTTATATGAGTTATATAGGATGTAAAGATCACAGGAAAATTGCTATATCAATTTTAGAACGTGTGGTTTAGGCGTACAGATTTATACCTTGCGTATGGGCAAAACCGACAAGAAAAGAGTACCAAGAACGAACCAGCGAATCCAAGCACAAACCCTTATTTTTCCTAGCTTTCTTGCACCTCCAAGAACCCCAGAAAAATGCTTGATCACGTCCAGAAGTTGTGTGTGAGTTTTGGTCGATTTTTGTTTTGTGCGTATGGTGTTTTTAGCGATTAGGGTTTTATGAAAATAAAAAGATTTGTTTATATCTTGTACAACCGACTTAGGGGGAGGGCTGAGATCAGAATTTCGGGATTTAGAATCACAAAATAATTTGGGTTGATTTTATTTGACATTTTCTTTATTTATTTTTATATATTACTTAATATAAAAGATTTACTAATTTTATTTATTTTAATATACATATTTCGGAATTTATAAATACATATGTATGTGTATAATAATTTTTGAACATTCGAAATGATGTAACGTTGTCCCAGAAATTAGTTCGTTTCAGATATAGTTCGTTTTCAGAAGTTTTGGAATTGTTTCAGAACTTTATAAGTTATTTAATTAGGTTTTATGTTATCAGGGGTAATTTGGTCATTTTACGGGTTATCTGAATTTCAGGTATTACAACTTCTTCCCCACTAACAAAAAATTTCGTCCTCGAAATTTGCAGAAAGCAGAAAGAAAAGAGGGCAGAAAACAAAACAAAGACGTAACAGACTAAGACGAGAATTGAGGTGCAACGAAACAGGAACACAACTGACGGTGAACAGACATATGAAAGATTTGTTTCTCATAACTCGAACTTGCAGATTCCAAAATTGTTTCAGGTCCTCAGAACAGACATAACATACTGAATCCAGATCAGAAGGATAACATACCAACGTAGTAGATGAAAATCATATTCTCTCGGAAGAGACAAAGAAATACATAGGGTTTTGACGGATATACGGTTCACGGAAATTGATTAGACAAATCAGATTTTGACGTACAGGAATTATATTATCGATAACATCAATTTGCATAAGGTTCTAGAATGGAACCTAAGATAGTTATCAGGAGTACAGAGGTCAGCAAAACGCGTGACGAGAATCCAGACGTATCAATTCGATAACGGTGAAAGCAGATTACGCCCACAGTCAGAAATGAACTTACAGTCTCACTAACGCAGATAATCCCAACAGTTATCAGAATTTCTAAGGTTCCAAGGCACTTCCCGAAATATCCTATGCCCACAACAAGTGCACGTTATATGATGTAAGTATTATCACGTTGGCCAGACGTCATAATACTGGCATCATATAAATATGCCCTCATGATGGTCATACTTTATCTCTAGTCGTGAACAGAACAAACTTATCTTAATCCACCTAGTCTTCCTACGGTCTCAGAGGTCATCAGAATCAAATACCCTAACTAAGAAGAGAACGAATTACTCGAAAAAAAAAATTAACGAAAGTCCCAGAATGTCTATCAGAATTTGGTACATCAGATCATCCACCATTCGTCAAATTTTACATAACAAAACCATCGTCCGACATACGCAGAATGAACACAGAGCGGAATTACTACAGAGAACCTAAATCATTCAAAGGATTTTATCATTATGTAACAGAAATCTAGATAGGTCAAACAGAAGTGAATTTCGTCATCCATAGCTTCATCCGTCACAGAAATAGTTCTTTCAAACACAACATTCGCTTCAGAATTTTCATCCATTTAAACTCATGATCTCAAGTTCCATAGGCAAGTCTGCTTCTGCTCTCAATTCATCTTAGTACAACTAAAATGAATAGAGAAGCAAGACTTCGAGTCTTGGACAAGTCTGCTAGCACAGTTCGGAATTCGCCAACTCATTTTGCTGTCGTCATCGGATGCTTGGTAGTGGTGTCTGCTACAATCTCTGAACGCCAATCACATCTACTCTTCCAGAACAAAGGTCATTCCATTTAATACGAAGATGGTCTACATGTTTTCCTTGTTCGTCTCAGGGCACAAACATGTTGTCATACTATGACAATTGTCCAGATACTCGTGAAAACATGATTCTTATTAGCCAATACTATTGGCATTATTTAAGACTCATAATGGTCACAATGAGTGCGAAAACAGTTTTCATGAATCACTTCAGGGAAACTTCATATCTAAATCACATCACCCATCTTTACGAATAAAACTGAATTACTTTACGGAAGTTGCTCTCAGTTAGTCATCTCCCTTGTCAGGAGTTCTTTTGGTTGCTTCTTCAGTCCTTCGAACATTAAATGAGGTTGTCTGATATAGAGTTCACAAGGATAGAATAATTTAATCATTTATACTCGGAAATGAAAAGTGATTACAGTGAGATTACGGTTAAGTTTACTATAGTTGATATGCAGACGCAAAATTTTTCTCTTTCTTCCTCATAAACTAATAGGGGTATTCAAGGGAAACACTGAGGGGGACAAAACATATCTCATCATCTTCTCCAGCATCATGGTTCATTAACTGAGATTGGTTCAGAGTCAATTTTTCTGCTCAACAGGAGAGAAAACCCAAGAGTTTCATCAGAAAATGCCAGAAAATTTGTACAACAAAACTTTCAATGCCAACACTTTCTAGGGGTGGATACTAATAGGGTGACAGGAGAATTTGATAATCAGATGAGGTCAGGGTACATATTTCCATAGCAGGGTTAAGCTTAACAGATTTAAGCGGTTAGAGGTTATTATATCAAAATAGGGTGGAGCAGATTGGTATATTTCAGATGCGGTAGCCTATGATAGCTTTTACGAAGAGCCAGCCAATCAATAATCAAAAGATCTCCAAAATCAAGTATATCAATGGTAAACAGATCCGCAGAACGTATATGGTCACTTAACCAGACGGATAGTTCATATGTCAGAGTCAAGTACAGGGTTCAGTATAGTGTGGGGATAGGTACGCGAATAGTTCAAGGTGTTGGAGTTTTTGGTTTAGCTTTTAGCATAAGTGACAGGTAGGGTGTACATCATTGGTAATACGAACATTGCACAATTGTCAAAAGTGATACGTATGAACTGTCGGATATCAACATCATATGTTCATTTAACAATTCCATACAGAGATAGTATTTGCATCAAATCCTTCCAAAGAAAAACTGATTGGCAAATAAGATTCATCATTCAAGGGAGCAAATAAGATTCATCATTCAGGACAGAATAGTATCAGAGGATACATTTATATCCAGCATGGGTCATGAATTTATAGAATGTATCAAACATATTTAGGTTAAACGGTCTTCGGGATGGTCGGAAAGATATCAGACTGTTTATCCAACAGATCAGAAATGAAGGTCAAATCAGGTAGTGGCAGCAAAAGTTTAACAATCGATAATCATGGCAGGGGTTCCAAAATTGTTTCAAACGCCAAAGGTGAGACATAGGAGGATAGTCGTCAATATTAAATGATCAATCAATCAATCCTTATAAGGATAAAATCAAGGTTACTATCAAAGAAAGACGGATCAATAAAGATAAATATTATCGTTCGGAATGAGAGGGAAAGCATTTTTTTTTACTCGTGGTCAAACGCCACAAAGCTTCTCATGGGAACAGAGATGGTTAAGACGGAATCAAAAGATTCATAGATGATTATCAGAAGCAAGAAACAAATAACAGAATGTATCAAGTGTATCATCATCATGGGGATTCTCAGATTGCCCAAAGAGGCATCAGAATGATTTACAGAAGGTTCAGAGGTCGGAGTGGAAATCGGAAGGCAAGGATCAAATAATGTCAGATAATTACTACGCAATTTCCAATGCTTCAGATTTTATTTAGGTTTCACTCCTAGGTGGTGCAAGGCATAAGCTCTAAATTTCCAAATGTGATTTTAACCAAAAGCAAGACACGAATCAGAGTGGTGCGGAAGCAAGATACTTAAGAAAATGACTTATAGTCTACCCATTCCTCACTGGTCAGAATTTAAGTTCCTATAGGGAAATCCTAAAGCAAATTCTCAAAGGTTGTCCTACGAGCGCCTACAGTGGAAACTTAGTGACCCAGACTTCACAGGTCAAGGGTAAATGTATTACGAGTCGCAGCCTGTGAGTCTCTGATACCATAAATTGTAACACCCCAACCCGACAAGGGTAAAGATATCACAATAATAGATTCATATCAGATCAAAACAGAGCATACATCTACGGTAATACAAAAATCTCAAAGGATTACAAATGAAATACTGAATCTACAAGGTTACAATGAAAGCCTTCAAAACCAATTCTAAAACATAAAATCTTCTATCCAATTCTAATCCAGAATAGCTACCAAGCCTTCTAAGTCCAAAGGTACACTCTCACTCATTCCCAGCTTCCTACTAAAACCTGCCGCAGGAAAAGAAATGCGGCTGAGCTACGAGAGCTCAGTGAATAGATATATAGATGACAGAAACAATAACAGATAACAATACAGAAACAAATCAGAAAGACAGATTATACAGATACAGAACTAAAGTGAAAGAATAGGAAAGGAACAAGGGTAAAAGAAAAGGAATGAGAAAGGAATAATGTACAAACCAGGTTTAGGGAAATACATAAATCCATCACGAGCCCAGAGATAACAGATAATATCATAACAGAGTAATCATATAATAATCCAGAGGGGATGCCTCTCAAGTAACAGATAATATGAGGGTGACCTCATGTATCAATTGGAGTGATCAGCTCCCAGATAATGTGAAAGACGTGTATCGCATACACCATCAGTCACCAGATATATATATATATATATAACAGTAAACAGTAACAGATAACAGAAATCAGATCAGATCTAGGATGCATCCATGCGCCCCAGTAGGCCAAAATCTTCTCCTACATAACAGATAAAATCAGGGACGGGACAGGTCATCACTCTCCTGCCCTAGAGTCATGCCATCGGTGCATCAATGACATGGACATGAAACCCTCATGCCTAGTGATTGGCTTGGATATTAGACTGTGGTCAAGGTCAGATGTCATATAATAAACAGAGTCATATCTAAGGGTTCATGGCAGAAGGGTTATGTCAACAATTCAGAATAAGGTTCGAATTAGAGTTTATCAGATTAAGTTTAATATCAAAGCTTAAGTTCAGATTAAAAGGTTTACTTCCAATAGTCCAAAAGAGTATATCAAAGGTTAATAATTACAAGTTTATAGCAATAATCCATTTCAGAAGTTCCTGTCAAAAGTTCATTTAAATCAATCCTTTAATAATGGTTTTCATTGAAATGATCTTACAAAATAGTTTTCATAAAAATGGTCTTCCAAAACTTTTAGTAACTTCCATTTCAAGTGGTATCGCTTCTTTTTAAAATAGCTTTTCTTAAACAGTTTCATATGTAGTTTAATAAAGGTTCAAAATCAATTAGGTTCAGATAAGGATTTAACAGGTTAAGGTTTATACCAAAATCAAATCAAAGTTTACAACATATATATCAGGTTAAGGTTCAGAACAAGGTTCACAGATCAGATTTACAATCAGAGTTCAGGAAAAAGGTTCAGAATAAAAGAATCATAGCAGAGGTTCAAACAAAAGGTTCAAGACAAACAGATCACAACAAAGATTCACAACAGAAGGGAACATAGCAGTGGTATCGGAAATCCTAATAAAGAAAATGAGAACTGAAAGAAATGGGGATGAAAAACCCTTACTGAAAAAGGGCAGAATATCTGTACCTTATTAGCACAGCAGACAAGCAAACAAACACAGAAATAAGATCAGGACTTCTCCTTCTTCACACCTAAGGAAGAGGAAGACAGAATTACTAAAGATTCTAATTCAGATTATTACTTTTAGTTTACCTCTCCATTTTAAGTACTTTCTATTTTTAGTAACTTTCCAGATTTAGTAAGTTCCCATAATTAGCAGGTTTCCAGAATTAACAGATATTACCATTTCAGATTAGGTTGAACCCTTATTCAAAGATTATTATGGAATAACAGTATATTTTATCAAGTTACAGAAGTTTAGGGTAAATTGTAACTTCATCAATTTCCAAGGTCATTAGTGAAAATACTTTAAGTTACAGAATTATATACTCATTTTATTCAGAATTACATTTTATTCTCTTAAGTTTCACAATTTACAGATTATACCCCTTTAGTTATATAATTTACAAAACCAACCTTATATTTTCATATTTTACAAATTAAACCCTACAATATCCATATTTACCAAACAAGCATATTATATTTCATAATTACAGAATATATCATCAGAACTTAGTACATTATAGATTAGACCCCTCAGAATTCAGAATTTACATATTTAGTCCTTTAAGTTTACAAAACATATATATTAAATCATAATTTCATAACAATTACATAATTAGCCCATAAATCCTCAAATTTACGCATTACCCTTTTTATATCAGTATTAACTCAAAATAACCTCAAGATTTTAGATTTACACTTTTAGTCCCTCTCTTTTATTTAATTTCCATTCGTACCCTTTAAAATACCATTAATTCATTATATTGTAATATTTACACTTAGGACCCCAAAGTTATATTTATCCCACATTCCTATAGATGTATATGACATTACAAAAATACCCTAGAAGTTTGAAAGTTGACAAAACAGGTTCTTATACTTTTAATTTCAATTGGATTCACTTTTTAAAAACAAATACAAACCCTACTACAAACCAATCATTGCACCATCATTATTATATCCTTAAAACATCATTAATGATCAGATTTGTATCCAAGAACCCTAACCCTAGTAGCCACGATTTGTATTTTATTTGTTTACTTAATATTTACAAAATCCGGTTTTAATAAAATTCACCATGCTTAATCTAAGCTTCTAAAACTCAAACCCATATTTTTCCCAGATCATAAGACATATAAAGAACCCACGAAAAATAAATAACATGCCCAGAAAAATTGTTTAGCATATATTAGATTTTTACGTACGTTTTAGACATCAAAATTACCACGACATGGTCTAGGCTTCCATAATTCGTTCTAACATTTTTCCCAGGTCTAATACTTCATATGAGATCTAAATAAAATACTTGTCATGCCCAGAAGTTCGGATTACATATATTTGTGATTTACGTGTTCTATGTTCATAATATTTTCGTACGCATAGATTAGCTTGCATGATTCGATTAACACAATTTATATGAGTTATATAGGATGTAAAGATCACAGGAAAATTGCTATATCAATTTTAGAACGTGTGGTTTAGGCGTACAGATTTATACCTTGCGTATGGGCAAAACCGACAAGAAAAGAGTACCAAGAACGAACCAGCGAATCCACGCACAAACCCTTATTTTTCCTAGCTTGCTTGCACCTCCAAGAACCCCAAAAAAATGCTTGATCACGTCCAGAAGTTGTGTGTGAGTTTTGGTCAATTTTTTTTGTGCGTATGGTGTTTTTAGCGATTAGGGTTTTATGAAAATAAAAAGATTTGTTTATATCTTGTACAACCGACTTAGGGGGAGGGCTAAGATTAGAATTTCGGGATTTAGAATCACAAAATAATTTGGGTTGATTTTATTTGGCATTTTCTTTATTTATTTTTATATATTACTTAATATAAAAGATTTACTAATTATATTTATTTTAATATACATATTTCGGAATTTATAAATACATATGTATGTGTATAATAATTTTTGAACATTCGAAATGATGTAACGTTGTCCCAGAAATTAGTTCGTTTCAGATATAGTTCGTTTTCAGAAGTTTTTGAATTGTTTCAGAACTTTATAAGTTATTTAATTAGGTTTTATGTTATCAGGGGTAATTTGGTCATTTTACGGGTTATCTAAATTTCAGGTATTACATCAATGTTAAAGCAAGTGTCATCACTGGAATGTGGATATTGCATTGCTTTATCGATTAAAAAGGCGATTCTATCCTCTCCAACTCCAAGATTGAGTTCTTTTCCTTTTACTTTGATGATCGCATCAGCGGTGTTTAGAAAAGGTCTTCCTAAAATAAGGGGTACTCTACTATCTTCCTCCATTTCTAGAATCACAAAATCCACGGGAAAAATGAATTTACCTACTTGGACAAGCATATTCTCAGCAATACCAACAGGATATTGGTAAGTATGATTAGCTAATCGGATACTCATCCTTGTGGGTTTCAAGGTATTGATTGAAAGTTTCATATACAGCGAATAGGGCATCAAATTGATACTTGCACCTAAGTCGGCTAAAGCATCGCATGTGATGTTGTTTCCTAATATGCATGGAATCAGAAAACTTTCGGGATCTCCGAGTTTTTGTGGAATTTTGTTTTAAACAATAGCTGAACATTCTTCATTGAGAAAGGTAGCGGATATTTGCTCCAACTTGTTCTTGTTGTTAAGAAGTTCTTTCAAAAATTTCCCGTAAGTGGGCATTCCGGCTAAAACATCAATGAGAGGTACATTGAGTCTAACTTCTTTGATTATTTCAACAAACTTCTTATAACGCTCCTCCATTCTTTCTTTCTTAAGGCTCTGAGGATATGGGATTTTTGGAGTGTAAGCCTTAACTGGTGGTTTGGGTTTGGGTTTGGGTGGTGTTTTTGGTGTATTTTCCTTCTTGGATTCTTCATCTTCCTCCTCACTATCGTAATTGATAGTTGTGGTGTTGTTTGGGTTGGGTGGTGGATCATAAGACAAGCCACTTCTTGTGAATACAGCATTGATATGCTCATTTCTAGTTTGTGGTGGACGATAAGTCTTATCATTCGATGATGATGGTGGTTTTGGGTTGGTTTGGGTGTTACTAGGCAACGAACCTGATGGTCGGGAAGAAATTTGATCAGAGAGTCTACCAAATTTGTTTTCAAGATCTTGGATAGATGCTTGATGATTTTTCTGACCTTGCTCAACTTTGGTCTTGAGATTGAAAAATTGATTCTTGACGAATTCGTTGGTTGATTTTTGAGCAGTGACGAATTCTCTCATCATTTTTTCAAAATCTGTTTCTTCAGGTTTCTTGTCGGAGTTTTGTGAAGTTTGGTTCTCTACTTTTGGTTGGGACTCATGGTTGTTATCCCTTTGTCGGCGATCTTGCCAACTAGTAGAGTTTCGTCCGTAATAATTTCCACGATATCCTCCTCCTCGGTATCCTCCTTGGATGTAATTAGCTTCTCCTTCTTTTGGTTGATCCATAGGTTGATCATCGCATTCTGATGATGGGTGGTTACCTCCACAGTTGTTACAACAATATCGCATTTCTTTCATCTCTCCTCTAAGATCTTTGTATTGCGAATCGATTTTGGAAACCAAGGTTTCCATTTTCTCCGTGAGTTTAGATGAATCAGAACTTTCGGCAAAGGCAACGGTTTTTTCTTAAGGGTTTTGTCTTGGCATCTTTTGACCAGTCGAGTTTGAGAAGAACTCGGTCTTCAAGCAATTGGTATGCCTGGTTAGGAGTCTTATAAAGAAATATTCCTCCAGCATCAAGAATTCCTTGAGATGTTTCATCAAGTCCATGGTAAAAGATTTGGATAATGGTTCCTCGTCCTAAACCATGTCCATGACAACGTCGAAGTAAATCCTTCATACGAAGCCAAGCTTCGACGAGTGATTCGTTAGGATTTTGTGTGAAAGCACGAATTTCTCCCATGAGTCGATCAAACATTGCAGGTGGAAAGAATCGGCTTACAAAAGCTTGCCTCATCTCCTCCCAAGTAGTGATGATTCCTGGTGTTAATTCGTTATACCACACTTTTGCATCTCCAGCAAGTGATGACGGATAAAGTTTGAGTTTAATGGCATCTACATTTGTATCACCGTATCGGAACATGCCACAAATTTCAATGAATTCGGCAATGTGTTTGTGAGGATCGGCCCTCGAACGGCCATCGAATTGACGGTCTTTGATCATAGAAAGATGGTGACCTTTCGCGGTGAAATTGTCACCTAAGTTGACAGCAACAATAGCAGCTCCAGGAGTGGGTGCTACGGATCAGTTTGCTTCCCACATGGGTCTATCGTCAGCCATGGGAAAAGGTTGATCAGTGAATGGGTTATAAACGACTTTGGCTTCAAAAAGGTTATCAAAAATGGGTTTGGTACTCTTGGTACACGATTGGCTAGTGGAACAAAAGGTGTTCTTCTTCTTCCTCTTCTAGATCTTGTTCGAATCAAACTTTCGGGATCGAAAAGTGGTGGAATTGGTTCTACTCCACTTGATTGAGTGTTCATACAATTCCCCAACGAATAGAGGCAATGTCTAAACAAACGAGCAAAGAATGAAAACAATTTGAAAAGATCAGAATCGTCTAACCGATCGGATAGAACAGTCTACCGATCGGATAGATCTCTCGGTAAATTTGATTTGAAGGATCCGGTCGGATGGAAGTGTCCGCCGATCGGATGGTTCTCTCGGTAAATGAAAATTTTGGAAAACCGATCGGATGGATGAACAACCGATCGGATGGGCAGCTCGGTAATACTTTTTTTTTTTTTTTTTTTTTTTTTTTTTTTTTTTTTTTTTTTTTTTTTTTTTTTTTTTACGAAAACTAACTATATGAGAATTGGACTAAAACTTACAGAAACACGATCAAAATCCCCGGCAGCGGCGCCAAAAACTTGATGTGCCCGGTTCGGTGCAAGTTTTAAATTTATAAGGGGTGAATTACCGAATCTAATGACAACACATACGAGCAAGTATACTCGTCCGTTGTAGCAAGATTTTGATGGTAAGTCGGGATCGTTCGCAGGGGTTTGTGTAGTGAATCGAATTGTAAGTTAAAAGCAACTATCTCAAACAAGTAGTAATGATATTATGAAAATTCAAATGATTAAAAACTACACTTGCTTAGACTAGTGTACTACAATTGACTAATATGATTGTGATAACTTTGGATAACATGTTGGTTGTGATAATTAGTTTTGACACTAATCTATTGTTTCTACAAATTAAACCTTCGTCAAGATTTTGGTTTATAAAAACAAGCATTAAGTTTAACCAATCAATTCAAGATCAATTCAAGGTTCATGAGTTGGTGTTCCTCAAACACAAAACAATCTTTTGTCTAATCAAACAAGCTTAGGAAATGGTCAATACAAAAGGTAACCAATTATAGACAAGAGGTCACAATTGAAAGCAAACAATTAATCTCTCGACCTTTAAAGTGGTTTACAATCAATCCGTTTTGATAGACAAAAGCATTTTCATTACAATCACAATCGAGTTCCTTTGTTTAATCAAGAATAGTGGAAGACAACAATCATTCATAGACAAATGATTATAACTAGTGGAATAACAATAGTTCTTTCGACCCTTAAGATTACTAGCACTAGTTAAACTTGATTACCCAAATGTCACTATGAAACTTAATCACAATTGGTTCTTAGAATCGACTTGAAATTGAATTAAAACATGTTATCACAATCATATGCCAATCAATGAATAATACACATCATCTAAGCAAGTGCACAAAGGCACTAGCCACTCATAGCAAACATAAATGTAAACTCAATACTTTGAACATTAGAAATCATGATTGAAAGTCTTACAATGATTGGAAATAAGATTACAAGTGAAAGACAATGATTCCACAAGCAATGAAAATGGTATATTCGACTTTCTCCCTTCTCCTGGACTTATGGACGAATTTCTTGAGTATTTTCTGTGAATGGTTCTCTCCTAGTACATGTATATTCTCTCTAGATTATTGGTATTTAAATACCCAACAAATGGTTCAATAAATTGCTCTAACCAAGGGTCTAAGTGCATAAATGCTTCTCTTGCTCTCCAAGTAGTATTGAATGGTTAGAATACTGAAAAGAAGGACCTAGAACCGGATTTATAAAGTCACAATCCTTAATAAAGAAGTCTTGGATCAATCAGCGACTTCCAACCGATCGGATAGAATGGTCTACCGATCGGTTGGTCTTCTCGGTAAATCCAAATTCACTCCATCCGAATCGGTTGCGGGCGGCGACCAATCGGATGGTTACTGCTGGTGGACCTTTTTCTTGGACTTTTGCGTATGACTTGTTTCTTGGTCGTAGCTCTTGATTCTTTGATCTTTCTCTTCATCCTTAAGCTTATTAACTCGACTACTCGGACTTTAACTCATTGAAGTACCTCATGGAGCAGAACTTGACACAAGATTCACATGCAATCTCAAATATTTCCTTTTTCCTCATTTTTGCATCTTTTCCATCCATTTTCCTGTCTTTGGCTACAAATGCTTTGCAAACACACTTTGGTACGATTTAGTAACAAAAGCATATAAATATAACCACAAAACATATATAAAACTACCAATAACGCTATCAAAAACATGTTAGATTTAAGCGTTATCAGTCTTCAAAACCTTTGGGTTGAGTGACATATACCTCCTCTTCAATTTCACCATACAGAAAAGTACCTTTCACATCCATCTGATATACCATGAAACCCATATAAGATGCATAGGCCAAGTAGATTCTAATGGCCTCAACTCTTGCTACAGGAGCAAAGACTTCATCATAATCAATTCCTTCCTCTTTTCTGAACCCCTGAGCCACCAATCTTGCTTTGTTTTTGACCACAATACCCCTTGCATCTCTTTTATTCTTCAAAATCCATTTTGTCCCAATTGCAATCTTCCCATCAGGTAGTGGTACCAGTATTTAAACCTGCTGATTCTTGAATTGTTGCATCTCATCTTGCATTGCTTCAAGCCAGCTTGAGTCTTCAAGAGCTTGAGTAACACTGGTTGGTTCCACTTGAGAAAGAAAACAAGCAAACAGACAATGCTTAAAGTCTGTGTGATTGTCCCTTTGTTGATTTGAGACATAGGAAAGAAAAGCAACTTGACCATACTTAGAACTTTTCACAATACTTCGAGTTCTAACAGGTGCTTGTGGATCACCAAGAATATTCGATTGAGGATGAGCAATGTTGATCCTTTTTGTAGCAGTGGGGTTGACATCAATTATGGTGTCAAGATTGTTCACAGTGGGTCCAAAATCACTGTCATAGGAAGATGAGGTGAAGATGCCAGCTTTGGGTTGGTGATTACCAAGGTCTGAAGGACTTGGAAATCGTGTATATGGTTCTTCGAAGTCTGTGGACACACTAGTAGACATGGGAGTATGTGCAGTAGGACTGTCAGCAGATTTGATGATGTCAGGAGAAATAGGAGAACTGTCAGGAGAACTGTCAGCAGAATCCTGGTTTCCACTGACTGCTTGTGCTGATTGTCTGAGTAGTGCCTCAGCATCTCTTGCAAACTCCACACCAAGCCTATCAGCTTCTTGATTGGTTGCATGCTCTTGCTTCTTGAGTCTAGCAAGGTCCTCTGCATAGTGTGACTTATCTTCATGCTCATCAGAAGTTCCTTGATCACCTGTAAACTGGTTAGGAGCAAAAGAAGGTACAACAATGGTTTGTTCATCATGCTCAGACTCACTATCTGAGTCATCATCCAGGGTACCTGCATTGTTAGTGGGAGACTTTTGTGAACCTGCAGATTGGTTAGCAACATATCTAGTATAGCCCAAGTAATCAGTTAAGTAATCCAGGTCAAAATACCAAGCATGACCTTGACCCTGAACATTGGGCTTGTCTTCTAGGTATCTCAGGTTGAGAGTCTCCTCAATCTTTTTAGCATTTAAATTATATACCCTATAAGCCTTACTATGTGCTGAATAACCCACAATATACCCCTCATCAGCTTTCTCATCAAACTTTCCCAGTGGATCACTGGTGTTCAAAATGGTCACTTGACAACCAAAAGGTCTGAGGTAATGAATATCAGGAACTTTCCCAGTGAGAAGTTCGTATGGTGTCTTGAAATGGGGTCTAGTGATGGATACCCTGTTCAAAACATAACAAGCAGTGCTTACTGCTTCAGTCCAGAACATAGTGGGTAATTTAGAGTCTGCAAGCATGGATCTTGCTGCCTCTATTAAGGTCCTATTCTTTCTTTCAGCAACCCCGTTTTGTTGTGGGGTTCTTGGATTGCTATAGTCCCTTTTTATCCCTTTAGACTGACAGAGTTCTATTAAAACAACATTTTTAAACTCTGTCCCATTATCACACCTAATACCTTTAACCTTTTTGTTTAGCTAGTTTTCAACAAGGGTAATGAATTCTTTTAAAATTGGAGATGTTTCATCTTTAGTTTTCAAAAAGAATACCCAACAAAACCTGCTATAGTCATCAGTAATTACCAGACAGAAGTACTTGTGATCAATACTTCTGATTTGAGTTGGACCAAAGAGATCCATATGCATCAACTGAAGAGGTTCTGAGATAGTTCTCACAGCTGTAATGGCTTTGTATGAGGCTCTGTGTTGCTTTCCTTTGTTGCAGGCAACACAATTGTGCTCATTGGTGAAGACTTTGGAAGGAAGTCCATGAACTAGACCAAGTTTAGAAAGCTTGTTAATGGTCTTGAAATTCACATGAGCCATCCTTCTATGCCATTTTGTAGACTCATCCAGGGATGCTTTAGCCACCAAACATGTTAGGTCACCTTCCGGTTGAACATCATTCAAATTGAATGTGTACAAATTGTAGTTTCTGGGAACTCTCAGTAGAATGGTTGTATCTTCTGGAAGTTTGAAGTCTTTAGAGAGCACAAGACATTCATCCTCAGAGAAGAATACTTTGTTCTTGGTGTCACAAATTTGTGATACTGAGAACAAGTTGAAGTGTTACAGTTCCTTCACGTAGTACACATTTTCAAAGTCCAACTTAGGTGTTCTGATGGTTCCTTTCCCAGTGATTCTACCATCTCCTCCACCAAAAGTCACATTGCCTCCTCCATCTATGGGTACAAAATCATGCATCATCTCCATGTTTCCTGACATGCTCCTGGAACAACCACTATCTACTATGCCTACTTCTTTACTTTTCAGAGGATGATCCTACAACAACAACAAAAAAATGTACAAAATAATAAGTACACTATGGAGACTCCAGTCATTACTGACTTGAGCCTGCCTTGTGGATTATAAGAGTTAGGCCATGTAGATGTATAGAATCCACCATTGTTCTTGGACCTTCTATGAAAATTAGGTCCCTTTTGAGTCCAAAAACAACCTGCTGAGGGCTTCACAGCAGTATCCCAATATCCCCTACCCACATACATTGAGTCAAAACATCCAGGCCAAAAACCATTCTGAAAATAAGAACTAGTTGGTCTCACATATGGTCTAGCAACAGATCTTTTCCAAGCAGATGGAGAAGGTTTATCAGCAGAATTATGTTTGCTGGTGTTATGAGTTGCTTGTGGAACATAAGGTGGTATATCATTAACATTTTTCCACATTGGTCTAGATTTGTTTTGACTAGCACATACACCCATTCTTTGCTCATGAAAATTACAATCCTTAATCAAATGAAATTTACTTCCACACACAAAACATTTCTTCTTTTTAGAAGATTTATTCAAATTGAAAGATGTTCCATTACATGCAAAAGTATTCAAACCACAAACATTAACAGAATTGTTTTTGACAGAATTAAAAACATTGTTTTGCAAAGAATTAAATGACAAGTCTTCAGAGGAAACTGTCTTTGAATTTGATTCATCAGCAGCAACTCTAACAGGCTTGTAGGGAGTCTTGGGTGTAGGCTTGGGTGAGGTCTTGGGAAGGTCTGACTTTTCACTTGAATCACAACTGGTATAGGTAGTAGACCCTTGGTCAGAAGACTTGTCACTGACAGAACAAGAGACAAAGTCAGTAGAATTACAATCAGGGTCTGGCAAGTCACTTGACTTTTTGCCATAAAGATGGTGTGATCCATCAAAGTCTGTGGTGTTGGTAGTGGGCATGTGTTCTCCTCTAATAGGTCCAGGTACAACATGTAATTTTCCTTCTTTAACATAATTTGCTAGGCCTGCTGGTGTAGATTTACCCAGATCATTCCTAGCTTCTAAACCAACATATTTTTTAAAACCTAAACCTATACTAGAGTTTACAGCTTGACTACCATAGAGACAGCTAGCTAACTTATCACCTGACATTAACCAAGTTTTATGATTAGCTACTTCCTTCTCTAGTTTCTCTTTCAGCACTTGATTTTCTGAATCTATATTAGCTTTTTCTTTCTCAGTACGCTTTAAATCAATTCTAGTACATTCTAAATCACTTTCTAACACCCTTATCTTTTCATCATAAGCAAGCTGATTCTTTTGAAACCAAATTTTTTGTCTTTCTAAAGTTTTTAAAGCCTGTTTGTAAGCCTCAACTTCTACATAACATTCATTATATTTAGGTTTCAATTCATCATAAGCCTCCTTAAGTTCATTATATCTTTCACTACAACCAAAAACACAATTATGTACCTGAGAGATGCCCATAAAGGCAACTTGATCATGCTGATCCTCTATAGTACAGCTGGCCAGCAATCCACTCAACTCAGAACCAGAAGCTTCATCATTATCAGGCTCATGCGCCTTCCAGTTGACATGATCATCCAGAGTGACCAAAGCTTTGGAAGATCCATCTTTCACTTGATTCTGCTGATAGGTAGAATACCTAACCTCATCACCAGTCTTCCTATCCTTGCACTCTTTTGAGAAGTGACCCATCTGACCACATGTATAGCATTTGATCTTCCTCCTGTCAAATCTAGCTGGATCTCTTCCCTGGAAACCAAACTTTCTCCCAGACTTATTTTTAAACCTCTTGATGTTCACAAAGAGCATGGCCACCTGCCACTTCAAGTTCATCTCTTCCAAATCCAGAGGATCCACCTGTTCAAAATCCTCAAAAGCAAGTTGCTGCTGATTTTCATAATCAGCAACAAAAGTGTGAAGTACATCTTCCAATACACCACTGGACTGTGGTTGAGAATTTGATCTAGTGATGGTGTAGGAAAATGATGCTGAGGAGCTTGGGCTTGAAGCTTGAGTCATCTTATTGGAGGTGTTGCTAACAAAAGCTGAGTAAGTGGGAGTGGATCAACGAATGGGACTTCTGACATCGGGCTCAAGAGTTTTAAGCTTGTTGTAGAGATCATCAAAAGAGAGCATATCCAGTCCACCTTTAGCTTTGAGTGCAATGCTCACTTGAAGCCAAGATGGAGGTAAAGATCGCAAGAACTTTGCATTGGAATCCTCATTGTCTGGCCTGGCCTTCAGCTGATTCAATTGACTCAAAATCCTATGGAACCTGTCATACCCCTTGTGGATACCTTCTTCCTCAGAGACTTGGAATTCTTGAAACTGCTGTTTCAGCATTGATTTCCTCATCCTCTTTGACTCATCGTTCCCACCAAACCTAGCCTTGATGGCCATCCAGATGTCCTTTGCATCCTCCATGTAGTGAAAGTCACCAATGTGATCATCTGGAATAGCCTGAAGGAGAATAGTTCTAACTTTATTCTCTCTCTGTACAGCAAGAATCTCTTCAGCAGTTTTCGGATCAACAATGGTAACTCTACCATCAGCATCTTTGATGTGCTTCTTCAAACTATTTCCCTTTTTGACAATTTCCTAAAGATTCCAATCAATATTAGTGATCCAGTTCTGCATCTTCATAGCCCACAATTCATACTCTTCCTTCTTGAGGTATGGGAACTTTGCATTGCTATTGGTGAGAGTGAGTTGTTGCATAGATGTGGTGTTTTGGTTGTTGTTAACTTCTGATCCATCATCTGATCCAGGCATTGTTTTGGTTGTTTTGTTTGAGAGGGTGTAAAAGAAAAGATGTTCTCAGAATCACAGAGACTCTCCCGAGGCTCTGATACCACTTGTTAAACCCTAGACCTTGATAGATCTTTGAGCGCTCGTGGATCGTTAGTAATGTCTATGTAATCACAAACACACTAATAGAAAGTCTCTATTACTTGTATTCTAAAGCGGAAATCAAACACAAGTAAGAACACAGGTTACTAAGAACACTTGATCCTCTATGGATCTTTTATTAAAACTAAAACTTGTTTTTCAAAAAAAAACACGTACATAATACATAATAATGTATTCCTTTTATAGACAAGAAACCCTAAACCGTTTCACCAGAAACGTATATTCTAAAAACTAAAAGAAGATATGCATTATAATTTCCTAATAAAACTCATGCATATCCTAACCAATAACAAAATACGCGGAATATCTATATCCGCAGAAACAAACTAAGTGGTTTTACTACTTTCGCAGAATCACTTCTTCAGCAGAATCCAGTTCTTCAACAGATTCCGTCAGCAGTATTTCTCAGCAGAATTCTTACTCAGCAGAATTCCCAACAAATAAACCAAACTCCTCATGGTATCTTTATTCATCAAAACAAATACACGATGGAAATTTTGAAAAAGTTTGGAATGGATAAATCTTACTCTATAAGTACACCTATGCAACACAAGCCTAAACTAGATGAAGATAGAGGTGGTAAACCAGTTGATGCTACAAAATACCATAGTATGATTAGTTCACTCATGTATCTTACAGTTAGTCGGCCTGATATTCATTTTCCTGTCTGCATGTGTACCCGTTACCAATCAAGGCCGACGGAAAAGCACCTCACTACTGTAAAACGGATTTTTCGATACCTAAAAGGTACAATTCACATGGGCCTTGTGTATCCGAAAGATACTGGTTTCGTATTAATTGCCTATTCAGATGTAGATTATGTAGGTTGACAAATTGATTGCAAAAGTATTCCAGGATTTGCTCAATTCTTGGGGGCGAAGTTAATCAGCTGGTCTTCAATGAAGCAGAATCACACTACCTTATCCATTACAGAAGCTGAATACATTTCCCTCTCCGGATGCTGTACACAAGTACTATGGATGAAAACACAATTGACGGACTATGGTTTATTTTACGAAAAAATCCTAATTTATTGTGATTTGCAAAGTGCCATTGCCATCTCTTGTAATACGGTGCAACACTCATGGACAAAGCATATAGCGGTCAGATACCATTTCATCAAGGAACATGTAGAAAGACGGACTAAGGAATTGTACTTCATGAAAACTGATTACCAAATTGCCGACTTCTTCACAAAAGCATTGCCACCAGAACGATTTAAATATCTACGACAACGTCTAGGAATGACAAACATACGTGATGAAAATGACAATGATGAAGAAAAGGTCAAAGAAGTCAACAACGTAACAATCCCCATAAGTACATCTAGTAAAACAATCGGGTAATTATCAACTCATAATGTCTATTGATTAAATGACAGATCAACACCCATTTTTTAAAGAAAGGACCCTGAACGTACGCTTCAATGCGTCAATCCTTCAGAAAAGAAGATAAATCTTCTTAATTATCGTGAGCAAAATTTATTCAAGATTTTACAAAAAGCTTTTCATAAAACTTTTTTCTAGAATTTGTTGCTCATGATAAAACAAATCTTAAGCATGTTTTTCTGATTATTAATAGAATCTTCTTTAGCTCAAGTAAGAATAAACAATTTCAAAAACAATGCTACCCACCTCAATAATAGATCAAAAACAATTTAAAATATTAATCTATTTTTGAGGAGAAGAAATTGAGAAGTTTGTTTTTGAAATTAAAGAATAAAATGCTTTAAGTTGTTGGAAAATAAAAAAAAATGTTGTTACAAAGTTAAAATGAGAAAAATGTTGGGAAAATACCATCACTTCGAGGGGGAGTGATAAATTTTATTTAAACATTTTTGATATGACACAAAAGTTCATTTACTTGAACTAAAATGTTTTCAAAATTTAGTTAAAAATAAAATGTAAACAAAAAGGATTTTATGTGAAAGATAGCTTATGCCAAAGGGGAGTTTTGCTAAATCATTAAAACTGTTTTGAACCCTCCCCCAGTTTAAAACTCTCGCAGACCTGGGTCAAAATAAAAAAGGTCAAAAAGTCAAAAAGAGTTGTTAACCCACCTAGTAACTGCAAGAGAAAAACACACAAACCTTCTTTCCTATCACAAACTCTCTCTCTCCTTTGCCCCCAAAATACTCGCATCGCAAAAACTCACGCTCAAATAAAGTTTTCTTGCTTACTAAGTGTTTTTTCGTGCAAAAAGTAAGCTTACAAACTTATTTAACTAATTGTTTTACATCTTTGTTATGAATTTCACTAATTGGTGTTGGAAATTTAGTTCAATTGAGGGATTTGCTCAGACTTGGAAATGGGTTTGGAGGTACGGAGTGTACACCCATTATGTCTCTGATTACCCTGACTTTTATAGTGGTTTAAGTTACTACTACTAGTACTAAGTTAGTACTGCTGGAGCAGAGTTACTACTGCTAGTACTAAGTTAGTACTGCTGGAGCAATGTTACTACTGCTAGTACTAAGTTAGTACTGCTGGAGCAATGTTACTACTGTTGCCATAAGTTAGTACTGCTGGTGCAAGTTACTACTGTTGGCATAAGTTAGTACTGCTGGAATGAGTTTGTAACTACTTTGACCTATTTATGGGCAGTTTTAAACTCGTAATTAAGACCATAATAACTTGGTCTTGTAACCACTATGGCTATAATGGAGGAACATTATGAGGAGATTAATTGGTCGATTAATTCTCATAATTTCATTGACTAAGAGTGATTCAATACTATAAATAGGATACTCATATGCATGGAAGAAAACACGAAACATAAACACTTGAAAGCAAACAGGTTCTTGATTTGTGCCTAAAACAAGAACACCACTTGGTCTTATCCCATAGTGATATTCATGTAACCCAGGCATAGGGTCGAATAGTTTCTATTGGAAAGTGATAACACGATTTCAAGTGATATCCGGTACCATTGATTATCTTCGCCCTAATGGGATCTGATCTAAAGAAACCAACAATCAATAGAAACTGTTTAGTGATAATCAATTGCCGCTGCTATGAGGCAAATGGCTGCTAACTTTTCCAAATTGGAAAAGTTTGAAGGTGTCGATTTCAGAAGATGGAAAAAGAAGATGCACTTCTTGTTGTGAAGCATGAGTGTGGTGTATATCCTGAGCACT
Source organism: Artemisia tridentata subsp. tridentata (assembly GCA_021014915.2). Lineage (NCBI taxonomy): Eukaryota > Viridiplantae > Streptophyta > Magnoliopsida > Asterales > Asteraceae > Artemisia > Artemisia tridentata. Next base: position 140,843,953 of record CP139505.1, on the reverse strand, counting down.
CCTATTCCTGATGATGGGGATGATGCAACTGTGGAGGATATAAGGAAAAGGAGCAAGTGGGAGAATGACGACTACATTTGCAGAGGTTTAATCCTCAATGGTATGTCTGATCCTTTGTTTGATATTTATCAAAATGTGGAATCTGGTAAAGAACTATGGGATTCCTTAGAAGCCAAATATATAGCTGAGGATGCATCAAGTAAGAAGTTCTTTGTAAGTAATTTTAACAATTACAAAATGGTCGATTCTAGACCTGTCATGGAACAATACAATGAACTTCTTAGTATACTTGGTAGATCCACACAACACAAAATGAACATGGATGAGACTATTTTAGTCTCTTGTGTCATTGATAAACTCCTCCTTCTTGGAAAGATTTCAAGCATATGCTGAAATATAAGAAGGAGGAATTAACACTTGTTGAGTTGGGCAGTCATTTGCGCATTGAGGAATCACTCAGAGCGCAAGACAATGACAAGCCAAAGAGTAGCAATGCTACTGGTCCATCAGTTGTCAATATGGTGGAGTTTTTGTCAATATGGTAGAGCATAACAACTCCACCAGGTACAATGACAACAAGGGCAAACGTAAATATCAGGATAACACCAAAGCTGATCTTAACAAGAAGCCGAAAGCTACTTGTTGGAAGTTTAGGAAAATTGGACACTTCAGAAAGGATTGAAAGGGTGTTAAAGTTGGCAACAAAGCCAATAGATTAGGCACAAGTGGATCCAGGAGTGGTAACACTAATTCTCTGATAGCTCAGAATATATTTAATAAGTCTTTTCATATTTATTATGTTACATATATATCTGAGGCATACTTTGTGCAGGATGATGATGTTGCGTAGTGGGTTGACTCTGGTGCAACAATCCATGTGTGTAAAGATAGAAGCTGGTTCAAGACCTATGAGTCACTGAATGATGATTCTATTCTTCATATGGGAAATGAGTCAACAGACCTGGTGCATGGAAGAGGATGTGTGGATTTAAGATTTAGTTCTGGAAAGATTGTTTCTTTGTTTAATGTTTTACATGTTCCTAATATTAGAAAGAATTTAGTTTCTAGTAGTATTTTGAATAATTGTGGTTATAAACAAGTTATTGAATCTGATAAGTTTGTTTTGTCTAAACATGGTGTGTTTATTGGTTTTGGCTATTTGTGTAATCAAATGTTCAGGCTTAATATTGTTAATGATATTGCTAATTCAGCCTTTATGTCAACCTTTAAACTAAATGATTCAACCCTATGGCATGCTAGACTTGGCCATGTACACTTTAAGAGAATGCGAGACATGTCTAAGGATGGGTTAATCCCAGCCTTTGATATAGAGACTGAAAAGTGTAAAACTTGCATGATGACCAAAATAACTAAGAAACCATTTGAAAGTGTAAAATGTGAAACTAAAGTTTTGGAGCTGATTCATAGTGACCTATGTGATTTACATGCTGCTCCCTCCTTGGGGAATAAGAAATACTTTGTGACATTTATTGATGATGCTTCTAGGTTTTGTTATGTTTATTTGTTACATACTAAGGATGAAGCATTAGATAAATTTAAAGTGTTTAAAACTGAAGTTGAATTGCAACAAGGGTCCCTGATCAAAAGGTTAAGGACTGATAGGGGAGGTGAGTACATGGATACTTTGTTCTTTCAGTCAGTTGGTATAATCCATGAAACGACTGCTCCTTATACTCCTCAGCAAAATGTTATCTTTGAAAGGAAAAAAAGGGTACTGAAGGAGATGGTTAATTCCATGTTGTCCTATTCAGGACTGAGTCAAGTGTTCTGGGGTGAAGCTATGTTAACAGCTTGCTATTTATTGAATAGGGTTCCCAATAAAAGGAACAAGGTTACCCCTTATGAACTTTGGACTAAAATAAAACCCAACCTAAACTTTCTCAGGGTTTGGGGTTGTAGGGCTGTTGTAAGACTCCTTGATCCAAAGCAGAAAACTTTGGGTGAAAGACGCGTTGAATGCATCTTTGTTGGATATGCTGAGCATTTCAAGGCATATAGGTTCTATGTTGTTGAACCTAATGAGTCTGTTTCAATTAACTCAATAATTGAATCAGGGGATGCAATCTTTGATGAGAGTAGATTATCATCAGTCCTTAGACCAAGTCAAAGGATTCCAAATGGAACTAATGACATTGGTGTTTTCAGAGGTCTCTGATGAGGTTTCTGATGAGTTTGTGGTACAGCAACCTGAACCTGAGCTCAGAAGGAGCAATAGGGTCAGGACTCCAAAGTCATTTGGACCTGAGTTTCAATTATATCTAATTGAAGGAACAAGGGATGAGGGCTCTGACCAATACTCCTATTGCTTCATTGTTGAGGATGATCCCAAAAGATTTGATGAAGCAATGAAGTCCCATGATGGTGCTTTCTGGAAAGAAGCAATAAATGATGAGATGAATTCATTATGGGCAACAATACTTGGGTGTTGGCTGATCTACCACCTGGTTGCAAACCTCTAGGATGCAAATGGATTTTCAAAAGGAAAATGAAGGTAGATGGAACTATTGAAAAGTTCAAGGCTAGACTAGTCATTCAAGGCTTTAAACAAAAGTCAGGGATATACTACTTTGATACTTATGCCCCTGTGGCACGTATCAGTATCATAAGATTGCTGATTGCCTTGGCATCAATTCACAATCTGATTATTCATCAGATGGATGTGAAGACAACTTTCTTGAATGGTGAATTAGATGAGGAGGTTTATATGAATCAACCTCAAGGCTTCATCATGCCTGGAAATGAAAACAAGGTATGTAAACTGATTAAGTCTCTCTATGGACTAAAGCAGGCACCTAAGCAATGGTATCAAAAATTTGATGAAGTGGTTTTGTCAAATGGTCATCTTCTTAATCAAGCTGACAAATGCGTATATAGCAAATTTGATAAATCTAGTAAAGGAGTCATCATTTGCCTATATGTTGATGACATGCTGATCTTTGGCACTGACCAAAACCGGGTTGACCTGACAAAGGAATTTTTTTCATCAAGGTTCTCCATGAAGGACATGGGGGAGGCTGATGTTATCCTTGGTAGAAGGATTAAACATGAAAGTAACAAAATTTCTATCTCTTAGTCTCATTACATTGAGAAGGTGTTGAGGAAACTTAATTACTTTTGTGGAAAACTAGAAGGGGGGTTGAATAGTTTTACCGTTTAAAATTAATTCGCTTTGTTACTTAATGTGATTTCAAAGAAAACATAAACAAACAAATAATCACACAATATATATGAAAAGTAAAGAGAGGAATGATCAAACCACACAACACAGATGTTTATCGTGGTTCAGCTACAAGGACTCTCTTCCTTGCCCTACTCCACTCCTCGAGCCTCTAACTCGAGAGTTATCTTTCACTAAGAAACAAACTCCCTTCTAGGTGGAGAAAACCATTACACGTTACTTACTTCTTTTTCCGGTACTAAGCTAAACACGAGTTCTTTACAAGGGTACAACCACTCCTGTTTGGTTCTTTCACAAGGGTACAACCACTCCCAACACTCTTTGTGTTTTAAGGACTAAAAAACTAACCTCACTCTACTGATATAAATGATACAAACAATGATATGCAAACTAGTACAAGATCACACAGTGGCTAAGCTAAATGGATAACGACAGAACGTTGATCCTTGTATGCTTGATCCCTTTGCTACAAAAGGAAAGATCAAATGAATGAATGAATGATATGGGTTAGTAAATGAATGAGTATGTATTTAAGCTATATGAGTGATGAGAATGGCCAAATGATCAGCTTGCTATTTATAGGCAAAGCTGAGCAACAGGCGGCAGATCCGGCGGATCCCTAAATTTGGATCCGTCTTTGTATCCATTTGGATCCGCCGTGTCAGGCCAGCTAAGAGATCTTCAAATCTTCCCAAATCTTGTCATATGTTTCCATATCTTCAAATGTCAACTCTTTGGTTTGAAGATCTAAACAAAATATCACAAAATCTTACCAAGATTTGTACATGATGCATGCCATGATGTCATCCTAACTTTTGAAAAATAAAGTTTCCATTTTAGGAAATAAACATGTAAATGTATAAAATGTAAGTTCTAGTGATCTTGTGAAATGTAAATGTGTTCTAAAAAGACTTTAGCTTGTATTTATGATTTGCTAAAAGATATACCTTGTATTTGTCATTAACAAAACTAAGTAAAGATCATAAAATATAAATAACGTTTTTGGGACGATATTTGTATTAACAATCTCCCCCTTTTTGTTGATGACAAAACATAAGGTGTATTTTTAAGCAAATAAATAAATGAAGTATGAGTCTTTAAAAATATAGATTAAGTTTGTTTTATGCAAGTTTTGAAAATAATTTCAAGTATAAATGTATGTACTGTGATGTTTCACAGTAATGCAAACTTAATCCTTTCTCCCCCTTTTTGTCTAAACAAAAAGAAGATATGCGTAGCGGAATGCGATTTTGAGAACTTTAAAGCTCCCCCTTGATTTATACTCCCCCTAAATGGAGTAACAAGGATATGATGTATGATGATGTATGATCCTACAAAACAAATGGTTAGACTATGATATGCTCCCCCTCGATGTATACTCCCCATTGCAAGAGTACCAACGTATACATTTCAAGGATAGGAGATGCTACAAAAGAAAAGTTAGTTACTTCATGGAAGTAAAATGCATATGTAATAATCAACCAAACAATAAGTTTCAGCCCATTTGACTTTAAAAAGTCAAAATGAAGTGTCTGATCAAAATTTAGTACCTAATGTACATTTGATCAAGACAATATGTAAAGTTAAAACAACCATACTATGATGTTAGTATTCTAAAATGAGATAATATGCTTAATGTTGATCACCCACAAGCATAAAAACATAGCTTTCATTACTTGGAAAAAATGATGTTACATTCAAACAAGGAAAATAAATACTAATAAGAAAAATTCTAAAACAACACCCTAAAAGTTCCTTTAAGAGGAAACTAACAAAGCTCCTATTGAGGAGGATGAGAGATTGCATTGAGACGCTCGAGAATGTGGTTCAATATGAACCTCATTTCATTTTGGAGCTCATTGACCAAAATGTTGGTCCTTTGGGCCAAATGAGCGGTTCTCTCGCAATGAGAGCAATCATGGCTTGAAAAACTGGGAGGAAAAGTAGTCTCATGGTTTTGTGGTGGTGGTGGTGGTTGGTTGTTTGTTGATGGTGGTGGTGTATTGTTGGATATAGGTGGTAGTGGATTGTTTGTTGGACCCGTAATGGAGGCTAACAAGGTGGATTGTAAGTCCATAGCCTCGTGGAGATGGGAGTCAACCATGTTTGAGAATGCATAGAGGCGGTTTAGTTCCTCGTTGATCTCGTCTTGGGTGTTGGGTTGATTAATCCAAAACTCTTCATCAATGGAATGGAGAGTGGATCTTGGTGAGAGTTGTTGTGGTTGCGGTTGTGGTGGTGGTGCATCATGGTATAAAGGACCATGGATATCTGGGAAAACTGGATGAAAAAGCATGGGTTGTTGACCTTCAAAGGTCATGGGTGGAGGATTGGTTGACCTTGGTGGAAGGTTTTCCAAGTCATCAAGGTATGGATGTGGTGATGAAGGTGGAGTCCTAAATAGCTCCATTGGTTGAAGTTTGGGTGATTTTGGGGGTGATGGTGATCTAACAGGTTGTGATGGAGTGGGTGGTGGAGTGGTGGCTATTGGAGTAATTGTTGGTGGTGGAGTATGAATGACTACATTTGGTGGTGTTGAAGTGGAGAGTGTGAGGAAATTCTCACTTGCAATAGGTGATAAGATATTTAGAGGAGATGATTCCTCTGATGATGAGTTTGCTAAGTTTATGAAGCAACATGGCTTAACACTAATACGAGCAGTTCATTTTGGAGGTTTGCTAGTGGATAAGGTACTTGATTTTGTCATGGTTGATAATGTAGCTAAGATGTACAGGAGAGAAATGTAGAGAAGATGGTTGTTGTGTGACTTGTGATGGTCCTAAGGTACTAATTTATAGGCAGAAGGTTTGTTGGTCTGTGTGTTTGGATTGGATGTAAATCCAATGGAGAATGTTGGTTCCTAATGATTTGGAACAAAAATTTAAGCTTGTCACATCTCAAGGTCAACCCATTGAAATGGAGTTGAGTGATATGAGGGGGATTTGCAGTAAATGCAAGGAGATAGTGGAAAATATGTTGATAAGATGTTTCCACGGATTTGACGGATCCCTCAAAAGGGTTCCTTGCTTGTATTAGAAAGGTAAATCACATGTAAAATTTGAAAATTCAAATTTTGGTGGGAAATTGAGTTCTTAGGGTTCTAAGAGTTCCTAAATCATTCTAGAGAGTTTAATAATCAGTGAATATAATCTAAAAAAGCTACAAACCAAAATCTAAGTGTCGGGATGAGTCGGGAATTTTTGAAAAAAGTTACTGTTTGTACCCGCAGATCCAATCGACAACAAAGGCGGAGCCAAAGTTTGGGAGCCGTGGAATCCGTGGGTTCTGGAATGACGGATCCAAGAGATACACTAGGCAGATCCAAAAACTGGGATCCGCCATATCCATCGTCCGAATGTGCTAAAACAAACAGAGAGATATGCAAATTTCGTGTTTTTTGACCAAAACCCGAAAATTCTCCTGTAATGTCTGTAATAGCTAATATGTACTACAAATATACTAAATATATATATTCTAACACACGTTTGCACATAAATAAATCCGATCATCATAACTTACCTTAAATGGAGTTAAGCCAAACAGTGGCTTATTCTCGAAAAATTGATAACACTAAGTGTTATCGACTTGCAAATTTGAGTTAGTTCACATACACATCAAGTACTAATATAATATCTCAAGATACACATAAGTTTAACACATCATTGTTTGAAAACGTCTAGATCCAAACACTCCTCTCACTTGAACTTCTTGCTCAATTTCTTCATACCCTTGTGAAGTTTCATGATCCAATGCCCTAAATTCTTCACCATTCCTTTGGTTTGCTTGAACTCCGGTGATTCATTCGCAATCGGTGGAAGTTGACGCAAGTATTTTGGTGGAGTGATTCTAGAGTTTGGAAACCCGTCATCGTCACTCATTGATGATGATGATGTTTGAGGACGAGGGCATTTGCCTTTGTCAACCGCTACCCTAAAATCGCTTAAGGGAACAAAGGTGTATGGAATCTCATCATAATCGGGAACAAATCCTAAGGCATTTCTAGGAATGGGTGCAAAGGCTCTATAGAGAAGAGTCAAGAGCATCCCGTAGGGCATAGCGGTGGTACCTTGTACCGGAATATCGGCCATTTGTTTGGCGATATAGTATGCAAGGTTGAAGGGTTGATGAGTTGAGACACAATACATCATATAGCAAAGACAAGCGTTGATGTGATCCTGATTTCCAACGGTGCATATGACATTAGCCCTTAACACATCTTCTAACTTTCTAAATTCGGGCTTGAGTTCATTGAACTCCATGGCAAATGGGTCTCTAGCTACTTGACGACCTCGATGCATCCTAGTTGGGTTGTTCCTAGGTAAGAAGAGATGCTCCCTAATGGTTTCTTTGTCGGTCAAAGGTGTGGCATATGATGCCATTCTACCAAGGTTGGATTCTAAAATTGTCAAAGACCATTTATTGGAGTAGACACGTGTTCCATAATTTGGAACTCCTAAGACCTCACCAAATTGATCTAAGGGAATATTGAACAAGGTTCCATTGACACTAAAGTGAATGCTCATGAGACCATTGTCGCTTGAACTAAGACCTATGGTTGCATAGAACTCAAGAATGAACCTAGGAATGATAGGCTCATCAATGTAAAAGACAATCGAAATGAATAGCGGCCAATTGCTCGCGGAGATCGGTATCTTCATAGAATGAGGAGTCTACAACCCTAACCTCATGGACGTATCATTTTTCTAAGGCTTTGAATATATTGACTTGGGCTTCGGTGAGACCCTTGGTTTTGTGGTGTTTGGGAAGGTAATCGATGGTCTTTTTGTGATCGTAGTTGGTTGCGGGAGGCATAGTTATCCTAGACACGAAAAATATATAGTTTAGTTGAAATTATCAAAAATACGTATATGTGTCTAGTGTGTGCCTACATGGGGACAATGTGGAGGTGCGGTTATCTCGACTCCTTTTGATGCATGAAAATTATGTTTATGCAAGTTTTATGATAAAATGAGAGATAACCCAAACGCTCCTACTTCAATGTAGCTACGATTGAATGTACCCGAAAATACATATTAGTTATGTATTCCCTTTAGCATTCAAGAGACATTATGCAAGTGATGTTTAAAACATAACGTTTTTGTATTTGTATGAACAATGTTCAAAAACCATTTTTCCTAGTCGTGAAAAGATTTTAGCAAAAATTTCTCATGGGGTTTTTGATGAATAATGACAATGTACTACAAGATGCAATTCCTAACTATGAAAAACATGATTTGTTATGCAATTTATTAAATATGCTTCATGATTTTTCAAGAATTATGCATAACCCCAAGTTTTGGTTTTGTGCATGAAATAGAAATCCTAGACGCATATCAGGAGTGTAAACATGTTAAGAATACTTACAGCGATGATTTGAGCACAAGTTGGTTGAAGAAGATAGCCTAAATTATGATTTTGGTGAATTATGGTTCGAATACAGTAGGTGATAAGTTTTAGGGAGAGTGATGAATAGTACAGGGTATTTGTTTAATATATATAAAAACTGCCTCAGCAGATGACGGATCCGGCGGATCCCAAACAAGGGTTCCGCCCTTGTTGTCGTTTGGATCTGCAGGATCAGAACTCAGGTTGGGTTTTTGCCGTGTTTGGTTAATCTAAGGTTTGAGCTAACGTTTAATCTATTCACTAGGTTCCATTAATCCTAAACCAAGTCTAAGATAGTTGAAAGGTTCTCTCTTGAGAGGTTTTGTGAGGATATCGGCAATGTTGTCCTCTGAGGAAACTTTTTCAATTGAGATGTTTCCCTTCTGAACATTGTCACGAAGGAAGTGGTGACGTATTTCTATGTGTTTGGTTCTAGCATGTTGGACTGGGTTTTTACTAAGATCGATAGCTCCTTTGTTGTCGCAAAGAATGGGAATGTCGTTTAGTTCAATTCCATAGTCGACGAGAGCTTGTTTCATCCACAGTGCTTGTTGGCAAGCTTTTCCTGCTGATACGTACTCGGCTTCAGTTGTTGATATGGCGAGGGCTGTTTGTTTTTTAGCAAACCATGCGGTGAGACAATGTCCTACAAAAGTACAAATACCACTAGTACTTTTCCTATCAACATAGTCACCGGCATGGTCTGAGTCGGCATACACTATGGTTTCTACACCTGTCCCTTTGGGATACCGTAATCCTAAATGTGTAGTGCCTTTAATGTATCTAAATATCCATTTAACGGCTTAAAGATGAGATATTTTGGGATCTTCTTGAAAACGTGCACATAGACAAACACTAAACATAATGTCGGGCCTACTAGCCGTAAGATAGAGCAAACTACCAATCATTCCTCTATATTTAGTGCTATCTACGGATTCGTTATCTTCATCCTTTGTGAGTTTGGTTTCTGAGGACATGGGTGTTTTCATAGGTTTTGAGTCTTCAAGACCAAATTTCTTAAGTATATCTTTGATATACTTTGATTGGTTGAAGAATATCCCATCTTCTAATTGTTTTATTTGAAGACCTAAGAAAAAGTTTTGTTCCCCCATCATACTTATTTCAAACTCGTCATGCATGATTTTTGAGAAATCGTCGCATAACTCTTGACAAGTTGAGCCGAATATAATGTCATCCACATATATCTGGACGATGATAATATGTGATCCCTTTTTCTTGGTGAAGAGAGTATTGTCTACTAGGCCCATAGTATACTTATGGTCAACTAAGAAGGTCTTAAGTCGATCATACCAAGCTTTTGGTGCTTGCTTAAGTCCGTATAATGCTTTCTTAAGTTTGTAAACATGATTTAGTTTTTCAAAATCGGCAAAGCCGGGAGGTTGTGCAACATATACTTCTTCATTTATAAATCCATTTAAAAATGCACTTTTGACATCCATTTGAAATAGTTTAAAATCATGTGCACATGCATATGCAAGTAGTATCCTAGAAATACACCTTCATACGACTTTGGGTCAAACTTGGTGAGATAATCATTTGTGTTTAAAATGAAGCATTTGCTTCCAAACACTCTAAAATATCCTAAAGTAGGATTTTTGCCTTTGTATAACTCATATGGAGTCTTTGTCAAGAATGGTCTAATTAGAACTCGATTTAGAATATATGTAGATGTATCTACAGCGTGACACCAAAACTTTTGAGGTATGTTTTGTTCATTTAACATGGTTCTACTCATTTCTTGAATTGTCTTATTTTTGCGTTCTACCACACCGTTAGATTGAGGGGTTCGAGGAGCCAAGAAATTATGAGTTATGCCATTGGCATCACAAAAAGCTCCGAACTGGATTTCATTGTCAAATTCACGACCATGGTCGGTTCTTATTGACACTATGTTACTTCCTATTTGATTTTGAATTTTCTTACTTAAGATTTCAAATTTATCAAAAGCTTCGTTTTTAGTTTTCAAAAATTTAGTCCATGTATACCTAGAGTAATCATCTACTATTACCAAAGTATAGAAGTTTCCTCCGTAACTTTGTATAGCGGATGGACCAAACAAATCCACATGTAATAATTCTAGACACCTAGATGTTGACACCATGTTTTTAGCCTTATGGCTATTATGAACTTGTTTTCCTATTTTGCAAGCATCACAAAAGTGTTGGTCATATTTCAACTTGGGCAGGTTCCTAACGAGTTCCTAAGATGATAAGGATTGAATTAACCTCATATTGGCGTGACCTAAGCGTTGATGCCATAGATTTGAGTTATTGTCCAAAGAAGTGAGACAAAGCTTGTCTTTAGGTGTTTTGTCGAGTTTCATAACGTAAACGTTATTCTTCAAAACACCTTTTCCTACAGTTATGCCATCCTTAAGTATTTTACTTCCATTTTCACTGAAAAGGACGTTATACTTTTTGCGGCACAATTGAGTTATACTAAGCAAGTTAAAACCTAAATTATCTACATGAGCAACATCATCAATAGAGAGAGAGTCATGAGAGATCGTACCTTTTCCGATGATTTTACTTTTAAGTTTGCTACCGAATGTGACATTACATCCGTCGTACACTTGGTAGGTTGAGAAAAGGTTTTTGTTTCCCGTCATGTGCCTTGAGCATCCACTATCTTTGATCCACTCATCAGGTTCTAATTCAACTTTTAAGCATACCTAAGTTCAAGAAAAACTCAAGCGTTTGGTCCCCAATATCTCATGGGTCCGTTTGGGTTAAACATGACATTATCATGGTTCATGTAAGGAAATGGTGGACAATTGTTCCACGGCATGTAATTAGGACCATGAAAGTTTCTAGACATGTTTTGGTTCCAATTACTTTGGTAAATATGTTGTGGGTTAACATTACTTTTTGGAAATGGGTGTTTGGGAAAACTAGTTTGAGGTCTCTGTTGAACCGTTTTAACTCTATACTTGTTTCTAGCTTGACCTCTTCCTATAGAAACTGCTGGTTTTTGTTTGTTATTAGTTATACTAGTACTAGGTTTTCTAGTGACTCTAACGAATTCAGTACGGTCAGTTTTTAGAACCTTCTGTTCACAACTTGTACCGGCGGATCCTTTTGGTATTACTGGCGGATCCAAAACTTTGGATCTGTCGGATCCATGGGCTTCTGACTTAGTTGGAACACTTTCTTTTTCTTTCACAGCTTGTTTCTTAAAGTCACTTAAAGTTCCTAGTTTCATAAAACCTAGTCCGGTTTTATCATGAGGTAGTTTTTGTATCTTCATTATCTCATCTGCACAGCTTATGTTTTTATCAAACTTTTTAAACTTGGAATTTTGTTTGATGAGATCTTCCTGTGTGGTTTTTAATGTTTCTAGTTCTAATTTAAGTTCCTGACACGACACACACATTTCTTTAGCATTTTTACCTTTTTCCACTCATATCTCCTTTTCTTTATGCCAATAAACTTCGTTTTCTAAAAGTGTCGTTTTGGTTTATAAGAACTTGTTTTTGTTTATGATTTTTAAGGTTATATCACACATTTTGTAATATTCTACTTCTAAGGTTTCATCATCTATAGAAGAGTATGATGAGTCAGAATGTACCTCTTCTGTGTCGTGAGCCATGAGAGCAACTTCGTCGTTCTTAGGCTCGTCATCATCTCCTTCACTATCACTCCAAGCTCCACTGACAAAGGCTCTTTGAGACTTGTTCTTTGGAGGCTTAGGACATTCTCCTATTAAGTGACTAGAATCACCAAACCTATAACACTTTCTGTCTACTTTTCCTTTCCTATCATCACGGTCTTTTCGGAAGGATTTCTTTTCTTCACGAGGTGGTCTAACGAACTTTCCTCATCTCCTGAAGAATTTCTTGAAATCTCTTACGGCCATGGCATATTCTTCGTCTCCGCTACTAGAGCAAGACTCTTGATCACTTGACTCAACTTTAGCTTTCAAGGCAATGGACTTCATTTTCTCCTTCTTGCCTTTAACTATTTCTGAGTCTCTTTCCATCACCATTTCGTGAACTTTGAGGTTTCCTATGAGCTCGTCCAGTGTCATACTTGAGAGATCCTTAGATTCTTCAATAGCTGTCACCTTTGCTCTCCACTTTGGGTGGAGTGCTCCTAGAAATTTCCTGACAAAATTCTTACTAGAAAAAGATTCGTCAAGTGCTTTAATAGATGTAATAACAGTATTAAACCTAGCAAACGCACTATCAATGATCTCATCTTCAGAAATAACAAATTGTTCATATTGTTGAACCAGAAGATCAATTTTGTTATCTTTGACTTGTGAGTTCCCTTGATGAGTGATAATTAGTGATTGCCAAATATCTTTAGCCATTTTACACATAAAAACTCTTTCATATTCTTTCTTAGGTAAGGCATTGTAAAGCATCATTTTGGCTTCATTATTTTTGGCAATCAACTTCTTTTGTTCATCACTGTGATGAATAAAAGAAGTACCTACATCCCGACCACCTGAAATATCATTACTTATGGGCTTGTAATCACCTTCTACAATAATATACCACAGATCTATGTCTTTTGACTTCACATATGTCTCAAAGCGATTTTTCCAATATATGAAACAATTTGGTTCAAATAGTGGTGGTCTTTGCATAGATTGCCCTTCTTTAAAGTTTTCAAAATCCATTGATCGTTTCAAGTTTTAAAAATACAATATATTTTGAAAATCTTGAGTAACCTGCTCTGGTACCAATTGTGGAAAACTAGAAGGGGGGTTGAATAGTTTTACCGTTTAAAATTAATTCGCTTTGTTACTTAATGTGATTTCAAAGAAAACATACACAAACAAATAATCACACAATATATATGAAAAGTAAAGAGAGGAATGATCAAACCACACAACAAAGATGTTTATAGTGGTTCGGCTACAAGGACTCTCTTCCTTGCCCTACTCCACTCCTCGAGCCTCTAACTCGAGAGTTATCTTTCACTAAGAAACAAACTCCCTTCTAGGTGGAGAAAACCTTTACACGTCGCTTACTTCTTTTTTCGGTACTAAGCTAAACACCGAGTTCTTTACAAGGGTACAACCACTCTCGTTTGGTTCTTTCACAAGGGTACAACCACTCCCGTTTGGTTCTTTCACAAGGGTACAACCACTCCCAACAATCCTTGTGTTTTAAGGACTAAAACACTAACCTCACTCTACTGATATAAATGATACAAACCAATGATATGCAAACTAGTACAAGATCACACAGTGGCTAAGCTAAACGGATAACGACAGAACGTTGATCCTTGTATGCTTGTTCCCTTTGCTACAAAAGGAAAGATCAAATGAATGAATGAATGATATGGGTTAGTAAATGAATGAGTATGTATAGGGGTGTTTGTTCGGTCGGTTTACAGTTTTATAGGTTTAATCGGTTTGGGTTATTCGGTTTTTAAAAATAATTTTTAACACCGAATACCCAAACCAAATTTTTCAAAACCAAACCAATCTAACCAAATAAGTTATCGGATTTTTTGGTTCGGTTCTCCATAAAACCAAATAAGAATAAGATGTATAAAAGGTGAGTTATCATTCAAACTACTACTGTACAAAGCAATATAAAAATTCGAACTACGAAGCTGTAATAAATCAAACACCCCCTTAGTGTTACATCTAAAAACATATGGTGTATTGCTATTAATAACAATAGCTTTTCATATTCTTGTATTTATTTATTCATTCATTACTTTGTATTTATGTACATCTTTATTTGTGTATATAATACTATTGCCTCCTACCATTTTGGTAAGGAGTTTCACCTATTCACATGGTATCATACGCCAGCTTTTAACCTTCCCATCTTCCCTCCCTCTTCTGCCATAACCCTTCACTTCATCTCCCTCACCATGTCTTCTTCATCTTCTTCTGAACAAGCAATCACCATGAATAACATCTTACATTCAATACAAATCAAGTTATCCTCCTCCAACTATCTTCTATGGAGCAATCAGATGTTACCCCTCTTTGAGATTCAAGACCTAATGTCTCATATTGATGGCTCTAACCCTGCCCCACCCGCCACCATCACTGCCGATAACAAAACTGCTCCCAATCCCGTGTTTGAAGCTTGGAAAAATGCAGATCGGAAAGCCGTTATTCTTCTTAATGCGTCTCTAACTGAAGACGCCTTCTCTGAAACCATTGGTCACGAAACGGCTCGAGAAAAGTGGGTTGCCTTAGCCGTTGCATACTCGAATTCCTCCACTGAAAGGGTTTAAAATTTACAAGATCAGTTGCAAGCTCTCACCCGTGGTGATGCCACTGTTGCTGAATTCGGTAGGAAGTTTAAAGTGATTCTCGATCAACTTGCCGCTATTGGACATCCGGTCAGTGAATCTGAAAAGGTTCGCTGGTTCTATCGTGGTCTAGGACCGGCTTTTGAGACTTTCTCGGTTGCAATTCGTGCTGCCCGGCCTGACATAACACTTCGTGATCTACAATCACAAGCAGAAGGTATTGAATTCTTCTCTAAAAGTGTTCATAATAATCAATCCTTTGCACTTGCTTTTACAGCACAACAGAATCGCTCGGGAAACTATCGAGGTCGTGGACATCGAAACAACAACAGGGGTGGCTTTCGTGGTAACCGTGGTGGACGAGGACGTTTTCAGAATACTGAAATTTGTCAGTGGTGCAGTAAACCGGGACATAAGGCTAATAATTGTTACTCGTTGTTAAATCAATCCGTGGCTCAACCTAATCAGTCACACTTGAATAAAGCTCAAATTGCCCAAGCTTTTCAGGGTCAGTGCCATGTTACCACCTCAAGTCGTGATTGACATGTTGATACGAGTGCAACGGACCACATGGTTGGCTCTACCTCTCATATTCCCCACTCAGCTCCGTCCGTGGGTAAGAATTATGTCACGTTTGGTAATGGTGACACTTTACCTATTTCTCATAAAGGCTCGAGTTATGTTAATCCTAATATTGCTTTACGTGATGTCCTAGTTGTCCTACATATCACCAAGAATCTACTTTCGATAAGCAAACTAACGGTTGATAACAATGTTGATGTACTGTTCTCATATCCAAATTTTGCTATTCAGGATCGAGCAACGAAACGAACTCTAGCCCGGGGAATATGTGAGAATGGGCTCTATGTCTTGAAGAATGATCATGTTGCTTTTGCCGCCACGACTACCCCAAAGGCATCGTTTGAACTATGGCACAGCCGTTTAGGCCATGTTTCTTTTGATGTTGTTTCATTATTAAATAAAATGGGTGTCGTTAATGTTACGTCTATCTTGCCTAAACCTAACATATGCTCAACGTGTCAATTGGCTAAAAGCTACAAACTCAGTTTTGGTCTTAATGATAAACGAGCAGCTAATCCTTTAGACCTTGTTCATTGTGACCTTTGGGGTCCTTCACCGGTTATGTCTAAAGATGCTTATCATTACTATGTTGCTTTTGTTGATGACCACTCAAGGTTTACTTGGTTTTATCCGCTGAAAACAAAAACCGGGTTTTATGAGGTATTAACATCATTTATTAAACTTGTGCAAACTCAACTCTCCAGTAAAATCAAGGTTTTTCAAAGTGACGGTGGCTCT
The DNA here is from genome assembly GCA_021014915.2 of Artemisia tridentata subsp. tridentata. NCBI lineage: Eukaryota > Viridiplantae > Streptophyta > Magnoliopsida > Asterales > Asteraceae > Artemisia > Artemisia tridentata. The sequence goes on along the minus strand of CP139505.1, from coordinate 140,827,804 downwards.
GAGTTTGTCAACCGTCATGTCAAGGCTATACTTAATGACAATGGGACGTTTCACCGATTATCATGCCCATACACACCACAACAAAATGGTCGTGTTGAACGTAAACACCGACATATCGTGGAGACTGGACTAGCACTTCTCTTCAATGCCAAAGTAACTACAACATATTGGGTTGATGCTTTTAGTAGTGCGATATACATAATTAATTAACTTCCGACAAAGTCAACTAACGGGAAATCTCCGTTTGAGGTCTTGTTTGATCGCATGCCCAATTATAATAACTTTCGCATATTTGGATGTCGTGTTTTTCCATATCTTCGGGATTATGCTGAACACAAACTTGCTCCTCGCTCGCTACCATGCATATTCTTGGGGTACTCGGCTCAATACAAGGGATACAAATGTCTCGATCCAACCACAAATCGATTATATATAACAAGACACGCTCGATTTGATGAGCAATTGTTTCCATTTTCTGGAACAAATAACACTAATAATTATAATCAATTTTTGCTAACCTCTTTTGATGTTGATACAGCCAGCTCGAGTATGACTTGCCAACAACAACCATTCTCCGAATCAACTACATCACCAGCCCCCACAAGATCGAAGGGCTGTAATCTATGTGATGATGATGATCGGGCCCAACAACAACACATTCCACATGACGACCTTGTGGCCCAAAAACCTGATCCAGACATGGACTCATCTTCATCGGATTCAGACAGTGGTCCTGATGATCATGATCCAACCGCTGTCACAACTGGTTCAATCCATCAAACTCCAGCTGCTGCTCCTCCAACTCGGGCTCACTCCTCAACAGGTCATCCTATGATAACTCGTGCAAAGGCTGGGGTTTTCAAACCCAACCCTAAACACAACGCCAACATATCATTCTCAGATCCTTTAATTATGGCCTTGCATACTACAACTGATCCCAGAAGTTACAAAATCGCTGCCAAAGAAACACACTGGATTGATGCGATGAAAAAGGAGATGACTGCCCTTGAAAGAAACAACACCTGGACCTTGGTGCCGCGTCCGTAAAATTCGAATGTAGTTGGGTCAAAATGGCTGTTTCGCACTAAGTTTCGTGTCGATGGTTCAATTGACTGTTACAAGGCACGTTTGGTTGCTCAAGGCTTTAGTCAGGTACCCGGTCTTGACTTTTCTCACACGTTCAGCCCGGTTGTAAAAGCTACCACAGTTCGCATGGTTCTTGCACTTGCCATGATATATGGTTGGAAACTACGTCAACTTGACGTAAACAATGCATTCCTTCATGGGAATTTAACTGAACAGGTGTTTATGGAACAACCACAGGGATTTATCAATCCGACTTTCCCAAATCATGTGTGTCGCTTGAATAAAGCGTTGTATGGCCTCAAGCAAGCTCCTCGTGCGTGGTTTCACCACCTCAGTACTTACTTGACATAACATGGTTTCAAATGTAGTCGTGCAGATCCGTCTTTGTTCGTTTACAAGCGTGGGTCGTGTATTATGTATCTACTAGTTTATGTTGATGACCTTATTCTCACAGGAAACAATGAGGATCTGATAACAACGTTTGTCACTAATCTCAACATGGAGTTTGCTATCAAAGACCTTGGCTGCCTCGGGTACTTTCTTGGCTTAGAAGTAACCACATCTTCCAACGACCTTTTCTTATGTCAAACGAAATATGCCCGTGAGATACTTGAACGAGCAAATCTTTTGGATGCCAAACCAATGCCTACTCCACTTGCTCCGCATGTTATATTGTCTAAAGAAGGTGAACCATTCCAAGATCAAACTCTTTATCGATCTCTTGTTGGTGCCTTGCAATACTTAACCATCACTCGACCGGACATCTCGTATGCCGTAAATCAAGTAAGCCAGTTTCTTCAAAACCCCACAACTGCACATTATTCACATGTTAAACGGATATTACGATATGTTAAAGGCACGTTATCATTCGGTCTGCACTTCCGAAAACAATCATCTACTTCCATACTTGGCTATTCTGATGCTGATTGGGCCCGATGCATTGAAACCCGTCGTTCCACGTACGGATATTCTATTTTTATTGGTGGGAACTTAGTGTCGTGTAGTGCCAAGAAACAACCTAGTGTTGCCCGGTCGAGTTGTGAATCGGAATATAGGGCTATGTCCAATACCGCAGCTGAAATTATATGGCTTACACATCTTCTTCGTGAGTTACATGTCTTGTCTCCGGACCGGCCTACGCTACTTTGCGACAACCAAAGTGCTTTATTCATGTCTCAAAATCCAGTCTCACATAAACGGGCTAAGCACATTGATCTTGACTACCACTTCGTTCGGGAATTAGTCACTTCGGGCAAGTTATATACAAAGTTCGTTCCTACCAAGCTTCAGGTTGCGGATATTTTCACTAAAAGCCTCCCACGAACCCAGTTTGAATCGTTCCGTGATATGCTTTCGTTAGGTCCTCCACCGTTGCGCTTGAGGGGGGATGTTAAACAATAGCTTTTCATATTCTTGTACTTATTTATTCATTTATTACTTTGTATTTATGTACATCTTTATTTGTGTATATAATACTATTGCCTCCTACCATTTTGGTAAGGAGTTTCACCTATTCACAATTGCAACGAATAACATAAGTAAAAAACATAATTGATAATTTAAATAGTCTATTGCGACGAATAACATGAGTAAAAAACATATGCATAAAAAAATGGATGCTTACTACTATACAACATACACATAAAAGAAAAATAATGCATTTCTCGAAATAGCGAATAGTGTATCGATGTTAAACTTGAAGTGATCTACTGATATTCCATTAAAAACCCAATTATCATTTAAGTTCAAACAAAATCATGAACATGAATATACTTAAGTGCTCTACTGTGGCAATAACAAATTTCATACGATATCGACAAGTAGCGGAATAACAAAATTTTGACTGAATTGACATAATAACAAAAAAAATAAGATGATAAACTACCTAGTACAACTAATACACATATGAGACCCAAGGATTTGACAAAATAATTTTGAAATTGACAATAAAATATAAATAATTGAAGCACCCAAATAAGTATTGAAATGATAAACTTGAAAAAAGTAAAGATGGTAAACTTTTGAAATTAAGAACAGTTCTGAGAAAAGACATACCGTAACCATATTGAAGCTTTGAGATCTAAACCACAGCTCTTGAGTCTTGAGATCGAAACAATAAAACCAACACCCAAAACCCACTTATCGAAAATTTTGATGGTTGGTAGTGTAGTGATTTGAGATTCTGAGGATGCCATTTTATAGGGGAAGGAATTCATTGATAATTAAAGAGTGTGTGATTTGTGTACGTGATTTTGGTTGTGACATAACCACCTTCAAAGAATAGATCTTTAATTTTTAGTAACCTAGCAAATTTCCCCAATTCCAAATATTTGATTGATGGTTTCTATGTTACAAAAGTATAGTTTATATAAATAGATTATACGTTTCTTTGTTAAAGTTCGTGTATTCGGGTGGAAACCGAATGAGGAATTTTGAACCCAAATCCGATCCAGAAAATCGTATATTATTTCGGGTGCACCCAAAAATCCGAACCAAACCCAAATAAGCCAAACCCATTTAATCCAATGTCATTTGGATCGGTCGACTTTTCGGGTTAACCCATTTAATGAACACCCTTAAGTATGTATTTAAGCTATACGAGTGATGAGAATGGCCAAATGATCAGCTTGCTATTTATAGGCAAAGCTGAGCAACAGGCGGCGGATCCGGCGGATCCCTAAATTTGGATCCGTCTTTGTATCCATTTGGATCCGCCGTGTCAGGCCAGCTAAGAGATCTTTAAATCTTTCCAAATCTTGCCATATCTTTCCATATCTTCAAATGTCAACTCTTTGGCTTGAAGATCTAAACAAAATCACAAAATCTTACCAAGATTGTGTACATGATGCATGCCATGATGTCATCCTAACTTTTGAAAAATAAAGTTTCCATTTTAGGAAATAAACATGTAAATGTATAAAATGTAAGTTCTAGTGATCTTGTGAAATGTAAATGTGTTCTAAAAAGACTTTAGCTTGTATTTATGATTTGCTAAAAGATATACCTTGTATTTGTCATTAACAAAACTAAGTAAAGATCATAAAATATAAATAACGTTTTTGGGATGATATTTGTATTAACAACTTTGATTGTACTCCAGTGAGTACTCCTATGGATACAAGTAAGAAGCTGATGCCTAATATTAGTAAGACTGTATCTCAACTTGAGTATTCTAGGGTGATTGGCTGCCTAATGTATGCCATGACTTGTACAAGACTTGATATTGCTTTTATTGTGGGTAAACTGAGCGGGTATACTAGTAATCCTAGTGCTCATCACTGGAAAGCAGTTCAGAGGGTACTAAAGTATATGAAAAAGACTATGGATTATTGTAGCAACCCGTAGAATTTCCTAGTCATTAGTGAAAGCTAATCTATTATTAACACGTCGTTACTGTTCACTTAACCATTTTTACGAGCCAATTTGAACTTTTTGTTTATTACATTCCTAAATAAACATTGTTATGTTATTTATTATTTGAAAATGATCCCACACGCGTACCGACACCTATTAGTTATGGCAATAATTTAATTAACTCATGTAAGAGCCCACAAATGTTTTTATAATACTTGTATAAAAACGCTCACGAAAATGTACTTTATACATTTTTACTTGTAGTGTCAAACCAAGACACCGCGACTCACTTTTAAAACTCAAACACAAAACCCATTTCATATTTTCCTTTCATTCTTGCTGTTGGGCCGAAACACTTAAACAAAAACCCCAAAGCACAAAACGAATTCTACTACCTAAATCATGCATGTCACATATCACTCTCTTTTTCTCTTTGGCTCCTACACAGTCGACACACCTAACACTTTTTCCTTCTTCTTTTGCGTGTGATGCTAACCAAAGGCCCATTCCAAGCCCCGCTAAACCTAGCTTAAGACATAAACAAATACCAACATCAATACTTTCTTTTTGAAATCACAGGTTCATATGTTTCCTAAACCCCCAACACACTCTCTTCTTTTGCCTTTCTTTTTATAATAATATTTGATTAGTACATATCACATGCTACCTCTCCTCTTCAATCCCATCGTATGCTACCCAATCATAGCCAACATTTTTCATTCCATTCGACAAGACTAAACAAAAGCATGTCCCCTTTGACCACCTTTCTCTTACACGACTAGGACAAGTTCCTTCAACCTTCTTGGTACCATGCAACACAAGGATTATAATAAAATAAAAGCCATGCCTACTTTGTCTATATAAACCCATATTTCTCACTATGTTATCACAAAAACAAATCACTATCTTGCTCACAAACACCTCACGACAGTAAGCACAAAAAGAAAAGGGGAAAAGACTCTTGGGTTAGTAGCATATTAGAAGCTTATTGGGTTTAGTTTTGGAAGCTTGGATTACATTTGGTTGTGGTTTCTTGGTCTTTCTCTTCTTGTTCGATCCACACGACTCTCGACCCACCCACTGTGAGCATCGACCCACCTTTCTCATTTACTACTTTGTTTTCTTTTTCCATGCACGTATACAATTACATATTTACGTTTGATACTTGAATGAACTAAAGTAACCTATACAAATTAAAACATTTTGAAACTTATATAGCTAATGAAAACCTATACGAAACGTATAGCAAAGTTTTGGTTCTTTTTGGACTTGCACATACGCGACCTACTATATATTGTGACTCGTGTAACTTTTCCAAGTTGTATGCCTTATTTTAAAAGCTTAGGAGCTTATGATCTTGTCGAGCTTAAAAATAAACCCAAACCGAACCAAAAACGAGTCATAAGACTCAACCCACGACCTTTAGCTTATACGTGAAAAAGTGCTTATCGCGACTTCATCAAGCTTTTAAAAATCTACACTAGAATGGTTAAATTGTTTTGGGTCACGTTTGGAACTTTGAGTTGTAAAAACTCACATAAGTCGTGTGTTGAAGTAAAACCTTGCAAGTAGGTCCCACTTATGTGCTTTGTCCTCCGGATGCGTTCCTTCGGACCTTATTTATTCCTACACACAAGAAGAACACGCGTTAGGCTCGCCCCGGGTTTTATCCCAGGACCAACCTCCGGCGTGAGAGTGAGTATCGAGCGGTTATGGTATGAATACAAATGTCAGAGTAAAAGTAGTAGGTGTCAAAATTGAATGCATATCATAAATGAAGTGTGGGTATTTATACTACCCACACCTACTGTACCTGTTTACCTTGGGACCAAGCGAGTTGACCTATGTCTGACCTATAAGGTAGGTGTCAGGCCATGTGGGAGACACAATCCCGGGAAATCTGGGATGTCAGTGGCTGATGAGACTGTTTACTGTAGATGGCGGCGGTCCACTCCGTATGTGTATCTGGAGGCCCGAGACCGTCCGTGACGTTCGGACACCGGAGCATGGTCCGGACGAAGTATGACGTCCGGACACATACACCAACATGTCCCCCCCCCAGTATTGTAGTATCGGTTGAAGACCGATAGTGCAATACTTAAATAATATCTTCATGTCTTTTGGCACACTTCGGTTCGGCACATGACGTCCGGACACATACACCAACATGTCCCCCCCAGTATTGTATTACTAGTAGAAGACTAGTAATGTAATACTTGACGAATATCTTGTGACTTCTCCTTTTGTATTCTTCGGATATGTCTTTTATTTCTACGTCCTCGTCCATATTTCGGTTGTATATTTAGTCCGGGATAATACCTGGCTCCAGGGGGAGCAAACCCTATGTATGGATTACCTAAATGCTGGGTCGGTGTTTGAAAGGCTCGTCAAGCCTTGATGGGCTAATTTAATTGCAGGCCTATGGGCCGAGAAAAGTAGTATTCATTCGAGTGTCAACATCGGCGTGCCACGCGTATGCTGATCATGAATATCTAACGTTCTATATTTTGCCACGTCAGTGAGTGGCAGGCTGACGTGACACTTTCGCTTGTTTCTATGTCTTTCCCTATATATATTGGTTTGGCGCTCACAAGCACTTTTCTGTTAACTGTGTATTTTCTTACCTTGTCTTCGGTGTTTGTATATTTTGTACGATTTGCTCAACCGTTGAGAAGTTCCGAGAGGTGCGTTACCTTATTTTTTTTTAATTATCTTTAGTACTTGTTCCATCGGCATCCTTTTAGATATGGCCGCTGAGATGAGTGAACAGGGGAATTTCCCGTTGGTAAGTAGACTTGGGCCTCAACCCAGTAGGATAGCGCCTAAGTTTGACATGCATGTACATACTTCCAAGTTGACGCAAGGTGAGCTGGAACGCTTGGTTGAGGAGTTTGGCGTTCCTTTAGATTTACATCCGATGCTTCGTCCGGTGGGCATGACCATGGACATGTTGCCGGAGAATAAGATTGGTGTTTATGGTCATCAACTGAGGACGGGGGGTGTCAGGATTCCTTTCTCGACTTTTTTGCTAGCAGTGATAGGATACTTTCATGTACATTTTTCTCGGCTAGTTCCGATAGGCTTGAATAGGGTTACCATGTTTGAGATCCGATGCTATAGTCTGGATGTGGTGCCGACTGTTCCCCTCTTCAGGGTTTTTTATAGGTTGTGCAAGCAGGGGCACTGGTTTTCTTTTGAGAGCCGGGCGGGAGCGAAGGCCCTAAAATGTTTCAAGGAAGTGTTGACCGGGCTGAAGAACTGGAAGGGTCATTTCTTTTTAATAGATCGAAGGGCGACACCGCATGGTATGCCGTGGAGGCATAGGGACTCTAAAGTTACCGATGATTTTCCTAGGGTTTATTCTGAGAGGGATGCTGAGAGGGTTGCGGAGAAGGTTATATTCTTGAGGAAGCCTTCGGATGCTATTTTATGGATGGTGGGGCTTGGTAGAGTTTTCGAGTACCCCGGATACAAGGGCGTTTTAAAGGATGCCGATGGGCATGGTAATTCAGATTTCTTTAGTCATCGTTCGTAGGAGTTGCTTGTTTATTGGTTTGATCTTAAGTTGTTTTGTTGTCTTTGTTTTTTTTTGTAGTTCTTTCCATGACGGAGTATCTGGAGCTTCCGGTGGAGATTGATGTGGAGGTTGGTAGGGGAGATCCTTTTGAGGAGGGGAGTGAGAGGCCGGTGAGAACAACCGAGCCTTTGGCGCCAGGGAGTGCCGTTCCCGAGACCACTCCTTTACAGAAGGTGGTTGAGAAGGCGGATTTGAATGTGCTGACTGCTAGAGAGGAGAAGGAGAGAAAAAAGATGGAAGCTGGGGTTGCGGGGAAGAAAAGTAACATTGCGGGGAACCAGGGGGAGGACGAGCCGTCGGACCGAACTCTTGATGTCTCTCCCCTTCGTCATATTGAACCGCAAGTGGTTGCCAATATTGCGGGGAACCAGGGGGGAGGAGGAGGGCCGGAGGAGCAGGTTGTGGGTGAGGGAAACGAGCATGAGCACACTGCTGAGACCAATCTTGAAGGTCAACCTGCTCAGGAAACTCACACGGAAAATCAACCATCTTCTTCTGATGGTAAGGAATGTCCTTCGGTACCTCTTCCCCTTCTTCTTTTGTATATATGTGTTGTGTTTATGTCTTCTCGTTGGTTTTACAGATCATTCAGATCATTCAATGCATTCCCCGCCACCTTCCACGGTACATCCGTCGGCCGGAGAAGGTAAAGTAAACTCGCCTTGCGATACCACGTGTTATGGTCTTGTTTTTGTTAAGTAACTTTTAATGTTGTCGCAGATGAGGGTTCTTTTGAGGGAGAAATTTTTGCCCCCGGCTGGTCTCTTCCCAATCATGTCCGGTTGGACTCCTATAGGGCTTGTTTGGAGTTGCTGGCACATCTCACACCTCCAGCTGAGAAGGTTGCGTTAGAAGGATTGACCGATAACCAGCTGGTTCATCGGTCGTATGAACAAGCCGGAGGTGGGATAGCTATGCAGGCTGAGCTACTTCGCCGCTTCAACCAATTGCTTGGTGAGCATAAGGAGCTGGACCGGACATATAAAGATAGCGTAGTGGAGCACGGCGCGGAGCATGGCAGATATGTACGGTTGGTTGAAGAGTTTGATGCTCTCAAGCAAGAGTTGGCTGATGTGAGAGCTGGTATGTCGGAGCGTGAGGAGGGTTTAGCTGTTCGGCTGGCTGGGATAGAGAAAGAGAGAGATAACTGGAAAAGAACAGCTGAGTCTCATGCTGAGGGTGTTAAGAGGCTGCAGCAAGAGATGGCGAAGAAGAATGAAGCCTTGGGGAAGGTAGATGGGGCAAATAGGGATTTGCTTGCTGAGGTTGGACGACTGGAGATGGAGCGTCAAAATGTTGTGAAGGATCTCCTTCCGACTGCTTGTCAACGGTTGTTTTGTAGCTCTGAGTACAAGGAAAAGATGGGATGGGTTTACAGTTTGGCGTACACCGCAGGTTTCCTGGATGGTCTTGCTTATGAACGAAAGAAAGATGATCATGAGCGACTTCTGGGTAAATTTAACAAGCTTAACATGGAGGCTCCCCGTATCTGGCAGGCAGAGTATGTGAAGTTATTTGATGCCCAGTATCCGTATATTCAGAAGCTTGCCGATTCGTACCGGATGCCATTGGGTGACCTCATGAATCTCTTGCCTGCCGTTGGTGCTCCTAAGCCGAAGCCTGTAGCAGCCGCCCCGCCTCAGAAGGTCGGGGAGTCTTCCGGGGCAAAGCGCAATCCGGGTGAAGGTTCCTCCCTTGTTGAGAATGTTGCGGGTGAAGACTCATGATTGTTTTATTTGCTTCCTCTTTCGGATGAATGTAAAGATAATAATTGTTGTGGATATATGCCGTGTAATAATTTGTTTGTGACGATTTGAAGACATTGTTCTTAGACTTACTGGAATAATTCTTGCTTACATTATTTGTATAAATATCTTGCTTATATGTTGATTGGTGACGAGGTATTGTTTAAGTTGGCCTATCTTGTTTGAAGTATTTAGGACGTCGCACGATATCCCTATCTTCAGAAGTTTTGTGGTCTTGCTCATCTTTCGTTAAGCGGCCTCCTGAATACATATATTTTCTTTTTATTTTTTAGTGTCGTTAGAGTCCTTGCAGTCCAGCATACCGGAACCTCTTCTGGTGTGAAGGAGGTCGCTATATACTGTTGTTCGTGACTGATGTCACTTTTTTTTTTGTGAATTCGCAGCTTGACTTGCTTGATCATTCGGTATAGATTGATTTGATGATTCGGGCTATAAACCGGAGTGTGACATATCTCCTTTACCTATCGCTTTTGCTGTCGTTTGATTTTACGGTGTGTTTGCTATAATCCGTTGCGTACATAAAACCGAGTGATTTCACAATCCACTCACGAGGGAGGGAGTGTTTTCCACAATCCGATGAGTATATTGGCCGGAGTGTTTTCACGATCCACTCGCGAGGGAGGGAGTGTTTTCCACAATCCGATGAGTATATTGGCCGGAGTGATTTTACGATCCACTCACGAGGGAGGGAGTGTTTTCCACAATCCGATGAGTATATTGGCCGGAGTGATTTCACGATCCACTCATGAGGGAGGGAGTGTTTTCCACAATCCGATGAGTATATTGGCCGGAGTGATTTCACGATCCACTCACGAGGGAGGGAGTGTTTTCCACAATCCGATGAGTATATTAGCCGGCGTGATTTCACGATCCACTCACGAGGGAGGGAGTGTTTTCCACAATCCGATGAGTATATTGGCCGGAGTGATTTCACGATCCACTCACGAGGGAGGGAGTGTTTTCCACAATCTGATGAGTATATTAGCCGGAGTGATTTCACGATCCACTCACGAGGGAGGGAGTGTTTTCCATAATCCGATGAGTATATTGGCCGGAGTGATTTCACGATCCACTCACGAGGGAGGGAGTGTTTTCCACAATCCGATGAGTATATTGGCCGGAGTGATTTCACGATCCACTCACGAGGGAGGGAGTGTTTTCCACAATCCGATGAGTATATTGGCCGGAGTGATTTCACGATCCACTCACGAGGGAGGGAGTGTTTTCCACAATCCGATGAGTATATTGGCACATGACATCTTATAATTGTAACATAATTTGCCCGGAAGACTGAGTAGATCACAGATTATTACAGGTACTAATGAGCGTTAGTTTACATTTTCCACAAAAGACAATTCCTAAAGTAAACTTCATCATACATTCATTACGGTATCGTCCCAGTCGTCCGGTGCTGCCCCTTTTTTTTAACGAGGTTTTGAAGCCAAAGCCTTTATGTGAAGGTTTTGGAGTCAAAGCTTCCTTGTTTGTTCTCTTTGAAGGTCCTTCGCGAGAAGTTCATGTACTCCGTTGGTGGCACAGTTCCGGCAATGTCTTTTTCTTTGGAGTTCTCGAGGCTTGCGTTTGTTTCTTTCGACATCCCGTTCGTCTCCAGGCTGAGAGTCTTAGCTTCCTTGGAGGCTGCTTTTGGTCGATTTTTTCGTAAGCCTCGGTATTCGGCCTTGGCAGTCAGCTGTGTAGTTAGGGTTGCGATCCCTCTCGGGGTGGGGAACTTCATCATGGATTGACTTATCGAGGTGATAGCTCGTAGCTCTCCAAGACCAGTTCTCCCTAATATCGCGTCGTATGATGACGGAGATTGTATGACATAAAATTTCATAACTGATCTTCTGTACTTTCCACAACTGCCCAAAAGCACCTCTAAAACTATCTTCCCCTTCGGCTTGTTCCCTTCTCCTAAGAAGCCTGTCAGGGCGGTGTGGGTCGCTTTGATCCTAGTCTTCGTTTCGATGTTTAGCTTGTTAAAGCAATGTTCGTATATAACGTTTACCGACGACCCACCGTCCACAAGTACCTTCCGGACCAGCCTTCCTTCAATGCTGCCTTTTACAACGAGAGGTTCATGTGATAATCTTTCGAACACAATGGGAGGGAAAGTTATTGGCACGTTCATCCATTTCTCATTTCCCTGTCCAAACTTCTGTTCCCGGTCGTCAGGCGAGCTTTCTATCAGATTAATTACTTTGGCTTTCCCATTATCATTTTTCCTTTGCTGGTCTTTATCTCTCTCCGTCTCCCCTTGTCTGAAATCTTTCAGGAGGTGGTCCAGCTTTCCGGACTCTAAAGAGAACGTCAGTTGTTTCTTGAGTTGGTGGCAATCGTCAGTAAGATGTCCTTTTTCCCTGTGGTATTCGCAGAATTTGTCTGAATTTTCCTTTCTCTCGCCCTGCTTCCCGTTGGACGAGGGAGAGGTAAGTTCAAATGGTGTTCTGTAGCGAGGATTTCCCTAGGGGGCTTAGTTAACGACCACAATCCACTGGGCCGTTTAGGTGGATCGTTGCGATGGTAGTCCAAGAGGGGAAGATCATTACGGGGAAGATCAGTGCGAGGGTAGCTTCTGAGTGGAACTACATAGGGGTGGCATGTGTCTTTCTGTCGGCAATCATTTCGGCGATCCACTCGCGGTCTGTCATTTCTAAAACCCTGGGTTCCTTTCTTGTTTGTGTCGAAACCCTCACCCTTCGGTAGTTCCGTACTACGGAACGCTTCTTCAGACATTACGAAGTCATCCACCCTGGTAAACATTTCCGTGACCGTACGCGGAACCCTATCGGAGAACTTTTTGGCGAGAGCTGGGCACTTGTGTGCGCTCATGAAGGCTGAAATTCTCATAATCTCCGGTACACCGCTTATATAGCTTGCCTCGTCTGTCCATCTCTCCTTAAAGTCCGGGAGGGACTCGTGAGCCCGGCGGATGATTTTCGTGATTTCTGTGGGGTTCTTTATACACTTCTTCCTGAGCGAAAACCTCATGGAGAATTGTTCCCTCAATTCGTTCCAACTGTCAATACTTCCGGGTTCTAACCTTTCGAACCATCCACCTGCGGCCCCATCCAATGTTTGTTGAAACATGCGGCACCATACGGGCATCGGCCATTCCCCCTGGTTTGCGGCTCCTGTGAATCTGGTGAGATGATCGTTCGGGTCCGTCGAGCCATCATAAAATCTCATGTTCAGCGGCATGGTGTGACTCGGTCCAGAGAATTCCACAATGCGGCAAGTAAACGGCGATCTCGACGTCTCTTTAAAGGGCTTATGTAAATCATCATCCTTCCCCTTGTCCTTTACCTGACTTGCATTCTCTTCGTCTTCAAAGTTTAATTGTATCGGCTTGAGAGCACTCGCACTCAGCCTGTTGTGCTTTTTGATAAGTTCCGTCAGTGACGCCACTTGGGCCACAATCATTTCTCGAAGACCGGGGGACTCTTCACCCGGGCCTTCATTCGAATTTCGGATGTTACCTGTTTCATCCCGGTTGTTATTATTGGGTTGAAGGGTGTTGTCGGTTTCATTCAGGTTCTGGACGTTATCGGTTTCGTATCGGTTGCCGTCGTTGGGTTGGAGGATGTTGTCGGTCTCGTTTGGGTCTAAGATGTTATCAGTTTCGTATCGGTTGTCATTGTTTGTTTCGTTCCCTCCATCTCCGAAGCGGAGAGGAGTAAAGGAAGGACCAGCCATGTCAATGCTCTAGTAGATTGAATAGCGGGTCCCACGGATGGCGCCAATTTATTGAAGTAAAAATTTGCAAGTAGGTCCCACTTATGTGCTTTGTCCTCCGGATGCGTTCCTTCGGACCTTATTTATTCCTACACACAAGAAGAACATGCGTTAGGCTCGCCCCGGGTTTTATCCCAAGACCAACCTCCGGCGTGAGAGTGAGTATCGAGCGGTTATGGTATGAATACAAATGTCAGAGTAAAAGTAGTAGGTGTCAAAATTGAATGCATATCATAAATGAAGTGTGGGTATTTATACTACCCACACCTACTGTACCTGTTTACCTTGGGACCAAGCGAGTTGACCTATGTCTGACCTATAAGTTAGGTGTCAGGCCATGTGGGAGACACAATCCCGGGAAATATGGGATGTCAGTGGCTGATGAGACTGTTTACTATAGATGGCGGCGGTCCACTCCTTATGTGTATCTGGAGGCCCGAGACCGTCCGGACGATCCGTGACGTTCGGACACTGGAGCATGGTCCGGACGAAGTATGACGTCCGGACACATACACCAACATCGTCCGACTTATGTGAGCTTGTTTTGGCCACCTTTGCGTTAACTTGTTGCTTAATTCGAAACTTGATAGCTTAATTGATAAAGAAGAGATGGCAAAACTTAGTTTGAACAAGAAGTAAACAAACACAAATGCATACATGCAAACACACGACTGAGCATACACTGAGAAGAAATATAGCACAATTGTAAAACAGTAACGAAGTCGTTAATTATATTTGAGTTGTAAAATAGGACAAGAAAGAGTCCTTGGCTCTTTTGGTTGCGTCATTCAAGTCCTAGGCAACCCACCCGAGTTCAATCCTTGGCAATGGCAGTTTTTGCCAACTTTTGTTATTTTTTATATTTTGCAATTTTTACACTTCAGCCCCTCAACTTTGAACAAACTATCACCTTTTTCTTAAACTCTTATAATTTCGAAACTCAAAATATTATTACCATTTAAGTCCCTCGACTTGGACCAAGTTTGCATTTTGCCAATAAAAATTTATAGGATTAATAACTTATAGATTTTTACCACTTTTCGTCTAAATAAATGTGTTTAACACATATTTTTTTTAATTAACGACCACATCTGCGTAAACTATAAATAATATATTTGTCCAAATACATTTCGTTGGAAACTTTTATTTTGAAACTTTAAACATTGCCACACAAGCAATATTAAACACAACCACTTGAAAACACTCATATTTATTTAAACACTTTGAGTCGTGAGTACACATAATTGTAAACTAAGAATTGACATACTAATTTAGGTCACGTGTCGGTGCCATCCACTATTTCTACTTGACTACTGCTTATTCAATGCTGTGTTACTGAGGTGAGTTTCATAGCCCCTATTTTTATACGTTTTAAATTACTATTTTGGGGTAGATACATGCTCAAACTCTATTATTTACCCGTTTATCAAATACTTGTTTAGCTTTATGATGAAATTACTAAATGATTCAGATCTATATGATACTTTTATTATTTTATACTATTCACATGTGATGGGTAGACTTATTATGTGGTACACTATTATGCGTAAATCTATTCTTGTGTATTGGTATGCAAGTCACTTAATACGTTGTGCATTGATATGTAAGTCATTTAATACGTTGTGCATTGGTATGCAAGTCATTTAACACATTGTGCATTGGTATGCAAGTCATCGATCATATGCAAGTCATGATACTTATTTCTATACACATCTGTACCGTTCTAGTTTTAGTCCTATTTATACATTGATACATATTTCTTTATACATCCGTACTTGTACTATTCATACTATGTTAGCAGTGGATTGTAAATACACAGGTTGCAAGTCTTGTATGGGCGGGGCTTGGAACTGAGTGGATTTACAAGGCCTTTGCTGTGAAATCTTTATTATAATATACTTGATAGACATACTATGTTAGCAGTGGATTGTAAACACACAGGTTGCAAGTCTTGTATGGGCGGGGCTTGGAACTGAGTGGATTTACAGGGCCTCTGCTGGAAAACCTTTATTCAAATATTTTACTTTTAAACTAAACTCTATGAACTCACCAACCGTTGGTTGACACTTTTTAGCATGTTTATCTCAGGTTATTAAGGCGATAGTGGATGCATGGATTCTAGAGTCAATGGCATACTTTGAAGACTCATATCTATCTTTATCATTCGATACACTTTGAAAACTTTTATGTAATCTTTACTTTGGAACTTATTGTCATAACTCTGATTTTAATAATTCGAATGATAATATTTTCAAAACGTCTCATTTAGAGGTCGTTTTCTATACCTTGATCTGTATTATGAAGTAATACCCCCTTGACATCTACTGTTCCGCTGCGGTAATTTGGGGGTGTTACAGATTGGTATCAGAGACTAGGTTATAGAGAACTAGGTTGCATTTAGGAGCTTAGACTATAACTACTATATACGTTAGGACTCTTATCCCTATCGCCTTACATATGTAGAACTTTTCCCATTTATGTGCGCACTGTTAAATGTTATAGTATCTGCACCGATAGGGGAATCTCAGAATTTAGTCGAATCATCAAAGGTGTGGAGCTCAGTGATAACTGGCTATTTAACTTAATCTTGTGACAGTTCTTGTTTGATGAGACATGGGATTAAGTTAAATAAAGGTTATCACTTAGCCGTAGAGAAATTTGATGATTTTGCTTGAAAATGAGATTTCTCTTGAGGATACTTTTTAGGGAAAATCTCAGAATCTAAATCGAGGCATCAAAAGCATGGAGCTCAGTGATAACTGGCTATTTAACTTAATCTTGTGACAGTTCTTGTTTGATGAGACATGGGATGAAGTTAAATAAAGGTTATCACTTAGCCGCAGAAATTTGATGAGTTCACTCGAGGATTTTCTGGGAGATGATCACCATACTCTTTTATGTAAAGTCGAGAGATGTGTGCTTGGTGATATGTACACGTGTGAAAGGAGGCAAGTATAATTATGGTGGCCAACATAATTATAAGTGCGTCACGACACACGTGGACATGTGTAACCATGCGTACGTTAATCGACATTAACCCCTTTAGGATAACAGCTAGTAGCGGGGTTTTTGTGAGAACGATAAGTATAGATTGGATAGTCAACAGCTTTTCCCTCGTCTCTGACGTTCGCTAAATGTCCTTCATTGCAGAGAGGCAATGGCAACAAGGAGATCAGCTCGCAACGCTAACCGAGGAAATGCCACACTAAGAGGTGGAAGGACTAGTGAACGTGGAGGTCGAGGAGGTGGCCGCGGCATTGGCAACAATGACAACAACGACGGTGGAAATCCTGATTTTGCCGCCATCATCGCTCAACAGCTTCAAACCTTGCTACCTACTATTATCACCCAAGTCGGCAATCACATCAACAACTCGGGAAACCACGGAAGCATAAATGACGATACCAATGGTGTAGGTGTGAATGAGACTAACACCCGCGCAACTGGATGCACGTATAAGGAATTTACGGCATGTAAGCCGATGGAGTTTGACGGTAAAGGAGGTGCATTGGAGTATACCCGATGGATCGAAAAGATGGAGTCAGTGATCGACATCAGTGGCTGTGGAACGCATCAGAAGGTGAAGTATTCGGCATGCTCGCTGTCAGGAAAGGCGTTAACATGGTGGAACACGCAGATTCAAGCTAGAGGCAGAGAAGCAGCTGTGGGAATGACATGGGACGACTTCAAGGCGCTGCTAAAAGAGGAATATTGTCCGGATAATGAAATGCAGAAACTGGAAAATGAACTCTATCATCACTCTATGATAGGAGCTGGCCATGCAGCCTACACCGATCGGTTTCACGAACTAGCAAGATTAGTTCCTCATATGGTTACCCCTGAATCGAAGAGGATTGAAGGCAGGGACTCTAACAGATGAGATGGTTAGGAATGGAGTATTAAGGAACGGTGACAAGAGGAAGGGAACAACTGAGTCAGACAAGCAAGTGGTCCCCATGATGGACAACAAGAGAGCAAGAAGTTACATGGCCACTGGGTCTGGTCAGAAAGGATATTCAGGACCACATCCTAAGTGCACTAAATGTGCTTATCATCACCCGGAGTCTGTACCCTGCCGAGAGTGTAAGAACTGTAATCAGTTGGGTCATTATACGAGTCATTGTAAAGCACCACGAAATGCAGGCCTCACAAGGAATAATCAAAAGACGTGCTATGAATGTAACAGCCCGAATCATCTCAGGCATGCGTGTCCAACGTTAAATGGAACACCTGGGCAAGGACAAGGAAACCTAGCTCTAGCTATTGAAGGAAATAACCCAAACCCTTTAGCCCAACTTGGTCCAGCTCGTGGTCGGGCATACTACTTGGGTGACTTGGAAGCAGCTGACAAGTAATGGGTACGTTTTCCCTAGTCAAGTAGTATTCTACCTTAGATACTTAAGTTTTGCCTGATTTCTTTAAACTTTACACATCGATTTTTTTCGCAAGCATCTTTTAAGAGATAACGCCGACTGAATCTCGGGACGAGATTCAAAAATTAGGGGTGGATACTGTAGCAACCCGTAGAATTTCCTAGTCATTAGTGAATGCTAATCTATTATTAACACGTCATTACTGTTCACTTAACCATTTTTACGAGCCAATTTGAACTTTTTGTTTATTACATTCCTAAATAAACATTGTTATGTTATTTATTATTCGAAAACGATCCCACACGCGTACCGACACCTATTAGTTATGGCAATAATTTAATTAACTCATGTAAGAGCCCACAAATGTTTTTATAATACTTTTATAAAAACGCTCACGAAAATGTACTTTATACATTTTTACTTGTAGTGTCAAACCAAGACACCGCGACTCACTTTTAAAACTCAAACACAAAACCCATTTCATATTTTCCTTTCATTCTTGCTGTTGGGCCGAAACACTTAAACAAAAACCCCAAAGCACAAAACGAATTCTACTACCTAAATCATGCATCTATTTATATGTCACATATCACTCTCTTTTTCTCTTTGGCTCCTACACAGTCGACACACCTCACTCTTTTTCCTTCTTCTTTTGCGTGTGATGCTAACCAAAGGCCCATTCCAAGCCCCCCTAAACCTAGCCTAAGACATAAACAAATACTAACATCAATACTTTCTTTTTGAAATCACAGGTTCATATGTTTCCTAAACCCCCAACACACTCTCTTCTTTTGCCTTTCTTTTTCTTATAATATTTGATTAGTACATATCACATGCTACCTCTCCTCTTCAATCCCATCGTATGCTACCCAATCATAGCCATCATTTTTCATTCCATTCGACAAGACTAAACAAAAGCATGTCCCCTTTGACCACCTTTCTCTTACACGACTAGGACAAGTTCCTTCAACCTTCTTGGTACCATGCAACACAAGGATTATAATAACATAAAAACCATGCCTACTTTGCCTATATAAACCCACATTTCTCACTTTGTTATCACAAAAACAAATCACTATCTTGCTCACAAACACCTCACGACAGTAAGCACAAAAAGAAAAGGGGAAAAGACTCTTGGGTTAGTAGCATATTAGAAGCTTATTGGGTTTAGTTTTGGAAGCTTGGATTACATTTGGTTGTGGTTTCTTGGTCTTTCTCTTCTTGTTCGATCCACACGACTCTCGACCCACCCACTGTGAGCATCGACCCACCTTTCTCATTTACTACTTTGTTTTCTTTTTCCATGCACGTATACAATTACATATTTACGTTTGATACTTGAATGAACTAAAGTAACCTATACAAATTAAAACATTTTGAAACTTATATAGCTAATGAAAACCTATACGAAACGTATAGCAAAGTTTTGGTTCTTTTTGGACTTGCACATACGCGGCCTACTATATATTGTGACTCGTGTAACTTTTCCAAGTTGTATGACTTATTTTAAAAGCTTAGGAGCTTATGATCTTGTCGAGCTTAAAAATAAACCCAAACCGAACCACAAACAAGTCATAAGACCCAACCCACGACCTTTAGCTTATACGTGAAAAAGTGCTTATCAAGACTTCATCAAGCTTTTAAAAATCTACACTAGAATGGTTAAATTGTTTTGGGTCACGTTTGGAACTTTGAGTTGTAAAAACTCACATAAGTCGTGCAACTTACGTGAGCTTGTTTTGGCCACCTTTGCGTTAACTTGTTGCTTAATTCGAAACTTGATAGCTTAATTGATAAAGAAGAGATGGCAAAACTTAGTTTGAACTAGAAGTAAACAAACACAAATGCATACATGCAAACACACGACTGAGCATACACTGAGAAGAAATATAGCACAATTGTAAAACAGTAACGAAGTCGTAAATTATATTTGAGTTGTAAAATAGAACAAGAAAGAGTCCTTGGCTCTTTTGGTTGTGTCGTTCAACTCCTAGGCAACACACCCGAGTTCAATCCTTGGCAATGGCAGTTTTTGCCAACTTTTGTTATTTTTGATATTTTGCGATTTTTACACTTCAGCCCCTCAACTTTGAACAAACTATCACCTTTTTCTTAAACTCTTATAATTTCGAAACTCATAATATTATTACCATTTCAGTCCCTCGACTTGGACCAAGTTTGCATTTTGCCCATAAAAATTTATAGGATTAATAACTTATAGATTTTTACCACTTTTCGTCTAAATAAATGTGTTTAACACATATTTTTTTTAATTAACGACCACATCTGCGTAAACTATAAATAATATATTTGTCAAAATACATTTCGTTGGAAACTTTTATTTTGAAACTTTAAGCATTGCCACACAAGCAACATTAAACACAACCACTTGAAAACACTCATATTTATTTAAACACTTTGAGTCGTGAGTACACATAATTGTAAACTAAGAATTGCCATACTAATTTAGGTCGCGTGTCGGTGCCATCCACTATTTCTACTTGACTACTGCTTATTCACTGCTGTGTTACTGAGGTGAGTTTCATAGCCCCTATTTTTATACGTTTTAAATTACTTTTGGGGGAGATACATGCTCAAACTCTATTATTTACCCGTTTATCAAATACATGTTTAGCTTTATGATGAAATTACTAAATGATTTTGATCTATATGATACTTTTATTCTTTTATACTATTCATATGTGATGAGTAGACTTATTATGTGGTACACTATTATGTGTAAATCTATTCTTGTGCATTGGTATGCAAGTCACTTAATACGTTGTGCATTGATATGCAAGTCATTTAATACGTTGTGCATTGGTATGCAAATCATTTAACACATTGTGCATTGGTATGCAAGACATCAATCATATGCAAGTCATGATACTTATTTCTATACACATCTGTACCGTTCTAGTTTTAGTCCTATTTATACATTGATACATATTTCTTTATACATCCGTACTTGTACTATTCATACTATGTTAGCAGTGGATTGTAAACACACAGGTTGCAAGTCTTGTATGGGCGGGGCTTGGAACTGAGTGGATTTACAAGGCCTTTGCTGTGAAATCTTTATTATAATATACTTGATAGACATACTATGTTAGCAGTGGATTGTAAACACACAGGTTGCAAGTCTTGTATGGGCGGGGCTTGGAACTGAGTGGATTTACAAGGCCTTTGCTGGGAAACCTTTATTCAAATATTTTACTTTTAAACTAAACTCTATGAACTCACCAACAGTTGGTTGACACTTTTTAGCATGTTTATCTCAGGTTATTAAGGCGATAGTGGATGCATGGATTCTAGAGTCAATGGCATACTTTGAAGACTCATATCTATCTTTATCATTCGATACACTTTGAAAACTTTTATGTAATCTTTACTTTGGAACTTATTGTCATAACTCTGATTTTAATAATTCGAATGATAATATTTTTAAAACGTCCCATTTAGAGGTCGTTTTCTATACCTTGATCTGTATTATGAAGTAATACCCCCTTGACATCTACTGTTCCGCTGCGGTAATTTGGGGGTGTTACAATTATAGTCTCTCATATACTGGTTATACTTCAGTATTAGAAGGATAAACTGATGCAAGTTGGATCAGTAACACTGAAAACAATTCGTCTATCAGTGGCTGGGAATTCCTACTTGGTTGAGGTGCAATTTCTTGGGCATCCAAGAAGCAAACTTGCATCACCAGTTCAACAATGGAATCTGAATTTGTGGCTTTAGCAGCTGCTGGTAAAGAAGCTGAACGGTTGAAAAACTTGCTTCTTGAGATTCCATTGTGGCCTAAACCTATAGCACCTATTTCTATCCGTTGTGATAGTGCGGCTACATTGGCAAAGGCTTATAGACGGATGTACAATGGGAAGTCTAGACACTTAGGTGTCAGGCATAGCATGATTCGTGAGCTTATCATGAATAGGGTGGTATCTATAGAGTTTGTTAGATCTCAACAAAATTTAACTGATCACTTGACGAAGGGTTTGGCTAGAGACTTGGTTTGTAAGTCTGCTAAAGGGATGGGTTTGAAGTCAAACTTAGTCACTGAATGCTAAGACACCTAACTCTCTCCTGAGGAAACTTGGGAGCTGAGTTCAATGTGGAAAGCTGAACATTTAGTGGACTGGAGCACATGTTTTACAATCATCCCAAGGTTGTGCTCAGAACCTGCTGAAACGGAGGATGACGTCTTTACTTCTTAATGGTTAATTTCTTTGAAAAAGTGCTAAGCAGGAGCATGAATAAAGAGGAACCATCTATGTGAATGTTGAAGTTTTGCCGCTTCAGGGAGCTTTGGACTTTTGGCTCTTACAACATTTGTGAATTGGATATGGACACATGGCTTATTTAGTGTCAGGAGCGTTTAAGTGTTTGAAAACTTGTGTGTATTTTATTTTCAGGTATTCAGATGGGTTGAAGGGTTCAATTCTTAGAATACCCTGATTCTCGAGTATTTGAACGTGTAATGTACTAAGATGAGAATTCAATCTTCAAGATATTTTCATTTATGCACATGTTTTGTTTTATGTATATTTCATGCAAAAGGAATTGTACTAAATTGGGGAGGATTGTTGGAAATTTAGTTCAATTGAGGGATTTGATCATACATGGAAATGGGTTTGGAGGTACGGAGTGTACACCCATTAAGTCCCTGATTACCCTCACTCTTATTGTAGTTTAATTTACTACTGCTAGTTCTAAGTTAGTACTGCTGGAGCAGAGTTACTACTGCTAGTACAAAGTTAGTACTGCTGGAGCAGGGTTACTACTGCTAGTATTAAGTTAGTACTGCTGGAGCAATGTTACTACTGCTGCCTTAAGTTAGTACTGCTGGTACAAGTTACTACTGTTGGCATAAGTTAGTACTGCTAGAATGAGTTTGTAACTACTTTGACCTATTTACGGGCAGTTTCAAACTCGTAATTAAAACCATAATAACTTGGTCTTGTAACAACTATGGCTATAATGGAGGAACATTATGAGGAGATTAATTGGCCAATTAATTCTCATAATTTCATTGACTAAGAGTGATTCAATCCTATAAATAGGATACTCATATGCATGGAAGGAAATACGAAACATAAACACTTGAAAGCAAACAGGTTCTTGATTTGTGCCTAAAACAAGAACACCACTTGGTCTTATCCCATAGAGATATTCGTGTAACCCAGGCATAGGGTCGAATAGTTTCTATTGGAAAGTGATAACATGATTTCAAGTGATATCCGGTACCATTGATTATCTTCACCATGCTGGGAATTGATCTAAAGAAACCAACAATTGGTTTGCATTACATTGATCAAAATTAATGAGTTAAGGTTGCGTATTTTTACAACACTTAGATCACTATTGAGTTTGCGATTTAGAGTGTTTTGGTTAAATTCTTGTGGTTAGATGACTGAGATAAGATGTTTGGACCATGATTATGAAAGAAAACGGGAACTTAAATGGCCTGATTTGGGGTAAAATGGATCAATTTTGGGTCGAAGATGAACAGTTATGGTTGCGACACCAATAATGGTGGAATGCGAGACTTTAGGAAAGAGCCAAAAACTGATTTTAATAGTAATTTAAAATTTGCGAGACTTTGGTTGCGACAACATTTTTACACTTAGTGTCGCAACTGATGCTTTGCGATAGCACTTTTCCTAAATGTGTTGCGATAGCTTGCTATCACAACTTTTCTTTGCGACAGCTCTTTACTAAACTTGTTGCGATAGCAATTTACTATCACAAAATTGGTTTGCGATACCTGTTTTATCTTGTTTGCGACCGTTGACTATGTTTGACCATGTTAGCGATACCAAATCCTGCGATAGTAGATTTTACGAAACTTTGTTACCCACCCTTTTCTAAACGTTACTCTGCCCAAAAATTTTAAAATCTTTGCAAAATATTTTTAAGTTTTATACTTGTATAAAGTTTAACAGACATTTTAACAAATTTTAGCAAAGTTACATTCGTGATCAAACATTCTTTTCTAAAAATAGTCATAACTTGTTCAAAACTTCAAATTTTTTGAAAATAACTTTTCAAAAACTAAAAAGTTCAACAATGAGCCAATTTTTTTTGTAACACAAATGTGTTTCTCAATTTTTTAAATTCATTTCAAAGAGGGTTAAACTTTTTATATAAAGAAGAATTTTAAATATTGAGACATAAAATTGCATATGTTTAGTTTAGTAATAATTAGACTAGGATTGTATCCTGATATTGCCTTAAAGTAGTTCGTGATGCATATGTTTAATTAGAAAACTAGACTTCTCTATGATTGCATTTTATGAACACTTTGTGAATGACATTTTACTATGTCAATGTGAATGAATGGTTTTGACGGATAAAATTCAAATTCTTTCTCGGTTGCCAAAGCTATGAATTTCAAAATTATAAATCAATTCATGCAACCTTGAAAAGTTTTCACTCAATTCTGTTTTCAAAAGGTTTTGAGACAACTTAACACGGTCTTAACTAAGAATATCTCATCTTCAAGGTGGCTATTAGGGCTAGTTGTCATGTAAAAACTGATAATGTATCCCTTTAACTACACAACGTAATAGAGTATTCAAAGTTTTGATACGTTTAGGGAAATCTCACTCTTATGCAACAAAAGCTCTTTTGAGATGACTTGTATTTGACTTAACCTAAAAACTTCTCATCTTCAAGATAGTATTAGGAATAGTTATCACCTAAAAGCTGATAATGGACTCCTTTAACTAGGCAATGTAATAGAGAGTTCAAAGTTTAGTTATTTATCAAGAAATCTCACGCTCGTGCAATTAAATTATCTTCGTAAATATTTTTCTAATCAAGTTATCTAGTATATACTAGATTACTTAAGTTTGAAACAAATGTTGATACTTTTTTCCCAAAAACTTCAACAAGGTTAGATGAACGTATATTTTAAAGCATGAGCAATATAAAACAACGTTCAATCTAAACCTGATAAATATTTTGAAAAAGTATCACAACACAAACTTTTGGTGAGGAAAAACAAAAAAAGACTGAGAGAATTAAATCGCATGTGAAAAGAAAAGAGCATGCGCTTATGCTATAAAAGCAAGAAAGCATAAGAAAAGAAAAAGAAAAGAATGATGCTCATAAAAGAAATGCCAGAGCATACAAAAACAGACAGAGTGAAATAAATGAATTTCAATTTATCCATATACTTACAATTTTCATATCATTTCAGAATCATATTCACAAAAAATGTCTCAAGAACAAGAACAACCACAAGAAGTTCCAGAAGTTCAAGTACCACAACCACAACTGACACAAGAACAAATCCTTCCATCTAATAATTACATCAGATACGGTGACAGCAACTTCCCGTTCAATCCTCACAACTTCAATTGTGGTCATCCAATAATAGTTGAAATACTCAAAAATCACCCAATCTTCCCCGCTCTCAACAAAACAGCCATTGAAATCCCTCATATTTACGTACAACAATTCTAGAATACTATACATGTGGTAAAAGATTCAAAACCTACAGCTCTAGAAGTCACTGTGGACAGATACACATCCACACTCACTATCAATTCCCTACGAAATGTCCTAGACTTACCTATTGCTACCTCTAATGATAAACAAGGGTTTGAAGTCTTACCAGATGCAACACAGATTGTTACATTCTTCAAGGAACTGGGCTTTGATACTGATGTTGTAAAGATCAAAAACACTTCAGACTTCAAGAGGAAACATCTATTCGGACTCTGGGCAACCATGTTTTCAATCCTTAATTGATGCCTCTCCGGCAAAGAAGCAAGGATTGATGCCGGGAGATTCTCAATTTATCAGATCTTCTTTGGTATTGTTAATTAATGCCATTTCAACTATGCTTCTCCATTATGGATTGAGTTAGCTGAATTAGTTCAGAACAAAACCAGGACCATTTTGAATTAATGAAAAAGTAATGAGAAACTTGCAACCAGCCAAAGATGCAATGACTAAACAACTAATGGCGATCCCACAAGAGTTGCTCAACCTTGCTGACAAGACATCTGAAGCTTACAAGGAATATATATGTAGATTTAATGTTTCTATGGAAAGCTCGAAACCGAGAAGACCTACCCCTGAAACCCATAGGCAATTAGAATCCAGCGCCAACTAGGTCTAGAGACGGGGAGTAAGAAACGTACAATCGAATAAGGGGATAAAAGGAGAAGAAGAATCCAACGACTCTCTGAAATTCAGGAGTTTGGAGAAACAAGGGCGGAAGAAGGACAAAAGTAAGGTGCTGGAGCCGACACTCAGGATAAGGGTGACTCTGAAATGACTATGTATGATCCGCACAAAGATGACAACTAGCTTGTCGGGAATCATGGAAAGGACGCAGGAACAACCCATAGGCCGAAAGTTAGTAAGGAAACTAGGTTAGAATCTGAAACAAGTAGTATCATTAAATCCACGGAGATACACCAGCTCCTAAACTCAGGTACACCTGAGCAAACAAATCCTGCGTCATTCGTTGACACAGCGACAAGTTTGCATTTGGATACTCTTCATGAGTCCGAACCGTTACCATTTCCCTCGGCTGCTCCATTACCTCAACCAACAACAACTACTACAACAACAACAAAAAAAAATCCAACAACACAAGAAACAACAACAACTACTACAACTATACCCATCCCACCACAAACTGAAGCTACCAAATCCAGCCCACCATCATCAACAACTGAAACAAGCAGTAGAAGGGTTCATGGTTGACCTCAAAGAACAACTTGAAGCTGAAGAAAAATGCAAAAAGATTCACGAAGTGGTTGCTGAAGAAGTTACTGGAGATGAAGAGCTCACATTTCATCAACTCAAAGACATGATGTTACAAATATTCAAAGATCAACCTCACCTACAACAACAAAAACCCAATATCTACTTTTCACTCATTGGAACACATGACTCAGAATCAAAATCACAAGAAATAGATGCCCTACGATCAACAATGACTACAACACACAAAGCCTTGCTAAAGTAAATTGGACAGCTAACTGATCGAGTCTTTTTCTTGGAATACAGATGCAACGTTCAATCTCGCAAACGTCATCACGATGACCCTGACTCGGATAATCCTGATAGGGAGAGACGTTCCAAGAGATTGAGACACATCACACATACTTCCTTATCATTACAAAGAACATCATCTACCTCTAGATCAAGCAAGCAACCTTCCAAATCCAGATCTACAGATGCACAAAAAGATCAAGAAGTTGCTGCAACCAATGAATATAGTGAAAGAGAAAAAGAAGAAGTAAGTGGTAGTGTTTCTAAAATGGGTGAAAAGAATGCTGATGCGTGGTTTTGTAACCTTACAACAGGTTTTACCTCTCGAGGGATCTCAAGAGGCTTACAACCCCACCAGGCAGTGTACCTGACCGATGTAGTATAGTGTAGTGGTAAGTACGGGGGATTGATCGTTCTCCACAGGGAATAGTGTTCGTTAGGTATGAAAGACTACTCTAATTAGGTCTAAGGGTTGAGGAAGATTCTTTTTATGTTTTTATAATTTTTTTATGAAAGCAAGTAAAATCTCGGGTTTGAAAGAGTGGGCGGAATTAGTTGCTAGTCAACTAACCCAAAAGTACTACGGATGCAAATAAAATAAATAACTGAAAATAAAATGTGGTGAGAAACTTATGTGTAGAGAAATGTGTTTACTTAGATTTCCTTACTCCCTAACTATCTTTTACCGGTTAATTAGTGTGTATTAGTCGTGTGGATGACGGGTGTATTCCTTAATACTATTTGTGGGGTGGCGTACGTACTTCCCCAACTCTACAAGCTCCTACTTC
This sequence comes from Artemisia tridentata subsp. tridentata, assembly GCA_021014915.2. Lineage (NCBI taxonomy): Eukaryota > Viridiplantae > Streptophyta > Magnoliopsida > Asterales > Asteraceae > Artemisia > Artemisia tridentata. Next base: position 140,800,107 of record CP139505.1, on the reverse strand, counting down.
ACTCCTATGTCGAGCCGGCTAGGAAGCTCCTAACATGGGATCACTAGAATTCGCTTGTGCATTAAATACAACCATAAAAACCTTTAGTACGCATTTGGTTCATGTTTCTTAAGACGTTCAAGCAAGTTACCGAATAGGAAGTTAGCCAGTTTTCTTAAGCCTAACATAGATAAACAATCATCCAATACAACTAACAACACACTAATAACCAATAATCAATAGCTAGGTTTCATTAGATCTAAGCAAACACAAGATAAATTTAGCCTAACATGTTAATCAAAAGACAAGAATAAGATAAAATCAAACAACACATAGACATATTGAATGATTAATTGATAACTTATCTTCAATGTAACATGGAAGATCTCAAGGCAAAAAGCCTTGAAAAAGAAGCTAAAATCGTCTTAGGGTTTTCTCCCAAAATTCCACACACTAAGCTCTCCCTTAATGACAAAAAATTAGAAAACTATATATAGATTTTTGGATCTGACGGCGTCACGTTATGGAGTGTGACGCCGTCACCTCGCCGCTTCTAGGGTTCCCGGATGACCTTCTTGACGCCGTCCCTCTTTAGCTCTTCCAAAATCCATTCTGGCTTATCAAGGCTTGACGCCGTCGAACCTTGAACGTGACGCCGTCCCCTTTTGATTTAAGCCGTGACGCCCTTGATCAAGTTAAAGCGTGACGCCGTCAGAATTCACATGCTATTTTCACTGGCTTATCATGAGTAAATTTCACGTCCAACTTTTCTTGCCAAGGCATGACGCCGTCCAGGGTAAATTGTGACGCCGTCCAGGGTAAATTGTGACGCCGTCAAAGGTAACTTTTAGCCGATTTTTGAGACTTTGCCGTTTTCTTCACTTTTATGCTCCAAAAACGTCCAAAATGCCTCCTTTTCCAGATTTCTCCTCAAAAGTACCTAAAATGACAAAAGGAACGATTTAAGGTGATATTTGATCAAATAAATACGATTTAGGGCTTAAATGACCCCTTAAAAGCGGTACACTTTTCGCTTCATCAAATACCCTTACACTTGAGATTTGCTTGTCCTTAAGCAAATGCGCTTTTATTCTAATCAAAATACAAGTTAGGGGTCATTTAATGCAAACATAAAAGTAATTACAACAAATAATCGTTCCACTTCAATCATAATAAGCACGGAGATTATAAACTAGCACCTCACAAGTAGTGTTTAGATACTCACATCTCTCAAGTGTCATCAAAATAAATCTCATAAATGAAAACGGATAATATCTCTCACTACCTGTCATAGCAAATAGATTACCATAGGCTTGGGAAAGGATCGAAAACCTCCTCCACTAGGCGTAAGCACCAAAGATAAACTATCAAAGAGGGCTTTTAAATGGGTTATAACGTTAGGTGTAGGGAAAAGGAAAACACGGTTTTGTTGGATACGGGATATTTTACTGGTGGCGAGTTAAAGATCTTGATCAATTACATGTACTATACAATGTTGCTAAGCCAAGACTAGACTCAATCTTAAGCTAAAAATGAAATAACAAAAACAAAAACATAAAACAAACATAAAATGAAACGGGATGGTAGTCCGTATGTTTTTTTTTTCTATTTTTCATTTTCTCATTTTTTTTGTGTTTTTCTTGATTTTTTCGATTTTTTTTTTTTTTTTTTTTTTTTTTTTTTTTTTTTTTTTCATACACTCTTGCCCTACCATCCAAAATAATACATCATAGGGGCGTTGCATTCCCCTTACACTTGATCTTTTACATAACTTTACAAATTACTATTCTAATGACTCGAATTAAGATAATTGAAAAACTTGGAGTACTTTTTTTTAAAATTATTAGCACAAATGGGGGTAATAAATGATGTTCTTCCCCATTACTCCATTACACTAGTACTTTACCCATGAGTCCCAATCGTCCCAAAACAATATGTACAAGGATATGACTCGACTTAGCAACCATGTAATCAACTAGATAATTAACTTGGGTTTAAACAAATGTTGTAACAATAATGCACTAAAGATGAGTGCATACAAGGTAGGCTAAGGCGATTTGGGTGTACATTTTAGTAGGGTGTAACAAATTCTTCCTTTAAGTAAAATGCTTAAAGGTCGAAACGAAAAGATAGGCTCTGAGGGTGTACTAGGGGTATCGTGTACTAAAAATGAGTACAACGCAAAGGGGTGTGGGAGAATTACTTGACCAATGTAGCCAAAGTAATTATAACAAAAACACAGGTGTAAAACAATGGGTTAATCCTAATGCCTCTTATCATGTAGTAAATCTAACTACACGAATGTAGTCTCACTTGTGGCCTCGGAATGGTCCTAACGCAAGTTCTAGAATCTAAGTGCTACCGGTACACACATCATAGCATAAATGCTTTTCCTACCAATTCTAGGGGCGAACCTCACATATTTGGGGGTGGAAAATTTTTTAGTGGTACGGTTTTTGTGCTAGTCATATAACTCCTATCCGTGAGACGCTCATTAAGATCAAAGTTTCACTCCTACATGTTGTAAAAAATTTTAAATTTGGCACTAAAATTACCCTAACAAGTATTTCTCTCAGTTTTATTACACATCTACTATTAAACAAACAAAAATCAAGCGCAATTGTATTCTCTAAAATCGTACTTTTACCCTCCCCTTACACTTAAGATGAACATTGTCCCCAATGTTCAAATAACAAGATGTAAAAGAAAAAAGTAAGAGAATGAAATCGAATACTCCCCTGATTCGCTTGGTGGATAATGAAATTACACGGTTAGATCTTCCTCCAAGGTAATGTTGAAGTTCCATGACTAATGCATTGCCATAAGCTTGATTCCATAAACATCTCCTTGTCCAAAATAACCTGTTAAACCTGAGAAAACAAACACGAAAACCTGCATAACATCGGCGGGAAAAATCTATATATAAGGATATAATGCTTGTGGAATGATAATTTTGCAGATTCCTGGAGATTATAAGTTGGAGATTTAATAAAAACTTTTTATGAAAACAAAACTTTCAAAAATTTCTGGAAATTAAATCTGACGCCGTCAGGTTATAAACCTTGACGCCGTCAGAAATGACCTGACAAAAATTTTCATTTTAAGTTTCTGGAAAATTTCTGGAAAAACCTTTACCTTACTTCCTGGAAATCCTGCAAAACATCATTATGACTCGATACAAGCATTTGACTCAAACAAATACTAATATGTATGCTAATTTATTATTATTATGATTCATGTTAATTTGTGTTCTAATAAACCGATTTAGATTTCCCTTACACTTAACTTTTGCAAAATACCTTTATATGTAGTTAAGACGAAGTTAAAAACAAAATAAAGCATTTTCACAAATTACTTTTGAACATGAATCAATACTAATAAAAATTAAACACACATACGGAAACAAATAAAATCAAACAAACAAATAAATAAACACACAAAGCAAATAAAACAAATAAAGCTTGGGTTGCCTCCCAAGAAGCGCTTTTCTTTATTAACGAGTCTTGTAGCTAGACTCAAAGTCACGGGGTCTACGTTTTTCCGTTTTGCTTCTCAATTGCCCCTCTAATCATCCTAACAACCTCCATATCAATTTTGTATTTAGGTCCAAGGTTTAAGCAATCTTTATAATAAAGGCTTCTCATATTCCAAACATGGTCCATGCCTTTTTCTTTATCCTCTTCATTGATGTCCTCAATCGCACCAATGTTGTCCATGTCAAATCGAGGCACAAAACGAAATTCATTAACCCGATAAGGCATCCTATATGTGATCCTATCTATGTGATTAGAAAACTGAACCGTGCCTTTCAAACGGTCATACCTTAAATTGGATGCTTCGATAAATGGCTTACCTAACACAACGCGAGATAGGCGGCAGTCAACAACACTTGCCATATCTTCTAAAATCATGAAGTTGGTGACAAAGGTAAAGTTCCCAACAAGGATATGTATATCCTTAATCCTTCCAATGAAGTTGCAAACTCCGCCTGGACACTTGGGGTCCATCCTAGGCTCAAGTGGTGTGTTTATGATTTGGCTATAAAGGCCTGAGGACATAACGTTGATTGGGGATTCACAGTCAATGTAAGCATGCTCAACGTATTGGTACCCAATCATACATGGTATCTTCACATTCCCAGGATCACCTCTCTTAATCTTTGGGTCAATTCTAACAAAAGGTGGTCGAGGGTTATCAACTAAGTTGTTATAGTAAGCAATCTCCTCCTTAGTGGGGTATTCATTGAAACAATCATCCAACCTAGGATCTACCTTCACTTCCTCAATTTTCTCAATCAACTTATCAACCGTAAGATTATTACGTTCTAAGTAATTATCTGAGTATATGGCGGTCCCTAAGTTGTTCAAGGCATAATCAAGCTCTATATCAATCATTCTACTGAGCTCCCTGAGCTCACTAATCTCATTCTCAAGTTGGCTACGCAACAAAGCCACTTCGCCAGGTGTAAGGGGTGGATTCGCGTTTTCCATAATGGCAAACTGAATAGTCAATGAAAATCTGTTACGAACAAAAGCACAAAGAAAATAGATAGACTAAAGAAAATCTAGAAAAAGAAAATAAAAATCTCACTAGAAAGGAATCTAGTGAGTAGACCTATAAAATAAAAATTCAACCTAAACAATAACTATTCCCCGGCAGCGGCGCCAAAAACTTGATGCGTGGTTTTGTAACCTTACAACAGGTTTTACCTCTCGAGGGATCTCAAGAGGCTTACAACCCCACCAGGCAGTGTACCTGACCGATGTAGTATAGTGTAGTGGTAAGTACGGGGGATTGATCGTTCTCCACAGGGAATAGTGTTCGTTAGGTATGAAAGACTACTCTAATTAGGTCTAAGGGTTGAGGAAGATTCTTTTTATGTTTTTATAATTTTTTTTATGAAAGCAAGTAAAATCTCGGGTTTGAAAGAGTGGGCGGAATTAGTTGCTAGTCAACTAACCCAAAAGTACTACGGATGCAAATAAAATAAATAACTGAAAATAAAATGTGGTGAGAAACTTATGTGTAGAGAAATGTGTTTACTTAGATTTCCTTACTCCCTAACTATCTTTTACCGGTTAATTAGTGTGTATTAGTCGCGTGGATGACGGGTGTATTCCTTAATACTATTTGTGGGGTGGCGTACGTACTTCCCCAACTCTACAAGCTCCTACTTCACTCCTATGTCGAGCCGGCTAGGAAGCTCCTAACATGGGATCACTAGAATTCGCTTGTGCATTAAATACAACCATAAAAACCTTTAGTACGCATTTGGTTCATGTTTCTTAAGACGTTCAAGCAAGTTACCGAATAGGAAGTTAGCCAGTTTTCTTAAGCCTAACATAGATAAACAATCATCCAATACAACTAACAACACACTAATAACCAATAATCAATAGCTAGGTTTCATTAGATCTAAGCAAACACAAGATAAATTTAGCCTAACATGTTAATCAAAAGACAAGAATAAGATAAAATCAAACAACACATAGACATATTGAATGATTAATTGATAACTTATCTTCAATGTAACATGGAAGATCTCAAGGCAAAAAGCCTTGAAAAAGAAGCTAAAATCGTCTTAGGGTTTTCTCCCAAAATTCCACACACTAAGCTCTCCCTTAATGACAAAAAATTAGAAAACTATATATAGATTTTTGGATCTGACGGCGTCACGTTATGGAGTGTGACGCCGTCACCTCGCCGCTTCTAGGGTTCCCGGATGACCTTCTTGACGCCGTCCCTCTTTAGCTCTTCCAAAATCCATTCTGGCTTATCAAGGCTTGACGCCGTCGAACCTTGAACGTGACGCCGTCCCCTTTTGATTTAAGCCGTGACGCCCTTGATCAAGTTAAAGCGTGACGCCGTCAGAATTCACATGCTATTTTCACTGGCTTATCATGAGTAAATTTCACGTCCAACTTTTCTTGCCAAGGCATGACGCCGTCCAGGGTAAATTGTGACGCCGTCCAGGGTAAATTGTGACGCCGTCAAAGGTAACTTTTAGCCGATTTTTGAGACTTTGCCGTTTTCTTCACTTTTATGCTCCAAAAACGTCCAAAATGCCTCCTTTTCCAGATTTCTCCTCAAAAGTACCTAAAATGGCAAAAGGAACGATTTAGGGCGATATTTGATCAAATAAATACGATTTAGGGCTTAAATGACCCCTTAAAAGCGGTACACTTTTCGCTTCATCAAATGCAGTTACGGGAAAGTCAAAAGAAGATGAACTAACGAAGAAACCAACGGTTAAAAATCCTGAGGCCACTTCACATTGTAAATTTACTACAGAGTTCTCAAGTCACGTAACGGATGAGTTATATGGCAAGATTCTGATGGATGCACGAATCAGTGACGTTTATGATTATGAGATTGTTAAAAAGACCATCATATCTACAAGTCCGTTAGAACCTCATCCGCTAATCAAATTCCCTGAACCATCAACATATGAGAACTTCGATCTACACTACCTGGTGTCTGGACACGACAAATATCATACTTCAACTTCCACAATTCTAATGTTTGAGGAATGGGGTGATGAATTCCTGGAGGAAGGTATTCATAGAGAAATGTAAATCATTTCTGAGATCGACCAACAAGAATTCAAGGTGGAAGCATATATGAGAATAACCGGGATGAATGAGGAAGCTCAACGGTTTATCATAAGCATATATAGAGATGAAGCTCCTCGTCACAAGGTTTTCATAAGACACCGAATTTTTCATTATGTGTATGTATTCTCAGACCAGTTCAGAACTGATGGCTTCATCAACTTTGTGGTAAGAAGAGATGACAGCCTCGATTATGTCTTCCGTGAAGCTGATTTTCACAAGCTCCATCCTCAAGACATTCAAGACATGTACCTCTCTAATATCAGCTATATTTATGACCATGGGAATGAAGATGACATCAATGATTCCCTAAAAATCTTTATGAGGTCACAATTAGCTTTGGTGCATGTTGAAGACTTCCAAATGGGAGTTGAAAGTCTACAAAGAAAAGTCAATCTCTCACCTTCGATGATAACGTTTCTTGGAATTGATGAGCATGATCCTTGGAAATGCATTCAGATTCCACTGTTCGAGCTCGGTATTATTTATGAAAATGCATCAGGAGTAAAGAGGTTGATGATATCAAACGAGATTCCCAAGTTCAGCTCAGGTATGATGAAATGGGTTCAGAAAGGAATAAGTGATTTGTTAAACCAAGATCTCAAAGGGACAAGTACCCAATTAGTTGATGATCAAAGGGCGAGGCTTGGATTACTTGCTCAGTAAGTGGAAGAACGAATCATGCTTCGAAGTATATGGAGATTCATGGAAAAATGCGTAGGATACCGAAGATGAAGTCTACAAGAAGCCCATAAATAGAAGACCCGAATGATCTACCCTTAGGGTGAGATTGTTGGTGCACACAAAGTGTAAATCATTAGTGCAGGGACTTCTATTTATCTTTTGTATTAGTATAGGTTATGTTGTGTAACATTGTGTGGCTTGGGACAACATTACACTATCGCAACACTTGTATAGTTGCAATAGGATACTTGACTAATGTATGGGTATAAATACCCCTACCTCATGGGTTATGAGGTGTGTGTTTTTCCTTCTATGAATGCAAGACTTTTCATATTTCTCTCGTTTCTCTCTCTAAATTAAAGTGTCCACACCCACTTTATCTCACTAAGATTATTAGAGTAGACGTGATATTATTGGAACAACAAAGTGACTTGGTCAATGAATTATAATATCTAGTATGCAATTGGTTTTCAAAATACTATGTATGCAATTTGGTTTGACCCATTTGGAAAGTATATGACCAAAAGAGTATTAAGTTGTCTAAGGAATTGTGGTCCACAATCCTAATACGCATAGAATACCAATCTTTGTGGTATATCTAATGTGTTATATCAAACTCTTCTGACATTGTTTGATGAATTATGACTTAAACTAATTTAATCTCCAAAACTATAAGAGTTAGAAAATTAAGTATATCATGCATATACCTAATATGACTCCAACCTAGAAGGAAATTAAGACATCATCTATTGATGGAATGAAATGATTTCCATTATGTCTTAATTAGAATTTCAAATTTGTTAATATCTCTTGGAGCATGTTATTAACAAACTACAATTGAGAACTATTGATGTATTTTGAATATCCCAAGTGAGAACAATTTATTGTTACTCAGGATGCTATGTATCTAGATAATAGTCTCTACTTACAAAGCAAGTGGGGGCATTTGTTAATCTTGAAGACATTCAAGAACAAAATACATAACCTTCTAAATACACTTGCTAATGTCATACTGAGGCTAAACATGTGAATGTTGAACCAAAGAATGACGTAACTTACATTCACAAAATCCGCAAGGAAACCTCATGCACTTGAGTGATATTCTATATCAATGCTGAGGGATATGAGTTAGAGGATCATTGTGAACCTGCTAACTATATAGATATGCATTATCAGATCTTGAATTTGATGAATGTCTCAAAACTATGAATGATTAGATGCAGTCCAAGAAAGATAATCACTTTAGAACATGATTTGATCTTTCACCAAACAGCTAGACTGTGAGGTTTAAAGTGAGTTTCTTTTAAAATAAGACTCATAAGGACAAAATTGTACACACATTAGTGCACGCTTTATGATAAAAGTTGCGCATTAATTATATAAAGATGATTAATTGTCATACTTGTTTTCATATGAAATATGGAAATTGGATATCAAACTCCTTTCATATTGATTACCTTTGCGAGGACGGTGTGTAATCAAAGAGTTATGAATCCATACAATCTTTATTAAGTATACAAGATATTAGAATCCAAGTGTGGATTAGATCATGCATATAGGAGTTGAGATCTTAAGTTTAATTGTAAAACATTAATTTGATTTTGATTAAAATAAGATAACTCCTGAATACACCTAAGAGCAAGTGTGAGTACTATGTTTATTCCTTAGATCTAATATGTCGTGCAACATATTGAAAGCTATTTTCCATCCAAGCAAGATTTTATCCCTTGACTTGGAATATAGTTTTCACTTGAGAGATTTAGGAATTAAAACATACAATCATGGAATAAATGTTTATTGTGATAAACATGTACGGTAATTAAGTCTAACACAATGTAACATATCATTGAGCAAGTCTCAAAGGATATATTTCACTTGCGATAATTTAACACATGGATGGATACCTTGAGTATTACTAAGGTTTCATCATGCACATTAAATTGTGTATGGGGCTAGTTGTAACTTTTACCTCAGTGCAAAGTGAGTTGACAACAACAGCATCTAAGTGAGAGTCTTTAGATGACTGTTAAAAGAAATGTCTTATTGGAAGTTTTTTGGGTTACATAGATTCATTACTATGATTGGAGTCGTCCATAGTAATGAAAGACTTATGGATATTTATTGTGACACTTCTGACACATTGAACATAGCCAATAAACCTGGTAGTTCAGAAAGGCACCAAACATTGCCAAAGAAAGGTGCAATCGTTTAAAAGCATAGTATTGTTGTGTACACTAATGCTAGTCTGATTGAGTGAATACTCAATCCTAGTCATTGTAGGATTTCATCACGAATGATAATGCTGCTGAATAGACATGCTCAGCTGAGAGCATTGTTTCAATACACATTAAAGGATAAGAATAATTTATAGTTTAAGAAGCTGTTGAGATAACTGTCTCATATAGGTGTTGTGCTGGTTTCAAACAACCTATGGAATGTACCGTGGAATTACTAGTGTACTAGAATGTGCACATACAAAATGACGCTCATCATGTTATTCAAACTTTCACTATTTATGAGCTTTGAAATAAGTACTATTAAAGTTTACTCAAATGACTACTTAGCTGTAATGTACCATACATGTTGAAAATGTTGAGGAACATTGGATTTCAACTTACTAATAGTCTCATGCGAATCTGTGATTAGTATTTGGATAATGGAACTATAAGCAGTTGTATTACATAATGAATTGATATACCTAGTGTGATCGTTTTCATTTATAATAATGTGTTCTATATTTGCATGTTTAATCCATGAATAAATTTATTTATTCTAAATTTTTCCATTGTCAATCAATAATATGAGAGTATTGTTGAACTAAGGCAAATGTGAGCGTTTGGTAATATATTCACTTGATGAATGTTTAAGGATGTGTCTGCCAAACTCATATATTATTCACAAGTTATGAATATTGGATTTTCCCAAACCTACGAGTCATCACTTTATGGACCGGCGTCATTAATTGATATATCGCAAATGGTTATTTTATTTGTCCTCTGACTTGAGATGCATGCAGGTCTTGCATGTGTGGATATTTCTTCTTGACTATAGTCAAACGTTGTCCTGAACAAGGTAGTTATAAAGGCTATTCTCAGAAGTTGGTTGAAGCACATGAATGACACGTGCAGTCAAAATAGAATTTTTTTTCCTCTGACTTGAGATGCAAGCAGGTCTTGCATGTGTGGATATTTCTTCTTGCCTATAGTCAAACGCTGTCCTAAACAAGGTAGTTATAAAGCTATTCTCAGAAGTTGGTTGAAGCACATGAATGACACGTGCAGTCAAAATAGAATTTTTTTTCCTCCACTTGTCTTCTGGAGTATGATACTACTAGGCCCCTCGCTGAACTAATCACATGTTTGCATGGCCATGCCTAAAGTGTAAATCAAGATGATGCTTGTTTACGTTTGGTAATCTTGATTAATTCCTAAAACGAGAAATATAATAGTTGAACAATATGGAATGACTTTGATGCATAACCATAGTTCAACAAGTATCTGAAACAAAAGGATAATTTAAAATTATAAACCATTTACTGAACTACTTTACGAAACCACTCTCAGGTATATCTGGGAGCAATGGGGTGTTTCTAGACGCTTACCATTGTTAGTATTAGTTACTACGATTGTAACATTCGCATGTGAGAGCAATTGCTTATGCTCAAGTTAAATCGGTAACAATACGGCTGAAAATTACGTGAGCCTATTGGGGCACACACGTATACATTTAGAGAGTGTTTATTAATAATAATTAATATGTTTATTGTATACTATTAATTATAATTAATATAATTCACGAAAGAAGATAACGGTCGTTAGTCTGTTAGTCTAACGATTAACGGTCGTTGAGTCCTAAATTAAATGTAATTGTACAAGATAATTACCAAAGGACTAAAAAGCAAAATGGGGTCTAGCATACTCCCCTAGGAGCCGGCCATATCGAGATTAAGGCTAAGGGAGGATAACTTTTTCCCTAAGATTTTGTATTAGTATATAAGGAGGCCTTTAGGTCCTCATTATTCACTCATTCAAAATCAAAAGCTCTCCTTGATAGGTCACAAGTTTATCACACAAGATACTTAATTCTAGAGAGAGAAAGTTAGAGAGAGAAAAAGAATGGAAGGTTAAACATAAGACTAATGAAAATGAATTAACATTAACCGACCACCCTCTCCCTACAAGGGAGAGGGTATTTATAGTTTTCTACAAGTACTAATCATTACTCTAATAAACAAGATAAATAAAAAAAATAAAAGGCCACGGCCCATGGGCCTTCTACACAGGCTGAACCTTAATAACTAACATAAAGGCCTAAGCAACCTATTACAAGATATGACCGATACTTGATAATCTAAGACGTGTTCCCAACAATCTCCCCCTAAGTATTGGTCATCATGGTTTCTTGAGGTCATCTTTGCTTCATTGGCTTCGACGTCATTTGCATCTTTGTTCTTTGTTCTTGTTTTATGTGATATGGTAGAGTAATGATCTGCCTTCCACCAGCGTTCTTTGACCCCGATGTCTTTACGTCTTTTCCACCATGCTCATATGTCTTTTGACTTTTGTTCTTCAAGTGGTTCTCACTTCATAAGCTTCAATATTTGACTTGTGAAAGTTTGTTATGCTTGATCTTTGACTTTTCTTTGACTTCTTTGAACTTTTGTTATCTCTTAGTCTATGTGAGAACTTTTCTTCGGGATATGAGCATGATGGAATAGTGGTGGTGGAACTCCTGGTCTCCATGATTTCCTGCAGGTAAACAGTTTGCAATAAATCATCCGAAACTTACAGGTTCAGACTTCGAGATCGTCAACAACATAGTGTGAAGACTTTCTCTAATCCTAGCCAAGGCCGTTCCTGAACCGGATACCCCCAAAAGGGCTTACATAGATACACCGAAGTGTATCAACGATTCAGGTGAGCCGCTGAAGTATACCGAAGTATCACTCCACGACTGTTGACCATTTTGGAACCACATCGAAAACTAAGCGTAATCCACAAGGGATTACCGAAGTGACCTGCTGTCAGGGTTGTTTGATGTTGACCCAGGAAGGATTTCCATTCAATCACTGAGAATCACAATTGTGAATTCTCTCATGAATGTTCTCGGCAGATTGCTAAGACCTGCGTAGGACCCTTATAATTTACAACTGGTGCCCATAATGTTGTACAACCAGTGTAGATATACTCAGTGTTCCTATGAGATCCTTTTATATATCTCGCGGCTCTGGACTCGATTAAGTGCTTATTGGTTTTAGTCGTCGGAGGCATGGAGCAGAGTGCCTCTTTATCAATATCAACACATCGTGAGAGGTCGATAGATAATGAAGGGTTCTCCGTGTGAAATGAAACAAGTATCTTTTGAGTGACACTTGAGTGGCTAGAAGGTTTAGTGCAGTGCGTCACTGGGTTATGACGGCTTAATCTTCAATACCAGTGTTACCTTAGTAATAGCCAGTAGCATATGTATTGAACCCCGTGTCTGCCCTAAGGTTGATCATATGGAGGGCTATTTCTTTTCACCTTTTTCTTTACTTTTCTTTTTCATTCTTCAACCCCTTCTTTCTCCTTTCATTTCTTTAGTCTTTTTTTTCATCATACCGAGGACTTTCTAGTTCTAAACTATTGGTGTTCTCCTTGGGTAGATCCCTCCGGCTCTGGCGGATCATAGGACGGTTTCCTAACCTTAGTCACCTTATATCTCCATGACTATCCTATTGTTGCCATAAACCAATTATTTGAAAAATCTCTCAAAGTGTTTATGAGTGTAAAACTTATATTGTTTACACTTTGAGAGTTTTGCATTTTTCATAAATACTCCCCCATAACATGTGCTCATAAGTGTTTAAAGTAAATTTGCACATGTCGGGTAGAGTCAGCACTTTTAGAATTGATTGATTTTCAATGAATATGACCTTTGCGAGACACGTTTACATCATTAGTTAAACTAGCTTGAAATTATTACCCGTCCTGGCCATATTCAAAGAATAATCTCTCGAAATTGGTACATTCTACTTAGACAAGTCCTTTGCAAGACACGTTTACATCACCGGATAAACCGGATTGAAATTATTACCCGTCCAGGACATGTCTTTTCGATTACTGACTTTTGATATCGCCAATTTGAGGGTTCATTCTGAGTCGAGCTCATGCGAGATTTTAACTTTTCATTTACCATATTTTAATCACACATTTATTCTCCCCCTCAAAAATAGCATATTTATGTTGTTTTTGATAAACTTTTGATTAAAATATGCTTTTTGAGATTTACGAGAAGAATTTCAAGAGCTTTTGTTGTTAAGAACAAAGATTTTTGTTTCAAGTACTCCCCCTTGACAAGGGAATACTTGTTATTTTGAGCAGAATTTTGAAAAAACTTTGAAAATTCTGGTTAATTCTACTCAAAAGTAAGAAGCTTTCGCTCCTTAGATTAGGATTGAGGCACTGAAGCATACCTCAGGGTCCTTTCTTTACAAGTACGGGTTGTGCACTGTTATCTGTGCACAAGCCATAGTCATATAAAACAAATGATGAATGATGAAAAAAAATTTACAATGATACTAGTGAGTTTACTTTGAACGGCGAAAAGTAAGAATTTTTGATATTCTAGCTCGTCCTCCTACATAGCTCTCCAGTTGTCTCATCTGCACCCGAAACTTGAGCCTTTGGTCAATTCGTGTCAGGAATTTGACAGCTTGCTTCACATCATTTTTCTTCCACGTCATGTGCCTCAGCCAACCCTGTTTCCTTCCTTGTCTATGATTTTCCAGAATATGATCCAGCTCAGCCTTTACACGTACAAAAGTTTCATTGCTAAACTTATGAATGTCTTGATAGCCCATGAACTTCGGTGTGCTTTTTCTGATGAACACTACTCTAAATGGTTTGTCGGTGAAGGTATATGGTTTCTTTTCCGCTATCCCCGATGGTTAAATATCAGGCTTTATGAGATTCAACTTCTTATGGTAGCTTTCCACCCCAAGATGAATGTCTTCGACTCTTGCTCTGATCACAATACTGCGGATAAAGATCAGAATAGAGTTGATGATGTCATATTGGAGACGACTAGGAAGATGCTCGAGTTTCCCCTGAATCTTGAGGAGATACATGTCTTCAATGTCGTTTATGTTCAAGTGTGGATAATCAGCTTCATTGAATGTGTATTCCTTGTCATCTTGCCTTCTCACGGTGATCTTGGTCAGAAAATTATATCCATACTTCGATTCTCTTACAGCACTTGTAATGGATAGAATCCTACTTTTGTGGTAAACCTTGTCCTTTGAGGTAAAAGTAAGTCTCCATTTGTAAAACCATTTCCTCATATCAGGCCAGTGAAAGATTCCCAGAACAGCTTCATCGTTGTATTCTTCAATTGAGTTGATGAACAAGTTGCTGATCTGTTCTTCAAATGCTTCTAACTCATATGTTGCTGCCTTGAATTTCATGAGGGAAGTAGCGTGTCATTTTTCTAGATTGGTATTGCCATATATCAGATACTCCAAGTCGTTGTTGAAGAAGTACGCCTTGGGTATCTTAGGATTGTGGGCATGATCGATGAGGGGTAGGGGTTGTAAGTAGTCATGATGTTGGAAGTTATCGGTTGGATAAGAAGAACTAGCATCATCCCAGTTTACATTCTCTGATAAAGCTCGGGCCACTTGTTCCAGATTGTATTCGAATTCCAGCTATGAAGTTGTTGCAGTCTTGAATTCAGAGAAGCCTGCTTTACGGACTTTGATGATGTTGGACAGTTGTAACTTCTGAACTTTCATCACTTTCTTTAGTCTTTTAGTAACATCCACAACAGAGCCTTCTGTAGGTGCTTCATCTTCTGGAACATCTGGATACACATCAACCATTGCTTCAAACCATTTGAACATTTTAGTGTCAGGGTTGACCCATTCTGGTGCAGGTTTGAGAGGTGCATCGGCAGGTGTTGCAGACACAGTTGCAACTTTGGGTGGTGTAGCAGCAGTTTCAGCTTGTTCAATGGTTAAATCTTTATGTTGTTTAGCTTCATCAAATGCTCTGGTTTCTAGAGGTACAAATTGCTCTTCGCCTGTTTGTTGAATGTTGGAAGAAGGCAATGTTGTAGAAGGGCCAGTCAATGTAGAACGTTTCTCGCTTCTCTTAGTTTGGTCGTCTTTGTCATAATCATCATGACGACGCTTCCTGGGCTTGTCCCTCTTACACGACTCCCCTTTCTTCTCAGCTTTCTTCATTGAATCCAATAAAGCTTTACGAAGATCTTCCTCTTCCGGGTCATCGATGATACCTTCGAACAATTTACCTTTAAGATCAACAGTTGTAGGCAGTGTCTGGATTGTGATCGGTGTTGATTGGATGTGATGTGCCACAATACCATCAAGCTTCCTCTTGGCATATTCCTTGAGGAGATTAGGAAGCATCTCATGAAGATGTTTGCTAACTTCTTGTGGTAAGTGTGTGCTGAGATAGTGCTCCGCTACTTTCTCAAGATCATATAATTTAACTTCATTGATATCAGTTTGTTGTGCTGTCACCTGAGTTTGTAATGCGGTAAGCTGCTCTTTTAGGGCTTTGAGCTCACTGTTGTCTGGTTGTTGAAGTGTGGGTACTGGTGTTGGAGGTATGATCTTAGAGGTTTGATCTACAGATGATGGTGGTGGAGAAGGTATAGGGTTGTCACCTTGATTATCATCTTGGTCGTCATCATCCTCATCACTTTCATTGTCTTTGTCATCATTATCCTCATCTTCTTCATCATCTTTATCTTCTTCTTCAACATCTTTTTCTTCTTCATCTTTGTTTTCACTTTCATCTGATTCAGATTTTGAGGGTGAGGGTGTGTGTATAATTTGATCCAACTCTTTCGATTGATCCTCAGATTCACTAAGTGAGATAGATTTTGAATTTGTAGCTTCTGAATCATCTTCATACTGAGATAAAAGTTCTTCTTCTTCAACACGTGAAGCTGATCCATCACCTCTCTTCATTTTCTCGAGTCTCTTTTGATCAGCTAGGTATTTAGCTCTGTTTTCCTTCGTAGCTTTCTCGAGTTGTGCAATCTCTTCTTCTCTGGTCATGGGTGGTTGAATGGGTTTAAACGATTGGTCTTGTATTTTGATCAATTTTCCCTTGCCCTTGCCTAGTCCTTGATCAAACTTTGACAGTTTCTTCTTAATTGTCACAATCTTTTTCCTTCTTTCTTCCCTGAGATCTACTTGCTCTTCTTCTTCTTCTTCTTCAGTGGATTCGTCTTTGAGTGTAAGTTTCTTCTTTGAGGCTAGAGTAACTTTCTTTGTCCTTGTTGATGCTGTTATAACTGCTTTACCCCTTCCTCTTCCTCTACCTCTGGTTGAACCTGTACCCTTTACTGTAATCCTGACTTTTCCTGCCTTTTCTGCCTTGTCGTACCATATGTAAGCTTCAATAGCCATAACTGCTTCTGATAGCAACTCGGGTGGAATTCTCAGACCTTGTTTGGTGGTGTTGGTCGTATGAATTCTTACCCTGGAGAGTACATGATCCATCTGTATGGTGCGAGCTTTCTCATTTAGACGTTTGTCAATCTCTGGATGTTTCTCCATGAAGTGTTCAAATAGAAGTTTGGTGAATCATGGAAAGGGTATCTTGTATCCCTTCTTCTGGCTAAACTGACGAGCTTGTTAGATCATGTCTGTCCATATGTACTAGGCATAATCCATATGTTGGAGGTTGATGACAACCCGAAAGAACAATAGATGTTCGAGTCTGGGGTGCTTAAGACCCGTTTCCTTGCATGTAATACAATGGCTCAGGATGGTATTCATTGTTAACCAGGGTTGTGAAATGTGTTTTCTGTCCACTTTTGAGTGTGAAGTGAGTTCTTCACCTGAGTCATCATAGCCAATGTGTTGTAACGTCTTGACTATAAGATCAAAAGTAGGATCTTCAAGGAATATGCCTTTAGGGCCAGAAACTGCTGGAGGAAGATCAAGTATGGCACGAAGAGTGTGGACATCAAACTGGATCTTTGTGCTATCAAGGGTAGCTGTCATTATTTTGTTGTCTCTGCTGATGAATAATGTATGCCAGAATTGGTTCAGATAGACTTCTGGTACACTGACAGACTTGGTCAGAACAGGACTACAGAAATGCCTCTTTAGAATCTCTACCATTATCTGGCAAGAAGGATGGCATGGTAAACTATCCAAGTCAACCCTTGAGTTGGAATCACTAATCTTTCGTTCATCTCCGTCTGGGATCAAATCTTTCCTGGCTATGGATGTTTGAGACATGATTAACCTGTGTATGACAAACACCAACAAAGACACAATGGAATTTGCCTAATTGTGTTGGTGTTAGTCATATATTGCATGATTTGTGCCTATGATGCACAAAATATAGAAACATGTAATATGATCATGAATGATATGCACATAGTAATCAAACAATCATGTTAGAGAAAAAAACCATATTGAAGCAAACCGCATTTTCACTCAATTGAATCATATACTTCGAAAAATTATAGCAGTTCTGAAAAAAAATGGGTTACTCGGAGGATGAGGGTGTTACTCGGAGAAAGTGATGGTTACTCGGAAAATAATGTGCCTTTTAATCCTTACTCGGAGGTTCTTAAGAAAAATTAAAAATATCATTCCTTACTCAGAGATTAGCATGTTTTCTTACTCGGAAACTTTTAATCACTCTCCTAACTCGGAGAAAATAACTTGCTCGGAAAATCTGGTGAAATTTTTTTACTCGGAGAAATTGATAAAAAAACTTGTTGCTCGGAGAGTCTGATAAACTTGAGTTACTCGAAGAATTTCATAACAATATTACTTACAAGGAAAAAGGGGTTAACTCGGAAAAATCTAATATAAATCCTTAGTCGAAAGATTGTTCATTACTCGGAGTATAAAGAACAAATCCTTACTCGAAGGATTTTTATAAAATTTTCTAAGTTTGAACTGAGGTTGATTACTCGACAATTTTTATGGTTGATTACTCGACAATTTTTATAAAATACTTCAATTTAACAGGATTGAATCTGTTACTCGAAGGATTTCTTAAAAAATTTCCAAGTAACCAAAATCAAACTCTCTACTCGGAGACTAAATCGAAGGATTTCACGGTTTGCTCGAAGTTCTTCTTAACAATCCAAATTCCATATCAGACATTTATATGTAACAAGCAATGATCAAACAACATATTAAACATGTTCACAACATAATCTATAACCCAGAAATCCACATAACACAACACATAAAGCACCACAGTAGATTCTACCTTATGCAACTTTTTGACTTAGACAATCTGTTCGATTCAGGTTATGAAACTTAAGGCGCATAATCTAGTAACATATACAAGCATATCCCGCCACTCAAAACACTTAAACACTTAACCATTAATTACCAGCCACAAATTCTTGCATTTGAACCCTAATAATCTCAAATTGCATTTTCTGATGATATCTAACAAAATTAAGCATTATTAAAACCTTCCTAGACATGTTATTATGCAAATGTACTGACTTAATTAGATTAAAAGCAAGCGAACAAGTAACGCCCAATTCGATTTCTTAAACCCTAAGTCGGCAATCACATAATTCAACCACAGAAAAGTTACTAAAATGCAAGCGAGTGATTATTAATCATAACTGAACATGCCTAACACTTACAAATGAGATTTTAGAGAAAATCAAAATCTTGGATATGAGAGCAGATTTTGGCGTGATTTTTGAAAGAGTTCTGAGTATATGTGTGTTAAAAGAACTGAGTTTGAGCTTATATAGGTTAGACTTTTTACTTCTGACACTTTCAATCCCTTAACCTTTTTAATTATACAAACAAAGTCCTTATGTGTTATACTTATGACAATTGACAAATTCAGCCCTTGAGATTTGTAATGATTAAAACCTTCATCCAATTTGTTGAAAACTTGAGTTATTTTCATTTCCCCCTTGAACTAACACATACTTTTGAAATTTTGTTAAACCTTTTAGTTCAAGAGATCACGGAAATGTTTCGTGATGAAGAATTTGATAAAAAATATGCAAAAATTAGAAAAATTATCCCCCTAAAAATATGTTCGTGATTAAAATTGATTAATTTTGAAATTACGAGAACATATTTTAATTCCTTTTGAATTTTGCACATTAAAAAGATGAATTTCATTTTTTTTTTTTTTTTTTTAAAGAAAAGAAAAATTTTTTTTTTTTTTTTTTTTTTTTTTTTTTTTAAAGAAAAGAAAAATCTTTTTGTTGTTTTTAATATGATATTTACAAAGATAGTTTGGATGTTTGACTCTCTTTAATTGTTTGTTAGAAAGTTTTTTAAATCCTCAGGAGTCAAACATCGCATACCAATCTGGTGAACTAATTTCACAAATCATGCATGAGGTAAGGCTTTGATGCATAAGTCTGCCAGTTGGTATTCGGTACCCACAAAGTAAAGTTCTACTGTACCATGTTCCACATGCTCCTTTATGAAATGGTATCGAAGTGCTATTTGCTTGGACTTCGAATGCTGAACGGTGGTGCACGAGATAGCAATGGCACTCTTGGAGTCGCAATACATCGGAATCTTGTTGAGGACGTAACCATAGTCCATCAGTTATGATCTCATCCAGATGACTTGAGCACAACATGCTGACATGGCTACGTATTCAGATTCTGTTGACGATAACGAAATACAGTCTTGCTTTTTTGACTGCCAAAAGACAAGTTTGTCTCCAAGGAACTGCACTCCTCCAGACGTACTTTTATGAGTATCTAAGCAACCTGCATGATCAGTGTCTGAAAAAGCAATTAGTTCAAAGCCAGAATCCTTTAGATACCAGATCCCTAAATGAATGGTTCCCTTTATGTATCGAAGGATTCTCTTAACCTTAGAGAGGTGTCTTTCAGTTGGTCTAGACTGATAGCGGGAGCAAAGATATGTTGTGATGAACTCAAATAAGTACATTTTATTATCATCATTTGTCCTATTTATTTGACTTGTTTTATTATATTATATATGAGAATTGATACGTTAATGTTTACTTTTGTAATTCTCAGGTAAAAACAAGTATTATGTGAAACTTGGCGATTTTGGACTAATTATGGAGCAAAACAAGCAAGATGTTAAGAGTCTACTGAAATGTACAAGATCAAGATCATTCTGCGCCAGATACGCCGCAACATACTTCTTACATACGGCGTATCACTATCAAGATTTCACAAGTTACAATCCAAGACGGCAAAGGACATGCGCCGCATAGAGAAATGGAGTTACGCCGCATCTTAAGGCGGTGTACGAATATTCCTGAATATATTAATATTGTACCCCACGTGAAGTTAAGTCAATGCGCCACATCTACTTATCCTATGCATCGTATCTAACCCTCAGACAGAAACTATAAATACCCCAAGGTCAGACGAATTTGAGAGGTTGGACAGAGTGCAAGATACCATACGTACGAGTACCAAACCAGAGACGAATTCAGACGTATTAGCAGCACAAGACACACCCTGAACGAAGATACAAGAGCTGTAAGAAGGTCCTACATGTATTCAATTCATTAAGTAGTTTTGTTTTATTGTATTAGTATACTTTAATTCATCAGGATTGATGGGTTGATGTCATGTGACTACGGAAAATCATGCGCACCCCTTAAAATTGCTTTCCCATTAATTAAAGTTTATATGTTGATGTCTTTGGTGACTTTTATTAGTGCATTGATAACCTCTGTGTCTAGCTGAGCATTGCTTGGGTCGCCATGCCCCTTCCTCGCCTATTTATTCTATCGTTTCTAGGATAGTGGGATAGACATAAGTGATCATTAAGGGTTTACTCGCCGATAATATTAGAGCCAACGAGAAAGGGTTAATTATATGCACTTCATATAAAACTAGCAATAAAACAAGTGACAAGCTACTTAATTATCAGGACAGGTCTTCTTATTGTCTCAAGTATCTATCTGTGTACGTGTGTGCTAATCGCTGATTCGTGCTCATTAGTTTAGTTTACTATTTAATCATAACCAAACCGTGTCAGTCTCTCAGGCTGAACCCCCCTTGCGTTAAATTAGGTTGTATAGCTAACTTAGGATATTAAAATACTGATTAGAATAACTAGATAATACGTTCCACTCTTAGTGATCGACACTCTACTTACCATTATATTCATACTGACCGGGTACACTGCTCGTTAAGTGTGTGTGTGCTATTGATAAGTCGGCTAAATATAAATTTAAAACTTGAGTAGGCATTAATACTGCAAAACCGCAACGACACACGCGCGCATCAAGTTTTTGGCGCCGCTGCCAGGGAGTGAATTGTTATTATCTGTTAATTTAATTAGTATTTTAATTAGGTTTTTCTTTTTAATTTTTAGATTCTAACCACTAACCCTGTTATATATTAGATAAATTGCATTCATTGTATATTTAAATATTTTATGTTTTTGTGTGTTTTTATTTTCTGAAATTTGTGTTTCTTTTTGTTTGTTTTATTTTTGTTTTATTATTTTTTTTTTGTTTTTTTGTTTTTATATTTTTCTGCATTCTGCTATCGTTGTACTGTGCTAATACAAACGATACGGCGCATCTGTTTTCACAGATACGGCGTATTGCGTTTAATTTTTATAAAATACAACGCGTTTAATAAATTTGAGTACGACGCATCTTTCCCCAAGATACGGCGTATTCTGTTTTTAATAAGAAATTTTTCTAAACCCTAACGTCATACGACGCATCTGTTTTAACAGATACGGCGTATTGTCTATTTAAATTAAAAACAGTTTTTTTTCGAATTATTAAACAGATACGACGCATCGATCTTTATCGATACGGCGCATCTTCTAAATCAAAAATCTTGTATTTTGAAACGTAACAAAAATACGGCGCATTAGCTTTTGTTAATACGACGCATTTAATTTTAATAAATATAAATGATTTTTGATAGTTTAAAACTGATACGGCGCATTCTAATTTATAAGCGGCGTATCTGCTTTCTGAATAAAAGTATGATTAAATTTTAACGATTATAAGATACGGCGTATCCAACTTTCTGGATACGGCGCATCATCTACAGATATCAGTTATTTTTATATCCGTTTCTAAATTCATTAATTTCTCTTCTAGCGAACAGATCCTACTGACGATTTTACCTATGATGACAGGTTTTGCTATGGAAGATATGTCAATGAACGGATATCTTGCTAAGGAACTTATGGATGATAAGCACAATGAAAAGTCCCGCACCAAAAAGCCGTTAATTCTGGAAAGTGATGACGAGTGTGATAACTATGAAGTTAGCTTGAGCAAGTTCCCAGCATTAAGCATTACTAAAAGCTCAGAATTGGAAAAGGAACTCTTGCTTTCGGATTCATTCGAAGTGGAAGTTTTTGAAGATGTCA
Source organism: Artemisia tridentata subsp. tridentata (assembly GCA_021014915.2). Taxonomy (NCBI): domain Eukaryota; kingdom Viridiplantae; phylum Streptophyta; class Magnoliopsida; order Asterales; family Asteraceae; genus Artemisia; species Artemisia tridentata. Next base: position 140,777,475 of record CP139505.1, on the reverse strand, counting down.
ACTTCAATGTGCTCATGATTGATGCCGATTTATTCTCTTGGGAAACCCCTCTTGAAGCTACTTATATGGAATTCAAACGCTTATGCAATATTGAAGATGGGATATTCTCTTATGATTTACTAATGAACTACACTGAAGATGAATTGTTACTCTTATGGCCCATCATTGAATCTAAAGGATTAACTTGGACGACTATCGAAGAAAAATATGGGAAATTCCAAATTGAATACATGAACTCAGCAAATGCAGTCAACAAATCGAGCAACAAAAGCTATGTCCAACCTATACAAACTTCTTATATGCCTTATTCCGAACAGTATTGGGGATTAGATAAAAGCTATCTGGATAACGAAAGAATGTATGCTGAATCGGAGATACTATTTCATGGAAAGTTGGTAAGGTTGATGGATATCTCTTTAGAAGAGTGGCTTGAACTTAAATACGGCGATCCCAAATTTGCTCCTATGAATGAAGTCAAACGGATTGTGACCTCATGGTTGACACGAAGTTTTAAAGAACAATTTAATGAGTTCATGGAGATAAGAAGGAACATGATTGGTAACACTAGCTTTGACGTTAACTACGATCCTAACAATGCTGATTTTTCAAATTGGTTAGCTAGTAAGTTCAATAACCATAAGATCATGGACCGAGCTACTAAAGATGTGTTATCGGTATATTGGATGAGAGGTGAAGATGAGGAAGTAGAATGCAACAATGGATCATCACATGACAATTCGACGATCGAGGAAGGCGTTGAAGAATTGTTCAGCATAGACATTGATGTGTTCAATTATGATACACCTTTGTGCAAACAATTCAAAGAATTTAATTACCTTCTTCAAATCGACGCTGATGTGCTAACTGGAGATCTACCAGGATTCAAAACTTATGATGAGTTCAAAAACACCTGGTACTACGAATGGAATGACCAAATACCATGGGTTTGGGATAAACCATGGGAATTTGAGCATATTAATCACACTTGTAAACCTTTCCATTTCAAGAATGGAAGTAGTGAATGGCCAACCTGTGATTATAAGAATGATGGAACTTGTAATGGGGGGGAAGTATAATTGGAATGAAACGGATTGGAAACGATGTATACTTTGAAGACGATGATTGGTATGAAAAAGTTGAAGACTGCCCACGTAGAGCAGAGGCCTTGCAAGAAAAAGGTAGAATCAACTACTTAAAAGAACTTAAGGGAGCATCGGACACTACTTTCTGGGAATGGGTGCATGGACAATTTGATGATTACACAAGGCTTAGTCGACGCTTGCAATGGGAATTGAAAAGAGAGTGGGATGAGATTCAAGATTATTATCAATCCTTTAACGTGGTTAATTATGATCCCTATGATAATAACTATGAGTCGCAAGGAGAATTGATTGATGAACTTGATGACTATTTGAATAAGGATCCTTATTTCAAGTTTGTTGATAAAGACGAAAAAGAATTCATCAAGAGAAAATGTCGACTACTTGGGATCACTTATAGCAACCCACCCATGATAATTTCTGAAAAATTTAAAGTCATCAAATACTCTTTGGGACCTGATGAGGAATATCTTGCGACAAAGGCCAAAAAATATATTAGATTAAGTCGTACGGAAGAAAATGTTGCGGAGCTATATGGGAACATCTTTCGGATGAAAGAAGAAGGATGGCACGTAACAAGAATGAAATAAGGAGCTGAACGTGAGTCTAACTTGAAGACTCTGGAATAAAGACAAGTGCTGACCGGGAGACAACCCGGAGAATTTTTACTTTTCTGTTCTGTGTCGAGTCTGTCAGACCTGCAGAAGATACGACGCATCTCCATCATAAGATGCGGCGCATCACCTGCACTGGTCATATCTTATTTAATTTTCTGCATTTTTACTTTTGACTTTAAAACTTTCTGTCAGTATTTTAATGCGGCGCATCCCTGGTTAAGGATGCGACGCATCTTTTATTTTATTTCGTATTTATTCCAGGCTCGATACGGCGTATCTTCTTCCATAAGATACGGCGTATCGACTGACCTGATGATTTTCATTTTAATTTTTTATGTTTTATTTTTACTAACTACTAATGTATTATGCAAGTTTGAACCATCTTAACTCAGGTGTGTTATAGTCTGAATGGTATTATAGATTCCTGCATTCCTGTGGAGACATCATCTATGAAGCTTAAACGTTCTAATCCACAAGAAAGTTGATTTTTGCTCTTACACGAATAATGGAGGATCATAACGAGCAAATCTCAGGGGAGTTTTTCTGTTCTAATTCTTTTATTTTCCAGTTTTTAACCTTTGACACAAACAACGAGGACGTTGTTTAACTTAAGTGGGGGGATTGGAGAATTAGAACACTTACTTGTCCTAAACTTTTTCAAAATATGCTTAAAATACGTTTAATATATCAAAATTTAAAATTTTTTAGCATGCTTTTGTTTAAAGTCTAAATTACATAGCTGCACACATAACCTTATTTTCAAAAATTGTGAAATTATCAAAATTCACAAATCTATGAGTGTGCCGGTGACTTGTAAACTTTAGAACTTGGCTTGTATACTATTCGAGACCACCATAATAAGTATTATCTATATAATTGGAATGACTTGTCTAAATTGGTAAATTTCTAGGATTACACCCAAATAGCCTTTATATGTTATGTGATATTAACTAACTACACTGGTTAGTTAACCCCCGTATAAACCCTTTGTTACTCTCACTTTTAGAGTAAGATACCCCTAGAAAAACCCTCAGAGCCATTCCTTTCGTTTCTTACACCTTTGTTATAATGTTTCGTTACACCCTTACACCTTAGCCTACCCTGTAGATTAAAATCCGTGGTTAATTGCTTTAGGCAAAGTGTGTTTCCTTACATTACCTGTGTTCGCGTGCGTAATTCATTATCTTTGGTTAAGTCAGGAAATTGCACAATGCAATTGGTATGAAAGTAAATATTGTATAACTTTGAGTTTATTTTTTGTGTGTTTACTACTTTCACTATTACAGTTATTTCTGAAAGTATGAAGAGTATGGAAAAATTATCCGGAAAAATAAGTGATAGAAAAGTTGTGAAATTTTACACATATGTTGATGTCAAAAAAAAAATAAATAAATAAAAAATAAAAAAAATCAAAAAAATAGAAAAGAAAAAGAAAAAGTTGGAAGTTTGTTTTAACCAACTTATGTAAAGTTTTGTATTAAGTGGGAGATATCACCACTATTTGTTATATATTATATTTATGGATTGAATGGGAGTTGGCCGTTATGGGAACGCCAACTAAGGTTATTCTTTGATTGAGATCTTGTTGAGTATAATTGATGTCTACCTAAAGCGTGTGTTTCAAGTGTTAAAGCGTAAGTTATTCAATGATATGAGTCTTATTCATGGGATGGTTGGGAAAGTAATTTACCACACTTAGGATTTTAATTTATCTGTTTTGTTTATTTTTCATTTTACACCAATTTGTATCCCAAATATTATCCATACCCTACATCATTCTTTATCCAAACCTTTGATTTATTGAGATTAGGGATTTGAGCAATCATAAGTATCGTAGTCATGGATTCAGCTATGTATTTATGATTTTGTCGCCCTTTTTGATATAATATTATTGGTAAAGATTACTTGGTCCTATCTTTAGCCCATTCGAGTTAAGGATTTGAGCAATTGCAAGTATCGTGGTCGTGGATTCGATCATGTATTTGTGATTTTGTCGCCTTTTCTGAAATGTGAGATAATAGAGATTAAGAAGAATGATTAACCCTTAACCAACAAACCCTTTTTACCGCTTTAGACTTGTCATTCCTTGGCTTTAGTGGGGGAGATGCGTATACTTGCCAAGCTTATGATAGAATATTCGTCACGACTGGACAGTTAAACGATTAGATTTGCTTTTATCAAAATATTTTATTTTATTTCTAATTCGTTAAGTGTTTGGTTGTGCAATTATGACAAAACGAATACATGCTTAAATATAAAAATAAATCCTAATATCTTTTAGGATACATTTTCATAAGATTTATTCTAAGGTTTACTTGGGGACAAGTAAAGTTCAAGTGGGGGGATATTTGATGAACTCAAATAAGTACATTTTATTATCATCATTTGTCCTATTTATTTGACTTGTTTTATTATATTATATATGAGAATTGATACGTTAATGTTTACTTTTGTAATTCTCAGGTAAAAACAAGTATTATGTGAAACTTGGCGATTTTGGACTAATTATGGAGCAAAACAAGCAAGATGTTAAGAGTCTACTGAAATTTACAAGATCAAGATCATTCTGCTCCAGATACACCGCAATATACTTCTTACATACGGCGTATCACTATCAAGATTTCACAAGTTACAATCCAAGACGGCAAAGGACATGCGCCACATAGAGAAATGGAGTTACGCCGCATCTTAAGGCGATGTACGAATATTCCTGAATATATTAATCTTGGACCCCACGCGAAGTTAAGTCAATGCGCCGCATCTACTTATCCTATGCGTCGCATCTAACCCTCAAACAGAAACTATAAATACCCTAAGGTCAGACGAATTTGAGAGGTTGGACAGAGTGCAAGATACCATACGTACGAGTACCAAACCAGAGACGAATTCAGACGTATTAGCAGCACAAGACACACCCTGAAAGAAGATACAAGAGCTGTAAGAAGGCCCTGCATATATTCAATTCATTAATTAGTTTTGTTTTATTGTATTAGTATACTTTAATTCATCAGGATTGATGGGCTGATATCATGTGACTATGGAAAATCATGCGCACCCCTTAAAATTGCTTTCCCATTAATTAAAGTTTATATGTTGATGTCTTTGGTGACTTTTATTAGTGCCCTCTGGTTGTGTGACGTACACCTCTTCACGGAGTTGGCCATTTAGAAATGCAGTCTTCACGTCCATTTGGTATACGGTGATATTCTTGTGGGCAGCATACACCAGAAACATGCGAACGGCTTCAAGTCTTGCCACTGGTGCAAAGGATTCCTCAAAGTCGATACCTTCTTCTTGACTGAAACCTTTAGCAACCAACCGAGATTTGTTACGAATAACCGTGCTATCAGCATCCAATTTTTTCTTCCAGATCCATTTCAGTCCGACAACGTATACTCCATCCGGTCTTTCTACCAGTTCCCAAACCTCAATACGCTTGAATTGTTCAAGTTCTTCTTGCATTGACTCAATCCAATTGTCATAGGTTAAGGCTTCTTTAATATTTTTGGGTTCAGCTTGACAAACGGTGAGTGCATAAATGCAAGTTTCACTGTCTGTATGGAGTCTTTTTCGTGTCATGACCGGATTGTCTGGATTACCAATCACGTTCACTAAAGGGTGATCTCGAGTCCATTTGTGGGTAGAAGGGTAGTGTTGAAAATTGTTGTGCATATTTGACGGATCCAAATTGCTCGTATACGACTCAGCAATATCGGGAATGGTTGGATCCAAAGCAAATGGATTGAAGAAAGCATTTCCGTCATAATGTGCGGGTGTGGGTACTTCATGAGATAGGAAGGGATCTTCAGCTACAGTCGCAGTATTAGAAGCTGTTTGTTCTACTGATGATGATGTTTCTGTTGGATGTGCACCTTCAGCAACTGCTGTCGTTGTAGTTACCGGTGTATCAGGTACTTGATTGTGGACAAGTTGTGCAACAGAACTGGTGGATACATCTAAAGCACGAATAACGAGAGAATCATCGAATAACGGAGCAAACAAATCTTCCAAGTCCTTGCGGTTGAGAGAGAGTGGTGCAGCTGATTGATCAGGGAAGTTCAGACGGTTAGTATCGTGTCCTAAGCTGTTTTGCTCAGAAGCCATTTCGGTGAGTTCATCAAAATGAGCGTGTATTGTCTCTTGAATTTCTCGGGTTTGACGGTTCCAGATACAAAATCCTTTAGAGTTATCACAGTATCCTACAAAGATTCCAATATCAGCTTTGGCTTTCAACTTTCCAAGGTCATCATGATCATTATTTGGGTAACAGAGGGCTCCGAATACATGAAAGTAAATTACGTTCGGTTTTCTTCTATGAACAAGTTCATATGGGGTTTTGTTGTGCCTTTTGTTGATCATACAACGGTTTTAGGTGTAACAAGCAGACAGCTTCAGCCAAGAGGTAATCAGGTAATTGAGCATTTATCAACATCGTCCTTGCGGCTTCCACTAACGTCCGGTTTCATCTTTCGACCACTCCATTTTGTTCTGGGCTTCGTGCAATAGATGTTTGGTGTTCAATCCTTACTTTCTCAAAATACTCACGAAGAGTGTGATTCTTAAATTCGGTTCCATTATCTTTTCTGACTTTTCTAACGGTGTTGCGGAGCTGAACCTGAATTTTGGTGAGAAAGGTGATGATCATCGAAGGAGCTTGATCTTTTGTTCGAAGAAAGTAGACCCAAGTCCATCTTGAAAAATCATCGACTATTACCAATATGTAACGCTTCCCGTTGATTGTTTGAACTTGCATCGGGCCGCACAAATCCATATGTAGAAGTTGGAGAACATGATCCGTACTTTGCTCGGTTTTAGGAGGAAAGTGAGCACGAGTACTCTTCCCTTGTTCACATGCTGGACAAAGGTGATCTTTGGCATAGCGAAATTTTGGAAGACCGTCGACTAACTTATGACGAGCAAGATCGGTCATTGTTTTGAAATTCAAGTGAGACAAACGTCTATGCCATAGCCATGATTTTGTAGAGTGTGCCTTGGATAGTAAAAAAATTGGAGAAGAAGCGGTCATGTCTGATAAGGAAATGGTGTAAAGACTCGTTCCGCATTTCCCTGTCATAAGGTCGTTTCCTTGTAGGTCTCGAACAAAGCATGTTTTTTCCCTAAATGCAACTTCCAAGTCACCATCACAAAATTGTCCAACGGAGAATAGGTTATGTCCAAGGCTTTCAACGTAGTATACATGACTGATTTCGATGTTTCCATTGACAAAGTCCCCATAGCCCATGATAGCGGCAAAGTGGTTATTCCCGAATCTGACAGTTCCTATGAACTTTGCAACAAAGTTTACTAGAAGTTTTAGGTTGCCTGTCATGTGTCGGGAACACCCGCTATCAACAATCCACAGTACAATCTGAATCACCTGCATCACAAGAAGAAAATGCGGATGGAGAGACGGTAACGGTGGAACCCGTTGGGTTAGTAGCATAATTTTTAAGCATCTTTGGTAACCAAGTAAAACTAGGTTTGTGTTGTAGCCAACATTGCCAAGTCCAACTAGATTCTGCTTTCTTATTAGTAAATACACTAGGTGTATGGATTGTTCTAGTAGCAACTATGGTGTTGTCTACGGTAGTCTTAGAAACTACATTTGGTGGTTTTCCTAAAATTAACTTAGCAGCGGTAGTGAGCTTAGAGGAAATGCCATTTGTACGTTTCTGAATACGAGACAAAAGGGTTTTTGCAACACATTTTTTTATGATTACCAGACAAAATACTTGTACGAAAAAACACACAATAAACATCAACAATAACATCATTCAGAACATTCATAGTCTTAGCATTCGTTACATCACAATTAGAATTACATGTTTTAAAGTTTGATTCTACTTTAGACATAACATGCTTTTTATTGAAATTCCTAGTGTGATCTTCTACTTCTTGATCTTTAGCTGAGCCGCTCTTAGGTTTTCAGATACTAGTCTTCTTTTTGTTCTTTTTGGTCTTGGATTTGCTAACGTTAAGAGGGGTGCCTAGTCCTGTAGAATTTGAAGCATGCACATTAGTGGTCTGAGGGGATGCTTTCTTAGGTGTCTCATCGACTCTATACATGCCTGGTGCAATCACATTCTTTTGACCAAATTTCCCTTTTTCAAGTAATTTGATTTTTTCTTTCAACTCAATGATGATGTGTTTTTGTTGTTGAATTTTGGAATCCAATTCTCGGTTTAATAGAACAGTGTCATTTCTGTTTTGGCAAACTTCATCAATGTCCTTTTCATATTCATAAATTTGATGTTTTAAAACAGCATTTTCTTTTTCAATATTCTGAATTTTGGAAGCATGACTGTTTTGAAAGGACAATGATTCTTTTTGGCTTTCTAATTTTAACTCAAAGTCAAGACTCTGAGTCTGACACCATTGCAACTTTTGGTGGAGTTGGAAAATTTCTTTTGAAAATTTGTTTTCCATATCATCATTAAATTTTCAAAGTCTCTCATTTTCTCTTTTCAAATTATCAATCTTAAGTTTCAACATCTCAGTATCAATGGAATGATAATCAACAAGCATTTCATTACATGACATATAAATGGAATTCATAATCACAGATATAACATCAGAACATAGAACATTCTCCAAGAGTCGATTTGCTTCTTTTTGCAAAGCTTTGTTTTTAAATTTTTGTTTTGGGATCGTTGTTTCTGTTGCTTCGAAAATGTTCATCATGGAGGCAACCTCTGATTGAAGTTCCTGTTCCCAATGTGTAGCACAAAGTCGCGGGTGTTGAACGTGTGGCAAAAATTGCTTTTGAAAAACTTATTCTCTTTCTTTTTCATTAGGAGAAAGAAAAGTAGAGACTTTTATCTCTGAATTTCGTTCAATTGCTTGTTCCAAAAATTGTATGTCTTCCATAAATGTTTTAAAATATCTAAGGACACGACATTGTTTTGGCAATGGTGCAATTACACCTGGATTTGGTAAACGGCCATTGACTTGTGCTACTGTGTTCACAGGACCAACCTCAGAAGTTTCATTCATTTCTATTAAAGACCATGTTTGTTCTGACTTATCTTGTTGTGGTACGAAGGTGTCGCTAATATGAGGTACTCTTGAGTAGTCATATGGTTTATTAAATTGGACTTTACTCATTTTAGATCGACTCTCTTCGTCTTGTTCCATTTCCTCTTAACGGTTATAAACAACAACACGCATGAAAGAATCATCAAACAGATGTTCTGCACTGTATAACTTCGGATTTTCCTTGAGTGCTTTATGCAAAAAACTTGGTTTGTCATCCCCAATAGCAAAACCATATACTTGGGGATTTTGCTTGAGAGAAAATTTCTGAATGGTGGTTACAGACTCACCAGTTTTATACACAACGTTTTGAAACTGTTTAAGTTTGCATTCCAACTCAACGATTTCCTCAAGATAGGAATCAACTCGTTTTCTTGATATTTGTTTGCGTTCAGAAAAATTATCTTGACAAGTTGGCAACTCTGTTTTTTGTTTTGGAAAATTCAGAGTGTAGGATGTCAACTTGTTTTTGAAAATCTAATCTTTCTTGTTCCTTTTGTGAAATTAATTCATTTTTGGAAATGGTTAATTCACGTACCCAATGTTCTAACTCTTGTTCTTTAACATCAGATTGTTGGAATGCAACCTCAAAGCTTTTTTCCCATTTTTCTTTTGTTTCATAGTTAGAAAGTTGAAGTTTGTAGCACTCAAGATCCTTACTCAACAATGTAACTTTTGCTTTTAAATTTCTATTAATTTCATTGCATCTTTCAATTTGGGATTTCTTTGTGTCTAACTGTGTTTGGGTGATCAAGAGCAAGGTCTTGAGCTCTAGATCTGTACCAAGAAAAAGATCATCTTGTTCATGTTGAACATTATTTTCATCATCAAGAGGATCATTAAATGTAACAACCGGGTTAATTTGATCTTCATCAAATGTAACTACGGTGTTTATTTGGTCATTGACTTGAGAAGATAAGAATGCATCTTCTTGACCAACATGGTCTTCAGTTAATGCAGATGCAGAGGGTGATATAATTTCATGAATGAGACATTTAGAGTGAGGTACCTGAGACAAGCCATCGGTATCATAAACCGGGCCTGTTTCACCCATGTGCTTCTCTTGCATATTAGCCATCAACATCACGGCTGCATTGGCTTCTAGATCTTCCATGTCATCAACCGAGTAAGCATTAGCAATGAAGTTGTACTCCTTCTCTGTAAGAGTGCCTCCAGCTTCATCTTTAAGAGCAAGAAGAAGAGCTTCTGTGTGATATGCACTTCCTCTGGTCCTTGGTTTGGGGCAAGCATTGGCCAAGTGACATTTCCCTCCACAGTTATAGCATTTTACCATAGTGTTTGCAATCCCAGAATTCCCTGTATCAACAATCTCTGTCATTCTTTGTGTACTACCAGTGCTGTTCCTACTGGTTCAAACTGAATTAAACCTCTGCCCAGATGAGTTCCCCATATAGCCACCCGAACCATATCTCCCAGAAGCTCTGTTTTGAATTTCAACTCTGTCATCATGAACAACTGCCTGATTACGAGTGTTGGATGAAGACCTAAGACGGTTGTTGGATTTGTTTGAAAACTTGCTGAAAGATCTAATAATTAAAGCAAATCCTTCATTCAACGAATTGAAAGCATCGTCTTCATCACTGTTGACATTTGAATAAAGCATAAAATCGGTGTTGTCAAATGGAACCAGTTGATTATCAGTTTGTTGTGGTGATGCTTCATATGGAACAAGTTGGCTTGATGAAGTTTGTGAGGGATAAGCAGAATGATGTTGTGGTTGGACAAAACTCTGATTTGATGGTGGAGCAAAATGAGACTGAGCAATCAAAGCTAGTGAGTTTGGAGTTGATGATGGTGAGTAACCTCCACGAGTTGCTCTGTCTTTATCAACCTCTGATTGGTGATGCTTCAAGTAATCATACAACAACCCATATGAGGTGTTGTGTAGATTCTTAGCTTGTCGAAAAAAAGTTACATACTTCCGCCAATCAGGTCCATGACAACTTAGGAACTTAGTATTCACTGCAATCCTGGGTAGTATGATGTTGTGACGGTCCAAGACTCTAAGGATTCTCCAGCTTCAATCATAAACATGGTGTATTCCAGATAGAGCTTAGATTCCATATCCTCTTGGTTTAACTCAGTTCCTTCCATGAGAAGATGAACATGTTCCCACATGTCCTTAGCAGTCTTTTGTGCATCAATACTTCAAAAGATAGGATTGGGAATTCCTTGAAGGATGTAAGACATTTCTAGTTCATTAGCTTCTTTCTGAAGTACTTGTTCTGCTGTGAGCTGAGCATCAGGAACCGGAGTCATGGTTGCTTCTCTTGGAGGAATGGCATTTGGATCGCTAGGAACCATTGTAGTGGGTGTTGGATATGGTCCTTCAATAATTACCTTTTTCAAGTACTTACCATGCGGTTTCTTGAGTTCAATAAACCTTAGAAATTAACTTAACCACTGCACGTAATTACCCAGAGTTAGCATTGGAGGTGTATCTAAGGATCCGGCCTTGTGTCTTGATTGTTGACTATTGATTGCTTCATACATTTGGTCAAATTAGTGAGGTTGTTTAGGTGGAAGTTGGTAAGTCTGCATTGGTTGTTGTGGATATTGTTGTTGTTGAGGGACTTGTTGTTGAGGGAAAAACTGATGTTGTTGCATGAAGGCTTGTTGTTGAGGATATTGTGGTTGTTGATGATGATACTGCTGTTGTTGATTGTAGAAATAGTTGTAGTTAAGTGGTTGAGACATCTTGAGGAAGTAACTTGTGGATGTTGGATCTTTAAGGATAGCGAAGGTTGATGTTGTAGATTAGGTTTCTAAGTAGAAGAACTTGAAGAAAAATCCTTAGTAGAAGAAATAATCCTTACTCGAAAAAATCTGTCTTGCTCGAAGAAATAAACCTAAGTCGAAGAAAGTTCCTTTGCTCGATGAATTAACCCTAACTCGAAGAAATATCCTTAAGTCTAAGAAAGTTCCTTTGCTCGAAGAATTAACCCTAACTCGAAAACTTAGTCTTACTCGAAGAGTTTGGTTTAAGCTAGAAGTCCCTTACTCGAAAAACTGTTGCTCGAAGAATAAACAGTCTAACTCGAAGCCTCTTTGCTTGATGTTTGCTTGCTCCAAGGATTATAATATACTTCTAACTTGAAGCGTTCTATTTCGAAGGATTAATCTTCTAACTTGAAGATGGTTATTCGAAGAATGCTTGCTCGAAAATCCTGCTTACTCGGAAAATTCTTCTAACTTGAAGGATTTGTTGCTCGAAGGATAGTTCTTCTTACTCGAAATCTTCTAACTCGAAGACTCTTGTTCGAAGGATTATGCTGGCTCAGAAAATTCTTCTAACTCGAAGGATTATGCTTGCTCGGAAAATTCTTCTAACTCGAAGAATTATTCAAGTTGTTCTTCTAACTGGAAGAATAACTCGAAAACTTACTGCTTACTAATCTCCTAACTCGTAGAATTGTTGCTTACTCGAAGGTTAACTCGAAATATTCTTCTAGCTCGAAGAAAATTCAAGTCTAACTCGGAAAAAATAAGCTCCTAACTAGGAGGAAACTCTCCTAACTCGGAGAAATGCGATGAACAGTAACATGTTTCTTCAAATTTCCTATTAAATCTAATCTAAAACAACCTAAATTACCGCTTGGTGATTGATACCACTTAATAGGTCACAAGTTTATCACACAAGATACTTAATTCTAGAGAGAGAAAGTTAGAGAGAGAAAGAGAATGGAAGGTTAAGCATAAGACTAATGAAAATGAATTAACATTAACCAACCACCCTTTCCCTACAAGGGAGGGAGTATTTATAGTTTTCTACAAGTACTAAGCATTACTCTAATTAACAAGATAAATAAATAAATAAATAAAGGCCACGGCCCATGGGCCTTCTACACAGGCCGAACCTTAATAACTAACATAAAGGCCTAAGCAACCTATTACAAGATATGACCGATACTTGATAATCTAAGACGTGTTCCCAACACTCCTTTTCTCTCCTTTGCTATATACGATCGGAAAACACCCCTAAGTGAGGGTATTGCCTTCACATGTTCTCTACGATAAGCATTCATGTTTTATTCGTGTTTCGTGGGTTAAGCACTAGCATCCTAACGCTCTCATTAGACGTGTAGTGTGAGCATTCGATAGAGATCAACTCATTATAGTTGAATTGGTGTTTCGTGAAGATCAAGATCAAGATTTGGTGTTTATCTATTTTTCAATAGATTCGAGATTAGTATTTTAGGTGTTTTAATTAAGTGTTAATTCATAACAGTAAATGTAGATCCATCCGCTGCATGCTCGTGGTATTGATGGTTTAATCAATATGAATTCCCAACACAAAATATTAAACACGCATATAACAACTCGGTTCGGAAACTAATATAAAACGCAACTAATAAATAAAAAATAACTATTTATTATAAATGGAAGCATTAAAACCTCTAAAATCCAAGAATCGTAATAAAAATCTTAGGACAAATCTGTTAAATTGAGAAGTACTAACATAAACCAATGATCGAGTGTTTCTAAATGTTCCAACAAAATGACTTAAACTAAAACAAATTGATCGAGTAACGCCTAAGTTCAATAGGTCCAAAAGCTCTTAATATGATGTCTCACAAACCCCTTTGAAATCCTGCAATAGAGAAGGAAAAAGAAAACGTATCAACACCAAAAGGACTTTAAGCTCTTTATAAACACCAAGAACCGGACAGATAAACAATTATCACGTGCAGTGGTGATCAAATTCAAATTACCATGGTGGGGTGTTTGGGAGAGCTAATGATTGGGAAATGCAGTCAAGGTGGGATGTATCCTTGGGCAACTATATGCATGTTGAGTGATGCCTGAAAAGGAAATGTAGCTCTTTGCATATGAGACCCAATGGAACAGGTGTATTGATCCTTTTCTTGATGATGCCCTGGATAAGAGCCTATGGTCTTAGTCATATGGGCTATAAGTAAGATCAGGCAGGGTGTTTGTCTAGTGGAAATGTAGTCAAGGATTGGATATTTTCTCCATGGTTGCCTAGATGATAGCACAAAGTCTTGTGTCTGCCATGTCTAGAAGAATAGTGAACTTTGAATCAGTTGTATTTCCTGAATTGTAGTAAGAATTGTATAGAATGACTGTATTGTATCAGCAATATGAGCATGTTCATATTGGCTGTGTTGGAATCTTGTAATTTGTTGATTTAATTAATAAAAGTTCACTATTTCAGGAAAAAATTCAAATTACCAATGGTCCTCTAAATACAAACGCTTCTATTGACTTAATTCAGAATGTAAAGCAACAGTTACCTAGAATGAAACCATGCCATGGAACCAAAACATTATCACTTCCAACACTCCTTGACTGACATCCCGTCTACTCACGTCTTTTCTGTTCACTCTTGCCGATTTCGTAAATGGAACTAAGGTTCTTTCGAAATCGTATATGGTGATAAGTGTTAGTTTGTTTTGTATGTGTAGCGCTAGCTAGTAGCTCGTAAGTCGCATGATGATAAAAATAAAGTCTAACAAATCGTAATATCCAACAATCACATTCTTTAAACTTACTCTACATCTTTAGAAACTCAATACTTTTCAGTGTAATGATTGGTGTGGCGGTCATATGCATGGTACGTACGTACGATGCATATGATTGCAACACAATGTCATTCTTCACTTATAAATCTCCAAGATCCATGTAGTAGAGAAGAGAAACCGATAGGCAACATAAATAGGGAGAACCATGCCGTTATTAGTCACAGTTTGGATTGCCACCATCAGCAACACACGATTCACCGTCTTTATAAAAATCTATAAACCAGGAAAAAAAATACATACGTTAATAATTGCCTATACATAAACACGATTTTAAGGCAAAACATATTCAATATGGAACTAGAACAACGGTTACCTTAATACAAAACCGATTGATGAATATGTTGGAAGCTCTAAGCTGTCATTAGCCACAAGCTTATATATATTACACACGGTGATTCGGTATTTGGTTTAAAAGATTTTTTTATCTAAGTTCAAAGAGATAGAAGATAGTTTAGCTGTTTGATTTCATATGTTTTTGTGAGAGGAGTGAAGCTCTATTTATAATTCCTTATGATTAAAATACTATGTGTGGAGTGTCCTATTATAACATACAAGTTAATTGCATGTATTACCTAAATCCGGCCCTGTTTTGGGTAGATACATCATACATTAAATATGATTCAACCATTTTAATTATTTTTTTTGAACAAAATGCAAATTGGATTCACAATTTACATGTTAAAAAGGCGGGAGAGACTTAAAATTACTTAAGTGGATATCATAACTTATATACTAGGGTAAACGGATGACGTTTGCTATTTTGAGTGGGTGAGTTTTTTGACTCAAATATACGTGGTTTACTCCAGGTTTTTCTGTGACCAATTCTGAATCTTTTCTCAGCCACCTCAAGATGTGTATCCCAGAAAGTTTGAATGTACGAATTTTTGTAAGAACATCAAGACAGTTGACCACTTTCTCGGTGATGGCTCCTAATACAAATATAGGATATATATATTTAAGGAGAAATGATATTTTTTCCTATTAGAGATTCCTGCTTATCCTCTTAATAGTAAGATTCAAACATGCAAGAATAGGTGAAGAGTTAAATGAAAGGAATAATTAGTGAAAAACATGTGCTATATTTTCATAGGGAATAAAATGATAAATAAGCACAAAAGATAAAAGATGTAACAATACTCATATTTAAGATAAGCTATGACTTATGTATGTGGTAAAAGCTTGGCAATTTAATTAATCCATTATGCAATTACCAGGCCAGGCTAAGGCCTCAAAATGTTATAGCCCGTTTTTCATTCAATACCAGTACACCACTATATTTGGCCAGTTATAGTTAGTCGTGAGATATTACTGATTTTTTGAGAAATGCTACTGGACATCTTTTGGATAATAATTTCAGAACATGATGGGAGAAAAAATATATTTGATTTGAAGAAATTAACTGCGTCCAACATGAAGCATGGTCGATCATCCACATAATAAGAATATAAAAACAAATAAAGAGAAAATAACACATGTTCAACGCTTTGGATACATCTTCTCCATTTTACATGATTATGCTGATCGTTTGGCATAAGGAAAGTGTTGATCTTGAGTTGCTGTAGATAAATTAAGAAGTCAAGTGACTTAAAAATTTAAATTCTTTGATTTTAAATCAAGAAACGCGCAACAACATCGCGGTTTCAAGGGACTTGTACTAAAATTCTCAGGGACTTAGGATAATAAATAACAAGAATTCACTGTTCTTATTTGTAAGAATAATTCCATTCTACTGGAGTGTACAATGAAGTGCATCGTTGAATGCTAAGCTTAGTGTGTCGCGATTTAGCTAAGTCTATAATCCAGTATGACTAACTTGCTGGTACGGAACTCAATTAGGTTCATATACAGAAAGACAATGTTTAAGAGGATTGAGAAGTGAGGCTTAATAGTCCCAGGGGAAGAATCGCCAGAAAGATTAAAGTAGTTGTTAATACAAATATCGACCTAAAAACGTTATTTATATTTTACGATCTTTGCTATATTTTGTTAATGATAATTATAAAGTTTATCTTCAGCAAAGCTTAAATATAAGTTAAAGTCTTTTACATTTATAGTAATAAGCTTTTAAAACCCATCATATACATGCTAAATGATCACTAGGATACATGGTACATACATATATACATTTATACTATTTACATTTTAATTCCTAAAATGTAAATATATACATGACATCATGGCATACATCATTTAGATAGCTTGTAAGAGTTAGCATAATATTTTGGAAAGATATTCAAGCAATGAGTTGGATTGTGTAAGATCTTGGTAAGATTTGGTAAGAGCTAGATGTCATATCCCGGCGGACCCAAACAGTTATATGGGCGGAACCCAGAATTTAGGTCCGCCAAATCCGTCCTTTGTCTGGTCAGTTTTGCCTATAAATAGCAAGCTGATCATTCAAGGACAATTATCACTTACATAGCATACATTGCATATACATTCTTTCTTACTTTACTAACCCATTCATTCATTCATTTATTTGTAGAGATTTTCTTTTGTAGCAAAGAGATCAAGCATCAAGGTTCAACACAGTGTTGTAAACCTTTAGTATAGTTACTGTGTAATTCATTAGTAGTTCACACATCATTGTTTATACCAAACATTCAGTAGTGATCGGTTAGTGTTTTAGTCCTCAAAACACATAGAGTGTCGGGAGTGGTTGTACCCTTGTAAAGAACTCGGTATTTAGCTTAGTACCAGAAAAAGGTTAAGCGACTTTGGGAGTGGTTGTACCCTTGTAAATAACTCGGTATCTAGCTTAGTACCGGAAAAAGAGTAAGCGACGTGTAAAGGTTTTCTCCGCCTAGAAGGGAGCTTGTTTCTTAGTGAAGAAAAACTCTCGAGTTAGAGGCTCGAGGAGTGGAGTAGGGCAAGGAAGAGAGTCCCTGTAGACCGAACCACTATAAACATCCGTGTTGTGGTTTGATTGTTCTTTCCTTACTTTCTTTACTTATATTGCTTGATTAATTGCATTAGTTTGAAATCACGTTAAGTACTCAAAGCGAATAAATTTAAAAAGAGGTAAAAACTATTCAACCCCCTTCTAGTTTTCAACAATTGGTATCCGAGCTGCGTTACTCAAGATTTTCAAAATATATTGTATTTTAAAACTTGAAACGATCAATGGATTTTGAAAACTACAAAGAAGGGCAGTCTATGCAAAGACCACCACTATTTGAAGCAAATAGTTTTATATATTGAAAAAATCGCTTTGAAACTTATATGAAGTCAAAGGATATAGATCTATGGTACATCATTGTAGAAGGTGACCATAAACCTATAATTAAGGATATATCCGGTGGTCGGGATGAGGGTACTTCACTTACTCGTCATAGTGATGAGCAAAAGAAGTTGATTACCAAAAATAATGATGCTAAAATGATGCTTTATAATGCTTTACCTAGGAAAGAATATGAAAGAGTCTTTATGGTTAAAACCGCTAAAGATATTTGACAATCATTAATTATCACTCTTCAAGGGAACTCACAAGTAAAGGATAACAAAATTGATCTTCTTGTTCAACAATATGTGTAAAACCCGAAAATCTGAAACGTATTAAAAGACTAAAATGCCCTCATAATTTAAAAGTTTAATTAAAACTCATATAACTTATAAATAAATCACAAAACATATGAAAACGAAACAAATGCGACAGGAAATGATTATGAGGCACCATAAGATAATTATACGAGCTACCAATAATATTTATAACACTTACCTATGTTACTTGAACCGAAAATCATAAGTACTTACGAAATTGTATGTTAAGAGTTATAATAAAAGGTTTTATGCAACAAAAAGTTAGTAAATGGTTCAAAAATCATGGGTTTTGTTTTGTTGAGGCCTTGGGCCGATCCAAGCCCTCTCCCCCTTCCAAACCCACGACCAAACACCCTCCATAAACAGCCCATACATCTTTTATTCCCTTCCACAAAAACCGACATTCACTTTGGCTCCAAAAACCCTAAAAAACCAAAGTTTTCTGCCGCCCCATTCTGCTGCTGGAAATCGACACCAAGAAGCCTCAAAAAAGCCTTCATCTTGTTCTTATTATAAGGTATATACGTAACACTATCATCTATAATCATTGTGTGTTAAGAATTAAAGAGGTTATATGTTAAAAACCCTAAGTTATATATGAATCTGTGACAATCTGCTACTGACCTGGAAATTGGTTCGAATTTAACCGACTATAACTCAATGATGTGAATGGGTATTGGGATGGTTTTTGAGTCTAAAACTAATTTCAATGAAGTGGCTACCTGGAGAAATTTATTTTGTAATTTTTAGAGGCATGTAAGGTTACTTTTTGATTTTTAGAAAATCATGTGTCTGGTCGTATTGGTAAAGTCTGGAAAAACAGTCCGGGTTTTTCATTTATCATTTTCAAACCATAACGAATTAGGATGTGTCCTTTTAGCTGAGTAATATATCACATGTTGGCTAATTACTGGAATTTTTGTAGAATTTTATAAATTTTCTAGACTGGGAAAGAAGATGAAAAATGGTCGGGTGTTTTTAATTAATCCGGTTCTGGGACAGGTTGGGAAAAAGGATTTTTAGTTCGTATCTATACAACTTAATAAAATCTGGAAAAATTTCATAAAATACTCAAGACCCTGGGGAACGTCTGTGAATTTTTATAGATTTTATTTCGAAGATTTAATATGGTTTGCAAATTATTTAAAACGAGTCCAGTAATACCTGGAAACTGTCAAGACATGTAAAAAGGTTGTAAATTGTTAATTTTCCAAAACTAAGGGTTATAAATGGTAAATCATGAAACTTGAGGGTAAGTCGTGTAATAAATCATATTTAAAGGGGTTTTGTGTCATTGTGATAATTAAAGGACCTAATGTATAATTATTAATAAATAAAAGATAGAAACATAAATAAAGGAACCAAATATGTAAAAGCATTAATTTGAGGGACTTGTTTTGTAATCTTGTATTTAGAGGTCCTAATCGTACAACATAATAAACTAAGGGTACGTTGTGTAATTTGGAAAGCCAAGGGGCTTAATATGTAACTATGGATATTATAAGGACTAAAAGTGTAACTTTTATAACTAAAGGACTAAAAGTGTAAAGTATGAAATCTTCAAGGGTGAAAAGGTAACTTTGGATAATTTGATTATAACTTAGCCTAAATGAGATTTTGGAAATACTACTAAGTATGGGAACTTTCTAAATAAGGAAACTTTCTAAAAGTGGGAACTTACTAAATATGGAAACCTGCCTAAAATGGAAAGTTACTTAAAATGGAAGGTGTTGTAACACTTGTCTACCCCTCTAGGTGTGAAGAAGGAGAAGAACTGAGTTCATTCTATCTTATTCATTTTGTTTGTGCTTTGCTGGAATAAGGTACAGATATTCTGACCTTCTCTGTAAGGTTTCCTATGATTATTTTCTGATCTGTTAAATTCTCTGATTTGATACTCTGTTACGATCCCTTGCTATGACACCTTTGCTTCAACCTTTGATCTCTGATTTTGAACCTGTGATATGAAGACCTTTTGATATGAGATGGAAATGTTTTAAGTAAAGTATTTTGAAAGGGTTTTTCAAGCATGATATATTGACTTTAAGAAAACTATTTTGAAGTTCGTTTTATGAAAACTAATTGAAAGACCATTTATGAAAACTATTTTTGAATGATTGTTTTTAAATGAACCTTAAGAGAAAACCTTTTGAAAAGTACTTTTGATATTGAACCTTTTGAAGATTTAACCATCGGACGCATTGACCCTTTTTGGATATTGACCTGGGATATTTGACCTTCTGATATTTGAACTTCTGATACTTGACCCTCTGATACTTTGACTGGTCTGATTATGAGTTTCTGATATTGAACCTTCTGATATGACACCCTGATTATGATATGAACCTTTGACCTTTGACCTTGACTCTTAGTTTGATACCCGAGCCACTTTTCTGTTACCTAGCCAGGAAGGTAACCTGGCCGTGTCTGTGATGCACCACTGGCATGACTCATGTGTGGGTGAGTGATTCCTCACACCGTCCCCATTCTGATTATGATATGCGCATTACTATGATTATGGATTATATATGTTTCTGGGGGGCGTATGGATTGCAATCCTAGATCTGATCTGTTTAGTGGATTTAATCTGATATGATATGATTTGTCTGGTGACTGGTGCTGTGTGCAATACACGCCTTTCACATATATCTGGGAGCTAGCTACTCCATTTGAAGAATGAGGACACCCCTCATATTATCTGATTATCTGAGAGGTCTCCCCTCTATATGATTATGAAGATTTACGGTTACACTGTTATGATATGATATGATCTGTTTCTGGGCTCGTGGTGGATGACTATCCTAAACCTTTACTCTTGTACCTTATTTATATTTCATTCATTATGTTACATCTGATTATTTCCGTTTACTTTCGTTTCCGTTTATTATATATCTGTTCACTGGGCTTTGTAAGCTCAGCCGCACGTTTTCTTTTCGTGTGCGGCAGGTTTTAGATGGAAGATGGGTATGAGTGAAGAGACTTTTGGACCTAGAAGGCTTGACAGTTATTTTGGCCTAGAGATGATTAGAAGTTATTTTATTGTTAGAATTTGTATCCGTTTTTGTAACCTTGTAATCTCAGTATTTCCTTTGTAAACCGTGAGAATCTTTGTATTACTTTGAATGTATGCTTTGTTATATCTGATATGAAACCATTTGTGTGACACCTTTACCCTTGTCGGGTTGGGGTGTTACAATTATGGTATCAGAGAGACAGGCTGCGATTCGTAATACATTTACCCTTGGCCTGTGTAAGTTAGGACCACTAAGTTTCCCTGTAAGCACTCATAAGATAACCTGTAAGATTTACTTTAGGATCTCCCTATAGGAACCTAAATTTGACCAGTGAGGAATGGGTAGACTAAGGCATATATGTGAGTATCATTTGCTTCCGCATCACTCTGATTCGTGCCTCTGCCTTTAGAAGTTTTGTAACCTAAAGCTTAGAAACCAAGTAAGTGGAATGCCTCGAAAAACCCACCTGGATACCTTACACCATTTAAGTTTCATTTCCAGATTTTGACCTCCACCTCCGACTTGTTTGACAAGCTGTTTGACACCTTTCCGACCCTATCATAGGTCGTTCAACCATAATGTGTTCGACACATTTTGTGAATTCATTGCTTATGCTGAATGTAAATGTATCATCCGATACTACTTAACTTTGCATAGATCCATTACTACTCCTATGAGAATTCCGGTAATTATTAACCATGGATATAGGAAGTTATGTTCCTTTCCTTTGAATGACGAACCTTGTACTGCCAACCATTTCCTTTGGAAGCATATGATGTTATGTTATCTCTGTATGGGTTGTTAACTGAGCATGATGATGCTAATAACGGATATTCTGTACATCTCACTTTTGACAATTATACGATGTTCGTATTACTGATAATACACGCCCTACTAACTGCTTATGCTAAGAAGCCGAACAAATTCCTACACTTTGAACTGTTCGTTTATCCATCTCAAAGCTTTCATTGAAAAACGTGTTGAACTTCGATATATGAACTCCCCGTCTGATTCGATGACTGTATTCGTGCTATGAATCTTTTGATCTTGACATGTCTCATTGTATGGTCTTTTAGTTATGGACTGGATGACTAATGGTAAAGTTGCCAGGGACTATCTAATCTGAAATGTGATCTTAACAATCTATCTCACCCTATTTCGTTATGATGAATCTCTACACCTGAATCTGCTAAAATTCTGCCGTTATGGAAGCACCAACCCTGAACTCATATGATTATCAAGTTTTCCTGTCAACCATTACTATCCACCCTTGGAAAGTTCCGCCATTAGAAATATTCCGTTGTACGAAGATTTTCCGGTATTTTCGATGTAATATGATTTTGTTCACCTCAGCGATTCTCTTGTATGCTCTTGTTGGTTTATGAAGAAGAAAGGAAGAAGGATGTGTCGACGTATCGACTATTGTAAACCTAATCGTACCACTATCAGTAATCATTATCCGTTTCCGCGTATCAATAATTGAATTGGTCATTCTTTTGAAACTTCATATCTGATTTCATCGTTCTAGATTTGAAGGGCTGAAGAAGCAACCACAAGAACTTCTAAGAAGGGGGTTAACTAATCGAGAGTAACCTCTGTGAAGTAATTCAGTTGTGTGTTTGAAGAAGGAAGGCGACATGAAGTGTATGTGAAAGTTTTCCCTAAATGATTTCAGAAATTGTCCTTGTTCTCATTATAACCTCAAGAGTTTGAATGATGCCAATGGTATTGGCTAGAATGGTCATGTCTTTGCGTATTTTGGACAAATTGTCATTGTATGACATTGTGATATGTTCAGAAAATGAAAGAAGAACATAGAGATTAATGATGAGACGACCACTTGATCTGGAAGAGAAATTCGATTGACATTCAGAAATTATTGTAGACGACACTACCCTGTATATTGTGAAGACAGAGTTTTCCACAGGAGGAACCGAGATCGAAGACAGTTATCGAAGTGAGAGACTTGGTGGAAGAGTAGTAGAAGACGGTGGCGACCAGCATTACCATGGATGAAGCACCTAGGAAGAAGAGAGGAGCTGGGATAACACTCAACCATATATTATGCGAACCGTGAAGATTACAGTTCGGGCATCAAGACAACCAGACCGTAAGAAGACGAACCATTCAACACATAATCTGGAGTTGACAACGGCGGTGTTACCTCAAAACCTGGAGCGGTGTTAGAAGACCTGTCGAAGAAACGCAATCTTGTTTCTCTATTCATTTTAGTTGTACTAAGATGAATTGATAGCTGAAGCAGGCTTGCGGATGGAGGGATGCACAGTGATCATGTCAGAGACTACCGTTACGACGCCGCAATAGCAAGAAGAGTTGCCAAAGGCTTGAGGAACCAGACTTAAGTTTGTAATTCCTTTTCACCATGAGAGAAGATAGACAAGCGTCAAACTACTCCAACTTGGAAGGAACTTAGAATTTTGCAGGTGAATAGACGAGTGTTGAATCGGACATTGTGTTCAGCCGAGATAATTCTGTGAAGGATGAAGCTATCGACGACGTATTTGTTTTCCCCCCAACCTACTTAAATTCCATTACCTGTTAATGAGGTCCTTTGAATGATTTGGTTCGCTGTTAGTAATTCTGTTCTATGTTCATTCTGCGTTTGTTGGATAACGAGTCGTAATAGAATTTTGACGAGCTATGGAAGGAATTTGGATATTCATGAATGGACGGATGTTGAAGTAACCACTTATTTGGCTGAATTGATTTCGGTAAGTTATGAAGTCTTGACGCTATCAGTGGCGTACCTGAATTCTGATGGACATTTTCGGATTTCCGTTACTCTTCGAGTAATTTCGTATTCTTAGTTAGGACGTTTGATTTTGGTGACCTCTGAGACTGTAGGTGGACTAGGTGGATTTAGATAAGTTGTGTTTGCTCACGACTTGAGATAAAGTATGACCATCATGGGGGCATATTTATATGATGCTAGTATTATGACGCCTGATCAACGTGATAATACTTACATCATATAACGTGCACTCGTTGTGGGCATAGGATATTTCGAGAAGTGCCTTATAACCTTAGAATTTCTAATATCTGAATGAGATTATCCGCGTTTAGTGAGACTTTGGATTCATTCTACCTATCCGTTCGATCTGCTATTATTGATATTCGACTTGACACGTTTGGATGCTCGACGAGCGTTTGCTGATCTCTGCACTTCCGATAATGATCTTAGATTCTATTATAAGGCCTTCTGCCATTTGATGATATCTAACGATATGCTTTCTGTCCGTATGGATTCGATCTGTTCTGCTATATATGTACTTTTGGCATTCGTTGAAGTTGTTCGTTGTGATCTGCTATGAGTAAGACATGAGATTTTGGACCTTGAGGAAACAAGATCTGTTTGTGTATGAAAATACTTTTGGAAGGCTATATTGAAGCCGAGACTTTTCGAAAAACTGAAGAGTTACACATTTGCATCACCTCATGGTTGCTACAATTCAGTGTATCCTCATCTAATCCGCCAAATCAATTCGATGTAAACCCTACGTATTGTTCATACCTCTTCCTATAGAATTTGATTGTCATCTGTATATTGGTACGTTATCATTTGAATTCAAACTCAGCATAGTGTGTCTCTGTTTTGTCTTCGACCTTTTCATTTCTGGTTCTTTGCAAATTTCGAGGACGAAATTTTTCTGTTAGAGGGGAAGAGTAGTAAAACCCGAAAATCTGAAACGTATTAAAAGACTAAAATGCCCTCATAATTTAAAAGTTTAATTAAAACTCATATAACTTATAAATAAATCACAAAACATATGAAAACGAAACAAATGCGACAGGAAATGATTATGAGGCACCATAAGATAATTATACGAGCTACCAATAATATTTATAACACTTACCTATGTTACTTGAACCGAAAATCATAAGTACTTACGAAATTGTATGTTAAGAGTTATAATAAAAGGTTTTATGCAACAAAAAGTTAGTAAATGGTTCAAAAATCATGGGTTTTGTTTTGTTGAGGCCTTGGGCCGATCCAAGCCCTCTCCCCCTTCCAAACCCACGACCAAACACCCTCCATAAACAGCCCATACATCTTTTATTCCCTTCCACAAAAACCGACATTCACTTTGGCTCCAAAAACCCTAAAAAACCAAAGTTTTCTGCCGCCCCATTCTGCTGCTGGAAATCGACACCAAGAAGCCTCAAAAAAGCCTTCATCTTGTTCTTATTATAAGGTATATACGTAACACTATCATCTATAATCATTGTGTGTTAAGAATTAAAGAGGTTATATGTTAAAAACCCTAAGTTATATATGAATCTGTGACAATCTGCTACTGACCTGGAAATTGGTTCGAATTTAACCGACTATAACTCAATGATGTGAATGGGTATTGGGATGGTTTTTGAGTCTAAAACTAATTTCAATGAAGTGGCTACCTGGAGAAATTTATTTTGTAATTTTTAGAGGCATGTAAGGTTACTTTTTGATTTTTATAAAATCATGTGTCTGGTCGTATTGGTAAAGTCTGGAAAAACAGTCCGGGTTTTTCATTTATCATTTTCAAACCATAACGAATTAGGATGTGTCCTTTTAGCTGAGTAATATATAACATGTTGGCTAATTACTGGAATTTTTGTAGAATTTTATAAATTTTCTAGACTGGGAAAGAAGATGAAAAATGGTCGGGTGTTTTTAATTAATCCGGTTCTGGGACAGGTTGGGAAAAAGGATTTTTAGTTCGTATCTATACAACTTAATAAAATCTGGAAAAATTTCATAAAATACTCAAGACCCTGGGGAACGTCTGTGAATTTTTATAGATTTTATTTCGAAGATTTAATATGGTTTGCAAATTATTTAAAACGAGTCCAGTAATACCTGGAAACTGTCAAGACATGTAAAAAGGTTGTAAATTGTTAATTTTCCAAAACTAAGGGTTATAAATGGTAAATCATGAAACTTGAGGGTAAGTCGTGTAATAGATCATATTTAAAGGGGTTTTGTGTCATTGTGATAATTAAAGGACCTAATGTATAATTATTAATAAATAAAAGATAGAAACATAAATAAAGGAACCAAATATGTAAAAGCATTAATTTGAGGGACTTGTTTTGTAATCTTGTATTTAGAGGTCCTAATCGTACAACATAATAAACTAAGGGTACGTTGTGTAATTTGGAAAGCCAAGGGGCTTAATATGTAACTATGGATATTATAAGGACTAAAAGTGTAACTTTTATAACTAAAGGACTAAAAGTGTAAAGTATGAAATCTTCAAGGGTGAAAAGGTAACTTTGGATAATTTGATTATAACTTAGCCTAAATGAGATTTTGGAAATACTACTAAGTATGGGAACTTTCTAAATAAGGAAACTTTCTAAAAGTGGGAACTTACTAAATATGGAAACCTGCCTAAAATGGAAAGTTACTTAAAATGGAAGGTGTTGTAACACTTGTCTACCCCTCTAGGTGTGAAGAAGGAGAAGAACTGAGTTCATTCTATCTTATTCATTTTGTTTGTGCTTTGCTGGAATAAGGTACAGATATTCTGACCTTCTCTGTAAGGTTTCCTATGATTATTTTCTGATCTGTTAAATTCTCTGATTTGATACTCTGTTACGATCCCTTGCTATGACACCTTTGCTTCAACCTTTGATCTCTGATTTTGAACCTGTGATATGAAGACCTTTTGATATGAGATGGAAATGTTTTAAGTAAAGTATTTTGAAAGGGTTTTTCAAGCATGATATATTGACTTTAAGAAAACTATTTTGAAGTTCGTTTTATGAAAACTAATTGAAAGACCATTTATGAAAACTATTTTTGAATGATTGTTTTTAAATGAACCTTAAGAGAAAACCTTTTGAAAAGTAATTTTGATATTGAACCTTTTGAAGATTTAACCATCGGACGCATTGACCCTTTTTGGATATTGACCTGGGATATTTGACCTTCTGATATTTGAACTTCTGATACTTGACCCTCTGATACTTTGACTGGTCTGATTATGAGTTTCTGATATTGAACCTTCTGATATGACACCCTGATTATGATATGAACCTTTGACCTTTGA
Organism: Artemisia tridentata subsp. tridentata; assembly: GCA_021014915.2. Lineage (NCBI taxonomy): Eukaryota > Viridiplantae > Streptophyta > Magnoliopsida > Asterales > Asteraceae > Artemisia > Artemisia tridentata. The sequence continues at coordinate 140,750,552 of CP139505.1, read as the reverse complement.
CCTTGACTCTTAGTTTGATACCCGAGCCACTTTTCTGTTACCTAGCCAGGAAGGTAACCTGGCCGTGTCTGTGATGCACCACTGGCATGACTCATGTGTGGGTGAGTGATTCCTCACACCGTCCCCATTCTGATTATGATATGCGCATTACTATGATTATGGATTATATATGTTTCTGGGGGGCGTATGGATTGCAATCCTAGATCTGATCTGTTTAGTGGATTTAATCTGATATGATATGATTTGTCTGGTGACTGGTGCTGTGTGCAATACACGCCTTTCACATATATCTGGGAGCTAGCTACTCCATTTGAAGAATGAGGACACCCCTCATATTATCTGATTATCTGAGAGGTCTCCCCTCTATATGATTATGAAGATTTACGGTTACACTGTTATGATATGATATGATCTGTTTCTGGGCTCGTGGTGGATGACTATCCTAAACCTTTACTCTTGTACCTTATTTATATTTCATTCATTATGTTACATCTGATTATTTCCGTTTACTTTCGTTTCCGTTTATTATATATCTGTTCACTGGGCTTTGTAAGCTCAGCCGCACGTTTTCTTTTCGTGTGCGGCAGGTTTTAGATGGAAGATGGGTATGAGTGAAGAGACTTTTGGACCTAGAAGGCTTGACAGTTATTTTGGCCTAGAGATGATTAGAAGTTATTTTATTGTTAGAATTTGTATCCGTTTTTGTAACCTTGTAATCTCAGTATTTCCTTTGTAAACCGTGAGAATCTTTGTATTACTTTGAATGTATGCTTTGTTATATCTGATATGAAACCATTTGTGTGACATCTTTACCCTTGTCGGGTTGGGGTGTTACAATATGGACAATTTGCTATCCCTGAAGAAGAGACCATTGATAGTGCTTTTGCTAGGTTTAATACTATTGTTACTTCTCTTAAAGCACTTGACAATTCTTTTTCTAGTAAGAACTTTGTAAGGAAATTTCTTAGAGCACTTCATCTGAAGTGGAGAGCGAAGGTGACGGCCATTGAAGAATCCAAGGATCTTTCAAGCATGCCACTTGACGAGCTCATAGGAAATCTCAAAGTTCATGAGATGGTCATGGAAAAAGATTCTGAAATAGTCAAAGGCAAAAAGGAGAAGTTAAAGCCCATTGCCTTAAAAGCTAGGGTAGAGTCAAGTGACGATGAAGAGTCTAGCTCAGATAGCGAACACGAAGAATATGCCATGGCCGTGAGAGATTTCAAGAAGTTCTTCAGAAGATGAGGAGAGTTTGTTAGACAACCTCGAGAAGAAAGGAAATCCCTCCAAGAAGACCGTGATGACAAGAAAGGCAAAGTAGATCGGAAGTGTTTTAGGTGCGGTGATACTAGTCACCTAATAGGAGATTGTCCGAAGCCACCCAAGAACAAGACTCAACGAGCCTTTGTTAGTGGTACTTGGAGTGACAGTGAAGATGATGACGAAGAGCCAAAGAATGTCGAAGTTGCTCTTATGGCTCATGACTTTAACGAGGTACAATCAGACTCATCTTACTCCTCTATTGATGATGACACATTAGAAATAGAATACAACAAACTGTGTCAAATTACCCTAAAAATCATAAACAAAAATAAGTTGCTAAAAACCAAAAAAATGTTTTTGGAAAACGAAGTTTATTGGCTAAAAGAAAAATCTATACAATTAGAAAAGGGTAAAGATGTTAAAGAAACATGTGTTTCATGTCAGGAACTTAAACTAGAAATAGAAACACTTAAGTCCACACAGGAAAAACTTATCAAACAAAATTCTAAATTTAAAAGGTTTGATAAAAATATTAGTTGTATAGATGATCTAATGAAAGTTCAAAAGTTGCCTCATGATAAAACCGGACTAGGTTTTATGAAACTAGGAAACTTAAGTGACTTTGAGAAACAAACAGTGAAAGTGCAAGAAAGTGTTCCAACAAGTTCAGACACCCACAGATCTGACGGAACCAACAATTTGGTTCCGCCAGTGTTGGCCAAAGGTTCTGCCGGTACTGTTGATGAACAGAAGGCTTGTACTTCGGACTGTACTGAATTTGTAAAAGTTACAATAAAATCTATCACTAGTACAACTGTTAACAAACAAAAACCAGCAGTTGCTGTAGGATTAGGAAAAGTTAAAAATGAGTTTAGGACAAAAACGGTTCAACACAGACCTAGAACCTCTATTCCCAAATGCCCCTTTCCAAAGAGTAACTACAACTCTCAACATCATTATCAAAATAGGTGGAACCCAAACATACCTAGAAATTATCAAGGTCCCAACTACATGCCATGGAACCCATATTCACTGTTTCCATACATGAATCAAGATAATGCTATGTTTAACCCAAATGGACCCATGAGATATTAGGGACCAAACGCTTGAGTTTCTCTTTAACTTAGGTGTGCTTGAAAGTCGGGTTAGAACCGGACGAGTGGATCAAAGATAGTGGGTGTTCAAGACACATGACGGGAAACAAAGGCCTTTTCTCAACCTACCAAGTGTACGACGGAGGTAATGTTACTTTTGGTAGCAAGCTTAAAAGTAAAATCATCGGAAAATGAACGATCTCTCATGACTCTCTCACTATTGATGATGTTGCTCATGTAGATAACTTAGGTTTTAACTTGCTTAGTATTAGTTAACTATGTCGTAAAAAGTATGACGTCCTTTTCAGTGAAAACTGAAGTAAGATACTTAAAAATGGCATAACTGTAGGAAAAGGTGTTTTGAAGAATAACGTTTACGTTATGAAATTAGACAAAACATCTAAAGACAAACTTTGTCTCACCTCCTTAGACGACAACTCAACTCTGTGGCATAGATGTTTAGGTCATGCCAACATGAGACTCATCAAATCCTTATCATCTAAGGAACTTGTTAGGAACCTACCCAAGTTGCAATACGACCAACACTTTTGTGATGCTTGCAAAATTGGGAAACAAGTTCATAATAGCCATACGGCTAAAAACATGGTGTCTACATCTAGGTGTCTAGAATTGTTGCATATGGATTTGTTTGGTCCATCCGCTATACAAAGTTATGGAGGAAACTTCTATACTTTGGTAATAGTCGATGATTACTCTAGGTATACGTGGACTAAGTTTTTGAAAACTAAAAATGAAGCATTTGATAAATTTGAAATTCTAAGTATGAAAATTCAAAATCAAATAGGAAATAGCATTTTGTCAATTAGAACCGACCACGGTCGTGAATTTGATAACGAAACCCAATTCGGAGCTTTTTGTGATGCTAATGGCATAACACATAATTTCTCGGCTCCTCGAACCCCTCAATCAAATGGTGTAGTAGAACGTAAGAATAGAACACACCAAGAAATGAGTCAAACAATGCTAAACGAGCAAAATATACCACAAAATTTTTGGTGTAACGCCGTAGACACATCAACATACATCCTAAATAGAGTTTTAATTAGGCTATTTTTTAAGAAAACACCATATGAGCTTTATAGAGGCAAAAAGCCTACTTTAGGATATTTTAGAATTTTTGGAAGAAAGTGCTTCATTTTAAACACTAAGGATTATCTCATCAAGTTTGACCCAAAGTCTTATGAAGGTGTATTCCTTGGATACTCACACAATAGTAAAGCTTATGTTGTCTTAAACAAAGAAACCTTAAGAGTCGAAAAATCGTTGAACGTAACATTCGACGAAAGTCCACCTCCCTCTAAGACATCACCTTTGGTAGATGATGACTTAGTTGAAAGTCACATGGTTGAAAACCAAGAAAATGTAGAAAATGACAAAGAAGATTGTTGGGAATTATTGAAGAACAGACTTAAGTCTGCTGATGTATTAGTTAAGTCTGTTAGCTTAGTTAAGTCTGCCAGTACATAGTTAAGTCTGGCAAACATAGTTAAGTCTGGTAACTATTATTAGTTAAGTCTGTTTATGTTTAATAGCAGAGTTAGTTAGCTATATATATTAGGAAAGGATATATACGTATTAGATATCTTATTAGAAGATATGTTTATCCTTTCTCACGTTTTGTAACATTAGGGTTTCCTTAGAGTATAAAAGGAACCCTACGACATTATGTTTAGGGTGACATTGTGACAATTAAAATTTTAATAGTAATACGAAGTTAGTTATTATCATTGTGTTCTTCATACTTGTTGCTTGTTAAGATTCCGCATTAACAATCAATACACTGTTAAGAGTTTCTCATATAGATTAATTTGGATTTATTCAAGTTATCTATTGTCTTACACAGGCTACTTAGATCCATAAACCGTTGGACCTACAAGTGGTATCAGAGCCTATAGAGAGACTCTGAGTAAGAAGAAACACAAACCACAAACACTCATTCACTCAAAAATCCTGCATAATGTCTCAACAAGCCAATAATGAGTACTCAACTCATCTTAGTGATGATGAAGTTTCAAACCATGATGATGATGCATCAGACACCAGTAGACCTAAACAACAACAACAAAACATCCCTGCAACAACCACTATCTCAAACATCAAACTCCCAATTCTGAAAAAGGAGGAGTATGATATCTGGGCCATGGAGATGGAGTATTACCTTGAGTATATTGATAATGATGTATGGAAGGTGATTCAAAATGGAAACTCTAAGAAGAGGATCTCTGTTGGTAAGGATGGTGTTGTTAGAGTGCTTCCACTAGTCTCTGCTGCAGAGATTCATGCTGTGGAAAAGGAGAGGAAGGCAAGAACCATCTTACTGATGGCACTTCCCAAGGAGCATTTAAGAAGATTTCATGGAATGGATGATGCTAAGGAGATTTGGGAAGCAATCAGAACAAGGTTTGGAGGAAATGCTAATTCAAAGAAGATGCAGAAAGCTGTTCTCAAATAACAGTTTGAAGCATTCACTGTGACCAGTTCTGAAGGATTGGAGAAAGGGTATGACAGATTCCAACATCTTCTCTCACAGTTGGAAGCTCATGGTGCTGGTGTATCTAATGAAGATGCAAATCATAAGTTTCTCAGATCTTTTCCAAAAGAATGGTCACATCTGGCAATGAGCATGAGAATGAAAGAAGATGTTGACACTTTGTCAATTGATGATTTGTACAATAATCTTCGGGTCTTTGAACATGAAAGAAAATGTGTTTCAAAGGCATCTTCAAGTGCTGCTAATGTTGCTTTTGTCTCCCAAAGCAAGAGCAGTACTAGCAAAGTTAATTCTGGTAGCTATGATACTTCTTCAAGCAATATGAAAGAAGGAGAAGTTCCTGCTGGTTTTGCTGATGAAGTCATCTATTCACTGTTCGCAAAGAGATCAGAAGACAAGGACCTCATTAATGAGGACCTTGAACAGATAAATGATGTAGACATTGAAGAAATGGACATAAAGTGGAAGATAGCAATGATTGCTCTTAGAGTGAAGCAGTTCTACAAGAAAACTGGAAGAAATATCAGATTTGATGGAAAGACACCAGTTGGTTTTAATAAGAAGAATGTTGAATGCTATAGGTGTCACAACACTGGTCACTTTGCTAGGGAGTGCACAGCAAAGGTGACTACTGATGGGAAGAAGAAGAAAGATTCAGACTCTCAAGAAGCAGACAAGCTAGAGAAGAGTCAAATGGGTATGCTGACTTTGGAAGCTGGTGCTGTCAAATGGGCATGCTTACACTAATGCTGTTAAGACCTTAGAAGCTCAAATTGTCACTTATCAAAAACTACAATTAACCTTAAATGAAAAGCTTACATTTCAAGCCAATGAAATCTATGAAAAAGATGAAAAGCTTAAAAAAATATAGGAGAATTGGAATGAAAGCTGTAAAAGATAAGGAAGAATTGTAGAAAAGAATAGACACATGGACTAAGTCTGCTAAAAATCTGGATAGATTAATAGATTCTGGTATGAGCTCTACTTGCAAAATTGGTCTAGGATATGAAATAAAATCACATAGTGAGATTTTAAGTTATGAGGAAGAAATGGAAAGAACTGTGATCACTAGTACAACTAATGACTTTGCTGATAAACCTATATACAATAGATTCTCAAAAACTGACAACTTCAAAGGAGTTCCACCTCCATTAAATAGAGATTACACTCCTCAACAAGAAAAAAAGTTTGATGAGTCTTTGTATGTTTATGGTAAGAAGGGACCTCAAAAGCCTAAAACAAGTATCTCAGATGACAAATCCAGTAAGTATTCTACCTGTCAATCTGATGACAGTGAAGGGTCCATTGGAAATGTCTCTGAGCATTCTGAATCAGAACCAGAAAATGTACCGAAAGAGGTGTCTAATTCTAAACCTGTTAAGATTAGTAAACCAGTTGTGTCTGCACCAAAACCTATAACAGTCGAACCTAGTTGTGTCTCACACATAAAAACTCCTAGGCAACATGTTAAAAGTCAAGAGTCACCCAAGGTTGATAGAATGAAAAGACAACTAGGGAAAGGTTACTCTTTTACTCAGAAAAGATGTTTTGTTTGTGGTAGCCTTAGTCATTTAATCAAAGATTGTGATTTTCATGAAAAGAGAATGATGAGAAAGGCTGAACTTAAGAAACAAAGAAGTGTTAATCACTAGTAAAAAAATGGGATTTAGTCACACATGCTGTTTTTCGAACAGCCACACAGTCGCCTTTTTATGTGACTAAATGTACCAGAATAAAATAAACAGCCACACTTGATCCGACTTGTGTGACCATTTCGGAATTACATCCGAGGCTATAGCCACACATTTGAATATTTTCGTGACTATACGTATCTGGTAAATTTTTTTTTGATTTTTTAGTCACTTATAATTTGGGACGTGTGACGAATACAAATAAGGTTGAAACATTAGTCACACTATATATATACATATGTGACAAATATATGTCACGCAATTGAAAAGTGTGACCAAAATCCATATATGGTCACACGAAGTAATTGTGTATGTGGCTAAATCATATGCTCAAGTTTGTCACACATTATTTAAGCGTGACTGCTAGTTTTTGTTGAAAATTTAGCCACATATGAATTTGAAATGTGTGACAACTGAAAAGTAAGTTTGAAGCATAGTCACGATATGCATTTAAAAGTGACAATTATATGTCACACACTTGAGATGTGTGACCAAATGTCATATATGGTCACACTAAACCATAGGCATACATGATTAAGTGTGACCAAAATTCGATACAAATAGTCACGTAAGTTAATATGTGTGTCTAAAGTTAAGTGTGTGTTTGCCTGCCAATTCCTAATGTGTATGGTCACATTTAATTGTAGCACAATCATGTGACTATAGGCTATACAATAGTAACACCATACCACAAATGTGCATCTAAATTATGTTTATGGCCACATTATAAGGGTATTATATGTGACCAATACATTGAAAATAGTCACACTGAAATATTCATGTGACTAATATGTATAGCAAAATGTGAACTCAGTTATCATTAACCTTGATATTAGTCACATTGAGTGTTTGTGTGACTAAATTCAAGATGTTACATATGGTCACATGAAGTATTTATTTAGGTGTCTAAATCATAGAGTCATATTTTGAGTTCAGACTGTTAGTCATGACTCTTCATTTAATTTGCCCCATTACAATGCTGGGATTTTATAGTCTATCTAGTTTAATGCAGTAGTATGTAAGTATGTTACTTGCCCCTAGCTGGAACCAGATTACTTGACTTTCTAAAGTCAATTTTCAACTTTATAATGAAGTAACATGTTACTAAAGTGCCTGCAAGTGCATATACATGATAAATGGAAACTGCAAATACAATAAAGCTTGACTGCAAGTGGACATATACATGATAAATGTCAGACTATACATTCTAGCAGTAATAACTATACATTCTAGCAGTAATAACTATACATACTAGCAGTAATAACTATACATGTTTAAGTCAAACTATACATTGTAGCAGTAATAACTATACATTCTATTTCTTGTCCTTGGGTCCTAGATACTCTTCCATCTTCCTGAGCAGTTCATATGCCATGTCATCATAATTAAGCAGAAGCTTGAGTGTTTTCTTCCCACGCAACATCTGATGTAGAATGTCTTTGTGAAACTTTAAAGGGTAATCCTTTTCTACAAGCATGTAGATCACCAACTCATTCACAGTTAAAGCATGTACTCCACATCGTTGAAAAATTTTCCATTCTTTAACAGTATTGTGCGTTAGTCTTCTCCAACATTCATCTTCATGATTTGGTTCAAACATTACCTTTAAATAATTCCAGACTTCTCTATCATAATTAGCTTGTTCTGGTGTCTTATTACCAAATCTTTGTTTGAGTAATTTCCATAGAGCTATCATATCTTGTCTATCAAAAAAATGAACCATGTGAAGAAAGCTTACATACCTTCTAGAAGAACCATCATGCCTCTTAATATCGTAATAAACTGTTTCCCCAAAAGATCCAGACTTATAATCAACAATGGGATGTTTGACAGTTAAAGGTTGTGCATCCATGGATTCTCCTACAGAGTCAACTGCAAGTTCAGTGTGAGCTTGCATTTGTTCTTCAGCAACAGCTTGCTCAGTTTGTTCTTGTTTTCTCTTTTTACTGCTTTCTATTTCCAACTGTTCACCTGCTCTCTTTGAACTGTCATTCAAGAAGAGATCATTGTTTCTCTTGGCAATTGCATATAATTCTTCAATTCTTTTATCATCCAAGAATTTCAAATCCTTTAGTTTCCATCTGTCCACATTCTTCAAATACCTGCACATGAGTAGATGTTTATGATATGATGTACATATTGGGTATTGTTGATATTAATATAAATACCTTTGCAAAAAAAAAAAAAAAAAAAAAAAAAACTACCTGCACATGAGATCTCTTCTTTGTTTTTGAGTGGGTGGCTTGTTCTTCTTAGCTGCATATCTTTGTTCTGCATACAACTTCTTTTTTGCATCAAAAAATTCTTTCAGCATCCTGGCTTTTTCATCTACTGAGTACTTATCTTGCTCTTGTTTATGTAGTTTCTTAGCAAGCTTAGAATCAGCTGCAACCTGAGCCCTTTGCTCATCCCATGAAGCTATTAACTCTGCATCTTTTTCTTCTTGTATTCTCCTTTGTTCCAAAATTGTCTGATGTTCTGCATCATACTTTTGTGAGAATTTCATAGCAATTTTAGCATCAACTTTTAATTGCTCTTCTTTTGATAATGGTTTCTCCACAGGCTCTTCAGTAAGAATCCCTTTACCTTTGCCTTGTACCTGTGGAGTTGATTGTTTAGCTTTTGGAGAGGATGATGGCTCTTGTATCACAACACCTTTGGTTACTGGTTTTGCTGTCTTCAGCTCAGCAAGTACACTAACAGCATTTGCAAAAACCTCTGGTGTAGCAGTACTAGCTTTTGTAGTACCAACTGTAATTGGCTCAGTAGCACTATCAGCATTTGTAACCTTGCCCAGACGATGATCAATCACCACTTGATTCCCTTGGTTATCCTCCCCTGAAACTTTGCCTTCATTCCCTCCCTGTTTGGGAGCATCCTTAGAAGCTTCAGAAGATTTAACCTTTTGTTTGGGAATTCTTGATCCTTTGACTCCTTCTAAATACCTAACCCTTCTCTTCAAAGCCTTTATCTCCCCACCTTGAGCTTTGATGACTCCATCTTGGGAAGAAGCTATTGCTCGCAGATCACCAATTTGTGCAGACAGCTTGGCACAGGTATCCTTCAATTCATTCAAAAGTTGCATACTATCCTCACCACTTCGGCTTGTGTTACCTAGCCCGAGAGGTGGATCACTGGAAAAGTTAAGTTCAGTCTCACCCCTAGGATGAACATCCGAACCCCCCATTGTTTCCATGTGATTGGGACCTTCACCTGAATCAGTTCCAGAGGAACTTTCTTCATTAGAAGTTGTCTTGGTTCGGGTCTTAATGATGTTACCACTGTCCTGTGCTGCTGCTAAGCTAGACACAGTAGTGGCAGCCCTTGCCAACATGTCACTCTCCCCCCCAGTGACATCCTCATCTGCAACAGTTGGTATAGAACCACTAGCCTGAGGTAGCTCAGTGTTCTTGGTGTTAGTCCTACGTTTATAGGTCTTTTGTTGTTGTTCTGTGGGTGTGTGATGGGTACCAGCTGGGATTGCTGAACCTTCACCCATTTGGGTTTGGGCTAGTGCCAACATTGTTGGAAACAAAGGTGTCACTCTCCCTGAAAAATCTTTTCCAAACCTACTCATATTAGCAAAAACCTTTTTGGTAAGGCAGGGAGTGGGATAAACATTTTTGTGACTTTTCTTTTTTTTAAATTGGTTGTCCAAAAAGAGTTGCAAAAACCTTGGATATAGAAAATATTTAGCCAAAGAACCATCCAAGTTCTTAACCATATTATCAAAAATTAATTTTGAGAAATTAAATCTTTGAGTATTTTCAGCCAAACAAATTATAGCAGAAGCTAAATTACTGCTAAATTCATTCCATGCAGTGGTCTTTGGACTTAGACACACTAAGACAGTATGAATTAAGAATTTCCACTGAGGAGAAAAATTACCTTTTTGGAACTTTAAAGCATCTGTATATCTCTCATAGCCCATCAGTGCAAGTTTTTCAAAGATTGTAGTATTTGGAAGATTCTCAACTCCGTTAGCATCATCTAGGAGAAGATCTCTTCGAATAGACGCCTCTGTAATGATAATCATCTGCCCATCTACAAGGGCATGGATTTGTGCTTCCCCATTAATAGTTTGGACCTTAGCAGACGACCAAAACTGGATAATGTTGGAAGTATATATAGTAGGTTTTACTGTTAATGCAAACTTAATATAGCTTGCATTAAGGAAATCAATGATCTCAGTAAAATCTACAGACTTATTGGATTTTTCTAAAAAGGCAACATTATTATGAGGTTCGGTAAAAGTTAGGTTCGACATTATGATTTGATTTGGGGGTTTTGCAATTTGACAATTAAAATTCGATTAGGGAGTGGAAGAGAGAGAGTAATGTGTGCGTGAATGTGATTGTGTGCAGCAATTGGGGGTTTATACACTTTAAGTAAAAAGTGATACAAACTACCCTGCACTCCCAACCACTGCTAAAAGGATACCCAGCACTACAACATTTTGCTAGCAGTACAATTGTTTACCTAGCAGTACAATAATAATAACTGTATTCAAATATCATAAACTTGTACATAATAACTGCATTCATATATTAAACCAAGTCAAAATAAGTTTACATTTACATAGGCAAAATATACATAGGCAAAATATATAAAGAAAAGATACATTAAGACACATATTTACTAGCTTCAATACTTCTGTAAACATCAACTATTTTCTCTCTTTCTTCTTCTATTTTTTTGTTCCTCTCCTCAATTTTCTTCTGATGCTCCTCAATGACCTCTAAATCTTTCTTGTTCCTTTCTTCATACATCTTTATACGCTTGTTGTGAATTCTAACAATGCGTTTTCAACACCATACTGGCCTTTACTACATTTCTCCCAAATATTTTGGGATATGCCCATTTTTTTATAATTTTCAGGCATTGGTGGAGGAGAATCATCCCTTGGGCGTTTGTTTTTGTTGGAAGAAGGAGTTGAAGAGGAGTCAGCCATTGAAATTTGAAATTTATTTTCTAATGAAAATATCAAAGGAGTTGTATATGGTACGGTTGATTAATTATGAACGGTTTTCCATGTCAAGTTGTAAAAAATAGGCTAGAGAGGTATACGAACGGTTCCCAATACTTTGGCGGGAAGAGGGACCATCGAAGGCGCCAAAAAAGTAAAACAGAGGATAATATTGCGGATTTGGTTTGGTTTGGTTTTGGGTTTTTTTCTAA
>CP139505.1:140610113-140738714 GCA_021014915.2 Artemisia tridentata subsp. tridentata | reverse complement strand
ACGAAATAGAACAGGCAAACTGATGCAAATTTAGACAGACAGGTGCATGCAAAACCAGGCCGGAACCAGATGCAGAACCACGTGTGAAACCAGATGCAGAACCACGTGCATATCCAGACAGGTTTGATGCAAACCAACATATTCAGGCAGACATGTCTAGACAGACATATGCAGATAAAACCAGTCGAAACCAGATGCATAACCACGTGCATATCCTGACAGGTTGATGCAAACATGCATATTCAGGCAGACAGGTGCAGACAGAAAGATCCAGACAGACAGATGCAGATAAAACCAGGCGGAACCAGATGCAGAACCACATGTGAAAACAAAACAAGTTGTTGTTAAGATACAACACATAACTACTCAAAACTTAGTCGGATTAGTTAAGATTATTGCATCACGTCATTATCAACATGGATCCATATAATCCAAACAAACATAACCGTAATTACCATATACCGATGCCGATACAAATACTAATACCAATATCAAATCACAACTATACTGATAAAATTACCAATCCAAAACCAAACGCCCCAAATCTGATACAGATAATAATTCTAATAACCCACGTATATGATACGCATCACGATTCAGATCCAAACAAATACCAAAACAAAATAAACTGTCGAACCAAATCTCTTCCAAACCAAGCCTTCATGTTTTTCAAATTTATACCTTTGAGATCAAAGTTATAATCAAAACTAAATAACTAATTAGTTGATATAAATCAAAGCCTAAAATTCAAATTTCAGACCAATTTAAGACAAGTCCAAACTAAAGCCCAAAATTATCAAATAGCAAATTCAAACATCCCAATGTGATCTGTCAAACTAATGGTGAATTGATCGAATAAACAAACAAAGTCAAAATCGAATCACCAAAATCAAAACCATTTAATATCACAGACCAAACAAACAATTAAATTTCAAGCCTAAACAATAAAAATCAAAACAAATCGATACCTCAATCCAAACGAATACTAAACAATTTTTTTTTCTTTTTCTCTTTCATCTTCGACCTAGCTCTTGATACCATATAGAAATAAAGGGAATACTGAAAAACTAAATTATTCAGATTCAACTATAATGTTATAATACAAAGATATTAAATAGAGAAAACAAGACCTAAACCCTAAAAGCTAAACGGGTTTAAACCAACGGGTTGTTTGGCAAAAAGTGCTGGTGCTGGAGCTGGTGCTGGTGCTGGTGCTGATGCTGGTGCTGGTGCTGGTGCTGAAAAAGATTAAAAATGTAGCCTTTTTTTTGTAGTAGTGTTTGGCAAAACTAGCTGTAATTGTAGATTACAATTGTAAAATGACGTAATTTGACATACAAATAACAAACCCAAAGTTGCAAGCACACATCCTAAATGGTACCCTTGGCTCACATTCAACAACATTTGATAGTGCCAACAACGACACATGACATCACCTAATATGTTATTAAATAAAAATGTAAGTATATCGTATATTATGAAAAATAATTATTGTTAAAAGATGTGTTACAATAACCTTCCGTATATCCCGAATATCAGCCAAATAATTATTGAAAAGGGTATAAAGTATACTTATGTGCATATCATCCTACAAGTGCAATCATTATTGCTGGAACGAGGTACTACCTTTGCGTTTAAAGTTGATCTAAAATAATTATTGCTGGAACGAAAGTAGCACTTTAATTGAAAAGGGTATCTTGGTAAATTTGCAAATTATAATCTCCTGCATTTTCTGAAAAGTTCCTGTGAGGAGCTTTTTTTTTTTTGGGAGATTTTTTTGCTAGAGTTTCAATAATCTTGCGCAGCCAAACGAGGCTACTTTTTAGATGAGATTTTAAATTTAAAAAAAAAATAATCTTTAGCTCCCATAATCTCCCATAATTCTTACTGCCAAACACACCCTAAACGGGTTTAAACCAACGGACTGGGCCAATAGGCCTTTATTATCTAACAATTTTTATCCTTCTCATTTTAAGATTTATTTTCATTTGATCCTGCCTCCACTATTTGATTACAGAAGCCTTCAAAATATACGTAATCCAACCCAAACAACATTTACCACAAGTTAACTGTCGTGACAGTTATTAATTCATTGGTTTTATTATTAGACTCTTTTCTTTTTTTGTTAATCATGGTTTCGAACCTTTTGGGCTACTAATCTACGGGTTTTGAAACAGTCGCCACACAAACTCAAATCAGGTAAAGCTCTCTCTTTTGAGGAGGTTGACGTAAACTTTTTTTTAAACTTGTGAAGTTTGATATGCTAACGCATTTAAGGTGATTTACGTTACCATCAGTCCTTCAAGTTTTATCGCTTCTGAAAGTATTGGCAGTTGTAGTGCCAAAAACTTGCAACTATATTTGTGCAACCGAATGCTGCATTGTTTTTGGAGTAACTATGAGTCATGGAATGAATTGCAGAACTACAATAGGCCTGTTTAAAACTGTTTCTTCTTTACTTGAAAGTTTGGAATGTCTTTTAAGCCTTACATGTTTTGGACCAAACATACCCTTTATATTCCGTCATATTCAGCCACTTTTGATCGAGTGCTAAAATGTTTTGCCTTTAAGGAATTTAAATGGCTCGCGTACTGAATACGTTTATACAAACTATCTTATTACAAAAATAATCAAGCTTTTATTACGAATGAGAATTTAAAGGTTTCTTTTATAAATTTGAATACACTTTGTAGTCTTTTCAATCCATTTCCTCAATTGGTTGTTTGCTTTATAGTTGTATCCATGATTTAACCCAACTTCACTAACACGTTAAAACTAAAACATAAACTAAATCAACTCATGTACTATGTTTAATTAAGTGTGTCAATAAGGTTCCGTATTGTTAGTTTTGATGGACAAATATTAAACGTGTATGCCTAGAATTGAACTCGGGACAATGGGATTGCACACATTACGTATGAGGAATTAATGTATAATAATTAATATATAAACCGTTATGTATTTAATTATTTAAACACAAAAATAACGACTAACGGACGTTAAGTAATTAACGGGAATTGACTAACGACCGTTAGGGAATAAAGGAAGGACTATAGATGAAAGTAGATGATCAAGAAGGTTCCGGAATCCCTTGGTGATGCATGGGCCGATTGGCTATGAGTTTTCATAACCCATTCCTTAGCCAACTTGTTCTCCAAGATTTGTACTCTATAAATACAAAGGTTAGGGTTATTCATTCTTGACTCTTGCACTCTTACTATAACCCTAAAAGTCTTTTCCTTCTTCTTCTTGTCTTGAGGTCGATCGAACAAACAACCCTTAGGGTTGATCGACTCAATTTTTTATAAACAAAACTTGTTTGGTTTATTTTGTGTTTAAAGATCTAGCAATCTCATTAGTTCGGTTATAGTACGTGTGTACAAGATTGTGGATATTAACTCACTATAGTTAATACATCTTAGATTGAGATACAAAAAGGTAAGGGGTATCTCGTTAATCCACTTTTGTTATTTAAAGAAGAAGATTGAAGTTTGATTCTTGTTCTTGCTAGAATCAAAAGGTATGTTCTTTATTTTTCGGTTAATCTTTTATGTGTTAAAATAGATCCTACGCTTCCGCATATGTGTAAGATGTTTATCAAATTAATATATGAGTTAGTCATGATTATTAAATTCTAACAGTGGCATCACGAGCCGTTTTAATATGTAATTAAATTACCGAAACACATAAAAAACGAATCTTGGATTAGGTTTTATGTTACTCGATTTTTTAGGGTTTAAAAATCGACACCCTAATTTTTTTAGAAGGAGGGGGGGGGGGGGGGGGCGATGCCCTATAATTAAAAAATTAGTTTTGTAGCCCTAAAAATTGTAACATGTTTATGTGATTTAAGTGCATATCTTATGACTTGCATTAATCCATGATGAAACATGCATGTTTATCATGGATTAGGGTTTGATTAATTGTTAAGTTTATTCTCACATGTAATTATGATAGATCTAAAATTGGAGAAGACCTCAATTAATTATATTAATGAATCTATTATGTGCTATTTGGTATATATTTGCTAAGACTAACACAATCGATTCGTCGATGCATGTGGCTCACCTACCATTGTAGGTGATAGTCTTAGTTAAATATATGCATATTGAAACATAGAAAGATTATTAATAGGTTTTATCAACAAGTTTGCATGTGGCTACTTGAAACATAAATTAATTGTTAAGATTATGTGTACTTATTTGGTTATTTATTTTTATTAATTACTTGATTTTTTGTTTAAATTGTATGACGAGTTGTAAGCAAAAAAGGAGTAATTTTTTGAATAGAAAATAAATTGGCCTAATAACTATGAAATTTGATGTGACAAATTATACATATTGCAAAGTCTTATGTGCCGACAGTGGTTCGCTTCACAAGGTAATTTGCTCCCAGGCGAGACTAGCAATATTATAGTTTATTACATTTTTTTTAAGACTTAAAATCATAAACTTTTAATTGAGTGATGAGTTTTGTACCAATAGTGTGAACGGCTCACCCAGTTTTGACAAACTATAAGAGGGTTATAAGGAGGATTGACATTAAATAGACAAACCGAAACAGACGCGTTTTTAATTGGCATTTAGTGCTGACGTTTGTCTCTCCGCTCCTTTGTGCGTCTAATTGGAGCTACCAAGTAAGCTATTAATGTACAAAATCATCTTAAGGGTGAATTGAACTCAATTCCACGTGCTACTTTGTGGTAATTATCCGAATAACTTGGGTCTTTTGACTCATGCAGCAGTAGGATATAGTGGGCGATAATTGTAGGTAATTCTTTGATTGGTGAACCTAATACCTCAATTAGAACTTTGTTGATTTAAATCTTAGCCTAATTGGTAACTGAAAACGTTTTGAAAACTTATGATACGAAGATGTGTGCATGCTTCTTCGTACATATTTTGATTGACACATCAAAATTAGTACCCTAAAATTCAAGTCCATGCCATCTAATTATAAGAAACACTTGAAGATATTATTTGGCGTAAGTGAGACCTTACCTAGATTTTAATGACAAGGTAAATTTCCATTATGCGTGAGACCAGTAATGGAGAATTTGCAGTTTCTAAATTAGACGATTTAATTAAGTTGTTAGTGAGACCTAGAAACTTAAGGCATGAGATGTGATGAAACATGCTTACTTTGCAAATTTTATTTGGCAAATGTAAATCTCATAATGATCTAGGAGTCGGAAATTGTTTGCCCATTATTGTTCGACCGATTACCATATTTTGTACTTTCACTACTAGCAGATCAACTGATGTAGTGAGACTATGAAAATTTGGATCCTAGTTTTTCAAGAAGATTAAATGGTTATATGAATATTTCATGGGTATTTTCTTTTCTTGAAAAAGTTGTATTATCAGAATACTAATATTTGAACTTTTTCTGTAGAAATTGCTAAACCCGATAATGTTGTACTAAGTTCTGCTTTCAAAAACCACTTTGAAAGGGAAAAATTTACTGGCCCGAATTTCAATGACTGGTATAGGTCACTCAGGATTGTCTTGAGAGTGTCCAAAAAGCTGGAATACTTGAATAAGCCTTGCCCTCAAGAACCAACTGCTACTGAACCCGAGGAGGTCAGAGAAGCCTGGAAATTGGAGTACGAAAATCACAATGAAGTTGCGTGCTTGATGCTTGGAAGTATGGTTCCCAAATTGCAAAAGCAGTTTGAGAACTATTTTCCTCATGATATGCTGGAAGAACTCCTAAAGGCTTATGAGAAGCCACCAGCTATTGAATTGTATGATTTGTTCGATGCATTACACAGCTACAAGCAGGAGGAAGGTAAATCTGTTAGTAATCATGTGATGGAAATGAAGATGTACATGGACCAACTACGTCTATATTGAGAATGTATGTGTGAACCTAATCAACAGATCCTTGAACAAGAATTTAAAGGTTTTGTTCAAAACTATAACTTGCATTGCTTGGGGAAGACAGTCACAGAATTGCTCGCAATGCTTGTGGACTATGAGAAGGGTTTACCAAACAAGGCACCTACTCCTCAGGTATTAGCTATACAAGGAGGTAGGATCCAAAAGCCAAAACCGCAGGCGAATAAGAAGGGTAAGGGTAAAGTTGACAAGGGTAAACAAGTTATGGCCTATCATCCTATGCCCAAGAAGAACAACCCTAAAAAGAACAAGGTGAATCCTAACAAGAAGGACCAGGCTTGTCACCACTGCCTTGAGATAGGACATTGGAAGTGGAATTGTCCTCTCTATCTTGCGGAGTTGCGTGTGAAAAAGCAGAAGGTTGAGGCTGGTAACCCCAGCACTTCAGGTGACTTTTTCATGATTGAATTATTTTCATTAACTCATAAAATAAATTCCTGGGTATACGATACTGGATGTGGTATTCATATTTGCAATACACTGCAGGGATTTATAGTTGAAAGGAGACTGGCCTATAGAAAACAATATCTGCACGTGGGTAACGGAGCACATGAAGCTGTTGAAGCTATAGGCGTATTTAAATTAGTTTTGCCTTCGAGATTAGTACTGTTTTTAAATAATTGTCATTATGCACCTACTATTGTTAGAGGTGTTGTTTCCTTTTCGTGTTTATTGGATATTGGTTTTCAACATACTGTTACAAGCAATGGAATTTCTGTTTCACTAAATAATGTTTTTTATTTTAATGCTATTACTGTGAATGGTGTATTTGAGATTGATATGAATGAACAAAATAATTATAATTCAATGTATAGCATCAATAATAAGAGAATCAAGAATGTTCTGGATTCATCTTATCTTTGTCATTGTCGACTTGCTCATATAGAGACTCGTATGGAAAAGCTGCATCGTGATGGGCTTTTACAAGATATCAATGATGAATCATTTGATAAATGCAAATCTTGTATATCTGGGAAGATGACAAAGAAACCTTTCAATAATCGTATGGAAAGGGCTTCTGATCTACTTGGTTTAATACATACTGATGTGTGTGGACCAATTAGACATGTGTCAAAGAGAGGTGCTAGCTACTTCTTGACCTTTACTGATGATTTCAGCCATTATGGATATGTTTATTTACTTAAACATAAACATGAGGTGTTTGAAACATTTAAGGTTTTTAAAGCAGAAGTAGAATTGCAACTTGGAAAGAAGATTAAAGCTCTTCGATCTGACAGAGGTGGTGAATACCTGAGTCAAGAGTTTAGAGATTATTTAGCTGAGAATGGAATTGTCCAGCATCTCACATCTCCATATACTCCACAACAAAATGGTGTATCTGAGAGAAGGAATTATACATTGTTGGACATGGTGTGATCAATGTTTAATCTTACAACTATTCCTTTATCCTTTTGGGATTATGCCTTAGAATCTTCTATTCGCATTCTGAATATGGTTTCGACCAAGAAGGTTGATAAGACACCTTATGAGTTATGGTTTGGGAAAACGCCTAACTTGTCTTATTTAAAGGTCTGGGGTTGCGAGGCGTTTGTTAAACGTGACTCAGCAGATAAACTCCAACAGAGATCTGTAAAGTGTATCTTTGTCGGATACCCAAAGGAAACGATGGGTTACTACTTTTACTACCCACCTAAAATCAAGGTAATTGTTGCTAGGTATGGAGATTTTTTTGAAAAATATCTCATATCTCAAGAATTCAGTGGGAGGATATTGTTGGAGAATGCTCGTGTCATAATCACTAATTATATGGCTAGACATATGTGAGCCTATGGGGTCACACACTTATACACAGAGACACCATTTTATAGATTGTATTTATCGTATTTACAATATATAAACGACCATGTAACTCGAGATCGATAACGGGCCATTAAATACTAAGTTAGACTTAGTGTTTTTGGACCGGGCCAACAACGGGCAAGCCCATTGTGGGCCCCTAATGAGGCCGGCCATATGGGAGGTTTAGAGGGGAATTATGGAGCTTGTTAAGGGGCTTTGATGTAAGATTGTATTTGATAAGATCAATGGATTTGATCAAATCAATAACCAATTAATTATCATTAAGAAAAATAACAAACTCTCCTCCTCTCTCCCCTCTCTAACCCACGGCACAAACACACCCTTTTAGGGTTTTGTGTTTTTGATCTTCTCTTGATACTATCCATTGTAGGTTGTACCAAGAATCATTGTTACGGGGTTTAGACTAGCATCGGGTGGTGATCAAGGACGTGTAGTGTGGACATATCATAGAGGTGATCTATTTTGATCACTTGGGTTTCATATTGTGTTCGACATAGGGCTTTTGTTGGTGACTCCCGGATCACGCTACAAAGGTATAAATTATGTGTTTATTTATTTGATTGATCATATGGCACTATGGATCCTGTTATGGTGATGTTTATCCGCTGCGTGAATTTATTTAATATGTTATATATGTCATACATCACCTATAGTGGTATCACGAGCCATCATATGTTGTCATATGATCATCTTGTATGCGTAAAAATGGCTAAAAACATTGTTTTTAATGGATTTAAAAGTGTGATTTTAAAACAGCCCCTAGGGCTTGAATATTCTGAATATGTCGACTTTATTAAGGTCTTAAGATCTGGACTTTTTGATCCTATGGCCATTTGTTATGCATACGTTGTTTGTTTACTTGATCGGTACCCATAAAATGGCCTAAAAACGCGTTTTTTGGAAGATTTTTAACCCGATTTCATATCAGCCCATGAGGCTTATTTTTCTGTGGTAAAATGGTGTTAAGAAGGTCCTAACATCAGTGGGGTTTGAGTCTTTGGCCATTTGTCACGCGTACCATTCGGGGTTTTAATTCTTGTTAATTATTTCTTCGATTCGTTGGCTAACAATTTATTTTTTGTTATTTATTTTGTTATCCATGGCAAATACATGCATGTTTTTCCATGGAGTTAGCCAACACCATGTAATAATCTTTATTTGAATGTATTATTATGTGTTCATATGCAAAGCCGATGAAAACCTAGACCACTTGTGCGTTGTGATTGTGATTGTTGGTTGCATTTTTTGTTTTGGGGTTTTGCCATTGTTTCGGCACTTTTGTAATGTATTTCAATTTTGGTTTTGCCAATGTTTGGGCATTTTACAGTAGATACAAAGTAGATTAGTTGTATTTTACTTTATATGTATTGTAAACAAGAGCTTGGAAGCAAATGGCGAAAGATTGAAGAGTTGTTGACTGAAAGTTGCTGCTGGACACCTGTTGGGAAAACGTGATTACCTGCTGATTGGTAAGGTATTTTTTCTAAAATTTTTGGTGCAGGTCCAAAAGACATAGGGCTACAACTTTTTCAACTGGGCCGAATCATGAGGAGGTGATCTTCCTGGGCATTTGGGCCTTGCAAAACAGAAAAACTGGGCTGACAGAAACTGAAGTTCATGTGCATTATGGGCTTTTTACTTGCTCATGATTGTCTTGGAGCAAGTGGGAGCCCTCCATGTGGTTGTGATTTATGTCCCTAGTTGACTCTTGGTTCTTGTGATGGCTCACAAGACCAAGCATAGGATTTTCATCGGTTGAGGCTTTGCATATTGTGGTTGAATGTTTGGTTGGTTGTTTTTATGTATGTTGTGACTACATGTAAAACGAAAAATGTTTTCTTAAAACTTGAAACTAAACATAAACCATTT
The DNA here is from genome assembly GCA_021014915.2 of Artemisia tridentata subsp. tridentata. NCBI lineage: Eukaryota > Viridiplantae > Streptophyta > Magnoliopsida > Asterales > Asteraceae > Artemisia > Artemisia tridentata. The sequence goes on along the minus strand of CP139505.1, from coordinate 140,729,124 downwards.
TGAACTAAGTCTTATGATTTAGTTTAACTAAGTTTAAATATGATTTGAAACTTAAAAATCATTGTTTTCTAAATAACACTTAAACTAGTTAAGATTGTTTATTTATTGATTTATTGTATTGTCCATACTTAATAATCCACTTAGGATATATATTAGTCTTGAAAATGGACAACTTGACGCACATAAATTAAAACAATGATTAGACTTAAGTTAAGAAAAGTTTTTAACTTGTGCTACGAAGAATGAATGCATGCTTCTTTCGTACACGTTTTTTATTCACATCAAAACAATTTACCCGTCAAAATTTAAGTCATGCCGACCAATTATGAGAACACTTGCAATTACCTTTTAGCATCTGGTCAGACCTAGGTTGAATTGTAACCCAAGGTGACTATTTTCCATGGTCAGACCTAGGATTATTCTCACAGTTTTCAAATTGGATGACTTAATCGAGTAGTGTGGTCAGACCCTTACCCGAGGCAAAGATGGGACTAAACATGCCAGCTTGACACTAGTTGCTAGTTCACTAGTGCCATGAGTCCCATAAAGATCTAAGAGTTGCACATGTAATGCAATTAGTCGACGTTACCTACCTATTGAATCCACCATTTCTAGTAGATCAACTGCATTAATGGTCGAACCTCAATGAGGATCTTAGCCTTTTCGTAAAATTAATTGTTTTAATATGCTTAAACTTGGGTAGTTAATTTTAAAAAGGATTAATTATTGAAACTTACTAAAAATTTGAACTTTGTTTGTTTTGTAGATGACAACTCCTAATCAAACCATGAACAACTCGTACATCAAATCATTTCTTGAAAGAGAGAAATTGAATGGTAACAACTTTTTGGACTGGTATAAAAACCTGAGGATCGTCCTCGAGGCTACACAAAAGTTTTACCATCTGGAACAACCTTTACCTGAAGCACCTGCTGCCACTGCTAGTCTTGCTGTGCGTACCGCCTACTCGCGTAGGGTACAAGAGCAACAAGAAGTGGCTTGTCTCATGCTTGCAAGCATGATCCCTGAGCTCCAAATGGACTTAGAGGACCTTGCAGCATTTGACATGCTGGCAGAACTAAAAACCATGTTTGGACAGCCAACTGAGCAACAACTATTTGACACTGTCAGAATGGTCCTAGCTATCAGGCACAGGAATATCCAGAAAAATAAAAAGCCGAAGGCACATGGCAAGGGACAAAGTAAAGGCAAGGGTAAGCTTGCTTAAACACCCCCAAACCTAAGATCCCCCCACCTGCTAAGAAGGAGCACCCGGCTAAGGACACCCTTTGTCACCATTGTGGAAAGAAGGGGCACTGGAGGCGGAACTGTCCGACCTACCTTGAAGAGTTGAAGAAGAACAAAGCTAGCGCAGCTAGCACATCAGGTATCTTCACTATAGAACTCTATACTTTTCCTAACAAATCATGGGTATATGATACTGGTTGTGGCACTCACATTTGTAATAATGTGCAGGGGCTTAGGGGAAGCAGAAAGTTGAAGCAAGGAGCTTTGAACCTGTACGTTGGCAATGGCAACCGTGCAGCTGTCAAAGCAATAGGGAGCTTTGATCTCATCCTCCCTAATGGTTTAGTTATTGTTTTAAATAATTGCCATTTTGCACCTACTATTACTAGAGGTGTTGTTTCACTTTCTCGTTTGAAGGATGATGGTTTCATTCATACATTTACGGATTTTGGCATTTCAGTTTCTAAGGATAATATTTTTTATTTTAATGCTATTCCTCGTGATGGTATTTTTGAAATTGATATGCGTGATTCTATTTCAAACGATAGTTCTATATATAATGTTAGCAATAAGAAATCTAAACATAACTTAGATTCCACTTACCTATGGCATTGTCGTCTTTGTCACATAAACAAGAAACGCATTACAAAGCTGCAACACGATGGGCTTTTAGAGTCAACCGACCCTGAGTCGTTTGATAAATGCATTTCTTGTATATCTGGTAAAATGGCACGAAAGCCCTTCTCCCATGTTGGAGAAAGAGCTGAAGATCTACTTGGACTCATACATACTGACGTATGTGGCCCATTTAGAACAACGTCAAGGGAAGGAGCTAACTACTTCATTACTTTTACTGATGATTTCAGTCGATATGGTTATGTTTACTTGATTAAACATAAACATGAAGCTTTTGAAATGTTCAAAGTTTTTCAAAATGAAGTGGAAAATCAACTCGGTAAGACCATAAAGGCTCTTCGATCAGATCGAGGAGGTGAATATATGAGTCTAGAGTTTTTAGATCATCTAAAAAGGTGTGGGATTGTCTCACAATTCACTCCTCCATATACACCACAACATAATGGTGTATCTGAAAGGAGAAATCGAACCTTGCTAGACATGGTTCAATCCATGATGAGTCTAACAACATTGCCAATGTCCTTTTGGGGTTATGCTCTAGAGTCTGCTGCACGCATTCTCAATATGGTTCCAACCAAGAAGGTAGACAAGACACCATACGAAATATGGAATGGGAAGGTCCCTAAATTGTCGTACTTGAGAGTCTGGGGTTGTGAGGCTCTCGTGAAATGAGACACACCTGAAAAACTTGAGCCCAGAGCTATCAAGTGTATCTTTGTAGGATACCCAAAGGAAACGATGGGTTACTATTTCTACTACCCACCCGAGAACAAAATATTTGTTGCCCGGAATGCTGAGTTTCTTGAGAACCGTCTCATTTCACAAGAAGCAAGTGGGAGCAATGTAGACCTTGATGAAATTCAAGAGGAAGATGCACAACCTTCTGGTAACACTAGTGAGCATCAAAATGAGATTGAACATGAAAATGTGAAACTCATCAAGATGCTGCTCCCATTCGTAGATCCGCAAGGATACCTCAAGCACCTGAGCGATATGGTTTCTATGTCGATGCTGAGGAACATGAGTTAGGGGATCATGGTGAACCCGCTAACTATCGAGATGCATTATCGAGTCCTGAACACGATAAATGGATCGAAGCTATGAATGCGGAGATGAAATCCATGAAAGACAACGATGTCTGGGTCGAAGTTGACCTACCTCCTAACGCTAAAACCGTTGGGAGCAAGTGGCTCTTCAAAAAGAAGACCGACATGGATGGAAAAGTACACACCTACAAAGCTCATCTAGTAGCAAAAGGTTTCACACAAACCTACGGGGTTGACTATGAAGAAACCTTCTCGCCTGTTGCAGACGTAAAAGCTATTAGGATTCTTATAGCCATAGCAGCATACTATGACTATGAGATTTGGCAAATGGATGTCAAGACAGCTTTCTTGATCGGCCACCTGAACGAAGACGTTTATATGGTGCAACCCGAGGGCTTCGTGAATCCTAAACATCCAACTAAAGTATGCAAGCTTCAAAGATCCATTTATAGATTAAAGCAAGCATCTAGAAGTTGGAATAAGAGATTTGACGATGAAATCAAGAAGATTGGTTTCACTCAAAATCTCGATGAGCCATGTGTATACAAGAAAACTAGTGGAAGTATAGTCGTGTTCCTAATCTTATATGTCGATGACATATTGCTCATGGGAAACAACATTCCAATGCTACAAGATGTAAAATCCTGGCTTGGAAATTGCTTTGCCATGAAAGATCTAGGAGAAGCCGCGTACATACTTGGAGTCAAAATCTATCGTGATAGATCAAAACAATTAATCGGCTTATGTCAAAGTGCATACATTGACAAAATCCTAAAGCGATTTAAAATGCAAGATTCCAAACGTGGAAATCTTCCAATGCAACCAAATACAGTATTGAGTAAATCTCAAGGACCCTCCACACCTGCTGAGGTGAAGAGGATGAAGGGAATCCAGTATGCTTCGGCTGTGGGATCCATATTGTATGCGGTTAGATGCACTAGACCTGATGTAGCGTTCTCTCAGAACCTAACGAGTAGATTTCAACAGGATCCAGGAGAATGTCACTGGACTGCTGTTAAGAACATATTGAAGTATTTACGAAATACTAAAGATATGTTTCTTGTTTATGGTGGTGATGTCAAGCGTGAGCTCAGTGTCACTTGTTACACTGACGCAGGCTGGGAGACGGATCGTGATGACACCAAATCCCAAACGGGATATGTTTTCATCATGAACGGAGGTGCTGTTGACTAGAAGAGTGCCAAACAAAGCACTATCGCGATGTCCTCTACAGAAGCTGAATACATTGCTGCTTCTGAAGCTGCTATGGAGGCGATTTGGATACGTAAATTGATTTCTGGGCTTGGCGTTGTCCCCAGCAATGAACGACCTATGGATATGTACTGTGACAATACAGGTGCCATTATCATAGCCAACGAACCAGGTGTTCAAAAGGGTGCCAAACATTTTCGTCGGAAAGTTCACTACATTCGAGAAGTAATCGAAAGTGGTGATATTCGTCTTCTCAAAGTTCATACAGATGACAACATAGCTGATCCTTTTACGAAACCAATGCCTTGTGCCAAACATGTCGAACATGCTAGGAGCATTGGACTTAGACCAGCTAGTAGTCTCATGTAGATCTGTATTTTTAGTATTTGAATAATTGGAACGTTAAACAGTTTATATTTATAATGAATTGATGTACTGGTTATGATCGTTTTCATTTCATATCAACTGTGTTCTATATTTGCATGTTTAATCCATGAATAATTTAATTGTTCTAAAATTATCCATTGTTGGTTGACGATACGGGAGTATCATCAAATTAAGGCAAATGTGAGCGTGTTGGTGATTCATTTGCCAATCTCACATGTTGTTCATTGTGATGAACATTGGATTGACCCAACCTACGAGAATTCACTACATGGATCGTCATCAATAGTGAATCTCGCAAGAGGTTATGTCTCTTATCCTCATACTTGAGATGCAAGCAGGTCTTGCATGTGTGGAATTTCATTCCTTGATATGGTTAAACGCTATCCTGAATAAGGTAGTTATAAAGGCCATTTTCAGGAGTGATATGAAGCATGTGAATGACACGTGTAGTCAAAATGGGATTTGTTCCTCCACTTGCTTTGGAGTTAGATACTATTGGGCCCCTCGATGAATTGAACAGATGTTTGTATGGCCATACCCAAATGAGATTAAGATGAATCTTAATTCACTTGGTAATCTAGTTCAATATCTATATCGAGAAACATAATAGTTGAACTATTAGAATGACTTTTGATCCATGTCTAATATTCAACAAGGTATCTGCAACAAAAGGATAGATGACATATAAACCATCTGAAATGAGACGTTTAAGAAACTGCCCTCACATATTTCTAGGGGCTTTGGCGTGTTGCTAGATGCTAACCATTGCTTGTATAATTACTTGATTATTATGACGTCGCAAGTGGAAGCTGTTGGAGAATGCTCGTGTCATAATCACTAATTATATGGCTAGACATATGTGAGCCTATGGGGTCACACACTTATACACAGAGACACCATTTTATAGATTGTATTTATCGTATTTACAATATATAAACGACCACGTAACTCGAGATCGATAACGGGCCATTAAATACTAAGTTAGACTTAGTGTTTTTGGACCGGGCCAACAACGGGCAAGCCCATTGTGGGCCCCTAATGAGGCCGGCCATATGGGAGGTTTAGAGGGGAATTATGGAGCTTGTTAAGGGGCCTTGATGTAAGATTGTAATTGATAAGATCAAGGGATTTGATCAAATCAATAACCAATTAATTATCATTAAGAAAAATAAAAAACTCTCCTCCTCTCTCCCCTCTCTAACCCACGGCACAAACACACCCTTTTAGGGTTTTGTGTTTTTGATCTTCTCTTGATACTATCCATTGTAGGTTGTACCAAGAATCATTGTTACGGGGTTTAAACTAGCATCGGGTGGTGATCAAGGACGTGTAGTGTGGACATATCATAGAGGTGATCTATTTTGATCACTTGGGTTTCATATTGTGTTCGACATAGGGCTTTTGTTGGTGACTCCCGGATCACGCTACAAAGGTATAAATTATGTGTTTATTTATTTGATTGATCATATGGCACTATGGATCCTGTTATGGTGATGTTTATCCGCTGCGTGAATTTATTTAATATGTTATATTTGTCATACATCACCTATAGATATATGATCTGGAAGATGATCAAGAAGATACATTACCTTCTGAAAATACCAGCGAACTTCCTGTGGAACCTGAAAGTCTGGGTCCTCCACCTGAAGTTGTTCCCATTCGCAGATCTGCAAAGACTGTAAAAGCCCCTGAACGTCTATGTCTTAATGTAGAAGTTGAGGAAACTATATTAGGGATCTTGGAGAACCTGCTAATTATAGAGCTGCCATGAATGATCCTGAAAAGGATAAATGGCAGATTGCTATGAATGGGGAAATGCAATCCATGAGAGATAATGAAGTCTGGATTGAATTAGATCTTCCTCCCAATGCCAAGGTAGTTGGAAGTAAGTGGCTCTTCAAGAAGAAAACTGACATGGATGGCAATGTACACACCTATAAGGCCCTTTGGGTAGCTAAAGGCTTTACCCAAACCTATGGTGTTGACTATGAGGAGACCTTTTCTCCTGTAGCTGACATTAGAGCTATTAGGATTCTCATAGCCATAGCATCGTACTATGATTATGAGATTTGGCAAATGGATTTCAAAACTGCCTTCTTAAATGGTCGCCTAGATGAAGATATCTATATGGCGCAACCTGAGGGGTTTGTGAATCCAAAATTTCCAAACTGTGTATGTAAACTTCAAAGATCCATTTATGGATTGAAGCAAGCATCACGGCAATGGAATAAGAGATTTGATGAAGAAATCAAAAAGTTTGGGTTTACTCAGAATCTGGATGAGCCATGTGTATATCACAAAGCTAGTGGGAGTGATGTTATTTTCCTAATCCTATATGTTGATGACATATTAATCATGGGTAAGAATATTCCAAGATTGAAGAGGTTAAAGCCTATCTTGAGAAATGTTTTTCCATGAAGGATCTAGGAGAAGCAGCATACATTCTGGGAATCAAGATTTATAGAGATAGATCAAAGCAGTTGATTGGATTAAGCCAAAGTGCTTACATTGATAAAATATTGAAAATATTCAATATGCAAAATTCCAAGAAGGGATATTTGTCGATGTAAGAGAATCATGGCTTAAGTAGCAAAGCATGTGCTTCAACACCTGAATAGGTGGCACGCATGAAGAAAGTCCCTTATGCTTCGGCTATGGGATCTATAATGTATGCGGTGAGATGCACAAGGCCTGATGTGGCGTTTGCTCAAAATATAACCAGTCGATATCAACAGAATCCAGGTGAACTCCACTGGACTGCTGTTAAGCATATTCTCAAGTACTTGAGAGCTACAAGAGATATGTTTTTAGTATACGGGAGAAATCCAGAAGTAGAACTTGGTGTTACAGGTTACTGCGATGCTTCCTGGAAATGTGATAAAGATGATACGAAGTCTCAGACGGGTTATGTCTTTGTCATTAATGGAGGAGCTGTGGATTGGAAGAGCAAGAAGCAGAGTACCATAGCGATGTCTGCAACAGAAAGTAAGTATATTGCTGCTTCAGAAGCTGCAATGGAAGCTGTCTGGATTAGGAAGTTCGTTTCAGGGCTTGGAGTTATGCCTTCAATCGAAAAACCTATAAAGATGTATTGTGACAATTCAGCCGCAATTACATTTGCCAATGAACCTGGAATCATGAAGGGCACCAGACATTTCCTGATTAAATATCACTATGTTCGAGAACAAGTGGAGATAGGTGAAATCGAGTTACTCAAAGTTCACACAGATAATAACCTAGCTGATCCTTTAACGAAGGCTTTACCTGGTGGAAAGCTTTATCAACATGCTGAAGGCATAGGACTTCGTTTAGCTAGTAGTTTCATGCCCATCTGTGATTAGTGTTTGGATAATGGTATGTTATGAACAATTATTATTTTAATGAAATAAAATAGTTGTTATGTTTGATTGTCATTTTCTTAATAATATATCCTGTATTTGTATGTTTAATCCTTGAATATATTGATTATTCTAAATTGTCCGTTGTCGATTAATGATATGTGAATATCATTAAATTAAGACAAATCTGAGTATTGGTAGAATATACTTGAAAATATATTGATGCGTTGACATGCCAATTTCACATGATATTCAATGAATTGAATATAGGACTTATCCAGACTTCATGAGTTTACTTTATGGATTTTGTCATCAAGTAAATCATGTATATATAGTTATCCTCAGACTTGAGATACCAGATAACTGTCATGGATGTAGTGCATTTCTGTGAAGCAATTTACCGTTATACGTTACTGGTAGCTATAAGGATTGTTTTCAGGAGTGTTGCAAAGTTCATGGGTTAGGCTCGTAGTCAAGAGAAAATTTGTTCCTTCAAATTTGTTTTGAAGTTTAATACTGTTGGGCCCCTCGTAGGGTTGACAAGATGTTTGTGTGGCCACACCCAAGATCTATCTGGAATACGTTCAGATGATTTGGTAATCTTGCTCAATTAGAAACAACGAGAAACAGAATGGTTAATAAAGGATGACTAAGATCCACATCTTTATTAACGTAGTATTAGAAACAAAAGGATAAGCATGATGATGAATCATCGAATGGTTTTTCCAGGAGACCACCACCCGAGTTGTACTAGGGGCATTGGCATGTTGCTAGACGCTAACCAATGTCATTACACTATTAATAGATATCCAAGTGGGAGCTGTTAGTTTTGATGGACAAATATTAAATGTGTATGTCTAGAATCGAACTCGGGACCACGGGATTGCACACATTACGTATGAGAAATTAATGTATAATAATTAATATATAAACCGTTATGTATTTAATTATTTAAACACAAAAATAACGACTAACGGACGGAATCCCTTGGGGATGCATGGGCCGATCGGCTATGGGTTTCCATAACCCATTCCTTAGCCAACTTGTTCTCCAAGATTTGTACTCTATAAATACAAAGGCTAGGGTTATTCATTCTTGACTCTTGCTCTCTTGCTATAACCCTAAAAGTCTTTTCCTTTTTCTTCTTGTCTTGAGGTCGATCGAACAAACAACCCTTAGGGTTGATCGACTCAATTTTTTATAAACAAAACTTGTTTGGTTTATTTTGTGTTTAAAGATCTAGCAATCTCATTAGTTCGGTTATAGTACGTGTGTACAAGATTGTGAATATTAACTCACTATAGTTAATACATCTTGGATTGATATATAAAAAGGTAAGGAGTATCTCGTTAATCCACTTTTGTTATTTAAAAAAGAATATTGAAGTTTGATTCTTGTTCTTGCTAGAATCAAAATGTATGTTTCTTTATTTTTCGGTTAATCTTTTATGTGTTAAAATAGATTTTACGCTTCCGCATATGTGTAAGATGTTTATTAGATTAATATATGAGTTAGTCATAATTATTTAATTCTAACACATATAGTCGAGGCGAAGATGGAAAAGAATGAAATGAATAAACATCATACAATGATAGTGCACTAAACTTGATTTTACTTTAGAAAAAGTTGTGTTTTCCACTAGCAAATGTTGGGAGAGAAAATGCTTGCATGCATGTACGTGTGCTTGCGTCAAAGGCATATATATGCTCTTCAAAACACAGACAAAGAGGCAGCCATGGGTTATGGTTGGTATGCTTATGCTTTCCACCATGCTTTGTCTTTCCTTTCTCAAATCCATTTCTTACATCACGTGGATCATCCTTAATGGGAAAACCTTGATGTCAAAAAAAATTAAAATAAATAAATAAAAAATGACGTATTTGTAGTATGTTTCAATCTCAATATAGAAAGATGAAATTCGTAGAAAGTGTCAAACGATTAGGTAATTAGCCGAAGCTCGATTATGAATTTAGGGTACATTTGGTTTAAGATTTGGATTATGTTGCTTATTATCAAAGTTATATATATATTTATTATGTATTTATTATAAAGCTATGTATTTAGTAAAAATATTCATGTTATCTCATATATACAAGTCATTCTATCAATATAACTCTTTTTCTATTTTACATGATATCGGAGCTTTAGATAAAACTCATAAAAAGTTTTATATCCTCTAATCATCGGCTACTCATGATTGATCCCGCGGGATCCCGGCCTGTTTATTTATTTTCGCTTTATTGTATTTGTATAATTAGTTTGTTTTCATACCAACTCATAAACACTACCTCAAAAAACCTTAGTCGTCATAATACACCTCCTGTGGATAATGAGAAATCAATTAATTGCTTTTATCTTCATTCACAAAACTTTGTTTTTAGCGTTGATGATTATTGTTGTCAGAGACACTAGTTGATATTTTTTGTGCCGTTCCTACATAAAAGCAAAGCAAGCGATGAAGTGAAGGAAAACGTTACAAAGAAAGGAGGAAGTCATTAAACAATAAACAACTTTGTCGTTGAATACAACTCTACCTTCATTCAAACTAACAACAAAGAAGATGACCAAAAGAAGAAAAGAAAATTCCAGTTTCAACATCCATTCCATTTTGTCCGTCCGGAAGATTGGCATTCAAACTGCAGAGGAATGTTAAATGATTAGGTTTTTACTATTTTATAGAAAGTTGACTCACACACAACATATGTTTCATACATGACGCTGATTGTTGTAATTATAGTTGTACCATGTAGTCATGTGGCATGTGCTCGCTACACAAAAAATTTCAGATCTAAACAAAAAACGTGCGTGAAATTGTGTAAAAAATTTTTTAAAACAAAAGAATTTTTACTGAGAGAATTTTTTAAATAAACATATATACACAAGTATTAACAAAATGGACCCTCGAAAAGAGAGTTACAAAAATCGACACAGTTTTAATCCGGCGAGCAATTAGGAGGGAGAGCAAAACATTTGCTCTCTGTGTGTTTTGTCTTTTAGCGAGGCAGCCAGCAATTGGGAGGGAGAGCAAAGCATTTGCTCTTTATGTATTTTGTCTTTTATTGAGGCGGGGAGCAATTGGGAGGGAGAGCAAAGCATTTGCTCTCTGTGTATTTTGTCTTTTAGCAATGACATTTGGCTTAAATGAATTGGAGATCAAATGGTTTGCTCGCACAAAGTGTCCATTTTAGTAAACTCCTTTGAAAGTGTTTATTTTTGTAATTGATTGTGAGAAGTGTTTGTTGTAGTAATTGATTTATTTTTGTAACACGTTTAAGTGTAAGATTTTTTCATATTTCTAAAGTGGAAATTAATTGTAGTATCCAATTTATCAACACTTAAAAGTATGAATAAAAAGATTGATACGTGAAAAATCTTCTACTCCTTATGTCTCAATTTATTGGTTCTGTTTTGAATTTTTTATTTTTTTTTCATCTTTGATCTTAACTATTTTCTTTTGTGTTATATAATAATTGATATAAAATATATGAATGAATTTGGTTTTTAATATATTTTTATTAATATAATTTCAGCAAGTATAATATAACACAAACAAAAATACTTAAGGTTAAAGTTAAACAGAAAAAAAGAGACTTAAAAAAAAACCAAAATATCACAATTGTTTTGAGACAAATAAACTATTTTACAAAAAATTACATTTATTAATGTAATTAATGAATTTTTACATATTATTAACTACTAACAGATTAATAAAATTTTACACACTTTTTTAAAAGCATGTAAAAATAAAATGCGTATATTTGGTATTTTCTTTGTAGTGGCTATTGTGTTAAATAATGTAAACCCTTTAGGTTATAATTTTTATTGAAACAAAATATATAAAGGTTAAATGAGAGGAAACTTAGAAACCCTAAACTCACAAATGGGCTTGGGCTTATTTATCATCAAATACTCTCCCGTAATTCGAGCGGTTAAATCGCTAAAGCTCGAATTAGATGATATAATTTAATTATTAAAACATAAAACTAAATATAAAACAAAACTAAAGATTGTTATCTTGACCAAAAAAAAAAAAAAAAACACTTTGATAGGTACCGAACAGCGTAATCCGAAAAAGAGTGATTATGTTTTCTTTTCGACGACTGTCTGGACTTATAACGGCGCGTAACGACGTCAGCTAATGCTAAGCGTATAAAGAGTTATAAGGAAAACAACGAACGATTGTTGTTTTCTGAACACAACTGCTTATTTCAGCGCGTGAAGGCGTGTCCCTACGGCTACAATTGCGATTCCGGTATGATTTTCTTTAGAATTTAAATACGAAGCCATTTCCGCCGACCTTTTCAGTTAACTCCTTACGGTTTGTGGGTTATGACCGAAACAGTAGGCTACAATTTTATTTTATTTTAATTTTTTTTAAGTACGGATAAACGGCGGTGGCTAGGGTGGCATTGCGGCGGCGGTTCATGGTAGCTGGCAAGGTCTGAGGATGAGACTTAGAGCTCCGATACCATGTTAAATAATGTAAACCTCATAGGTTATAATTTTTATTATAACCAAAAATATAGAGGTTATATGAAAGGAAATCTAGAAACCTTAAATCCACAAACGAGTTTGAGCTTATTGATCATCTAATATATTGTGTATACTGGATTTGTACACGTGTATGAAACTATATGTTGTGTGCGAGTTTATTCCTTGCAAATTTTTACCGTTCAATTATGGATCAAGATTCTCTTAAGTTGACAGGCGTAATTAATTATCGATTATCTTATCATGTTTTTGGTTCTTTTCTTTTGGTTTTGTTGTATTGAATAAGACTTCTAAACACCATATCAGATATCTTGTCATGTTTTTGGTTCTTCTCTTTTGGTTTTATTGTATTGAATATGATTTTGAAACACCATATTCGGCATAGGAATTTCTTTCTACAAAAAAGTTAATGCGCGTATCGAAAGGAGAAAATGGACTAATTTATTTCAATCTACTTTATGTGCTAAAAGACAAATCGTAAATTAACATTCAATTCCATGAAACAAATAAATTAGTCATTGTCATATCTTCAATTTCATTTTTGTTAACTTGCATTTGGTATTATGGCTAAAGATATAATATTTGGTGTGCCATGTACTTGTCATGAACATGTTTAGTGGATTAGGAAGAAAATAAAAACATGATGATGTTGAGCTCTTCGATCATGGCTCCACAAATAACAAAGGATAAAAATTATTGGTGTGATCTATGGCATAAAGTTGGCACAAAAGCTATAGGTTCGAAAGAAACATGCATGAAAGATCCGATTCTGTAAGTTTTGTAGACATAAAATAATAGTTGTGTGTTAAGATCGAATTCAAGATCACGGGATTGCACACTTTACGTATGAGAACTAAAGATTAATAATTTTATATAAAACGTTATATTTAATTATTAATTATCACAAAACGTATAACGAACGTTAGTATTTAACGGAAGTGACTAACGATCGTTAAATAAGAAACGGAAGGGGACTAGAAAAAAATTAGAAGTCAAGAATGTTCCGAATCCCCCTAATTCCATAGGGCCGATCGGTTATGGGTTTCGGTTACCAAATCCATATCAAACTTGGACTCTAAGTTTCATTCACTATATAAGCAAACCAAGGTTATAGTTTTTATCATCTCTTCTGCACACAAACTAAACCTAAAAGTTTTCTTCCTTTTCTTGTTCTTGTTCGATCAACATAAACTCTTACATAGGGTCGATCGATTTTTTTGTTAAACAAAAATTTTGGTTTAAGTTTTGTGATTGAATTACTTGCATAACTTTAGTTTGTGTTAGTACGTGTGTACAAGAACGTGATACTTACACACTATTGTAAGTATCTTGGATTGAATTGCAAAAAAGGTAAGTGGCAATTCGTATAATCCGTTTAAACCCTAATTAGGGTTCATCACCTCTTTTGCTCGGTTTGATTCTTATTTTGCTAGAATTATCAAGGTATGCTTACTTTTATATTCGGTTAATTATTTATGTGTTATGTTTCCTACGCTTCCACAATGTGTTATTTGATGTTAATTGTTTATATATATGATTGTCATGATTATATAATTCCAACAGTGGCATCACGAGCCGTTATAACATGTAATTAATTACCGAAACACATAATTAAAAAAAATCTTGATTGTGTTTTTACATGTTGTCGATTTAGGGTTTATTTTTCCAACTCAAACACTAATTTTTTAGGCCGATTGCCTATTATTAATTTTTTAGGGTTTGTGTTTGGTAATTAATTTGATTAGAAACCCTAGGTTTAATATGTTTATGTGTTTGTAAATGATCTTGGGGCAACGTGCTAATTATTAGGTAGAATCCATGCAAACGTGCATACTTGACATGGATTCATTGTTGTGATGATTTAATTGTTTTCACATATAAGTTAATTGATAGATGTCGAATTGGGGAAGACTCCAATTAATTAAGTAATCAATTATGTGCAACGTGGTGTATATTTAATTATGACTAACACAATCAATACGTCGATGCATGTGGCTCACTTACCATTGTAAGTGATAGTATTAGTTAAATATATGCATAATTAAACATAGATTGATTATTAATAGGTTTATCGAATTAGTTTGCATGTGGCTAATTGTTTACATAATTAATTGTTAAGTTATGTGTGTTATTTAGTTGTTTATTTTTATTATTACTTGTTTTTGTTTAATTGTATGACATGTTTTAAGCAAAAAGGGTAATTTTTGAATAGAAAATAAATGGACTAAATAATGGTGAAACTTGATGTAATAAATTATGAATCTTGCAAAGTCTTATGTGTCGAAAGTGGTTCGCTTCGCACGGTAATTTGCTCCCAAGCGAGACTAGCAAGGTTATAATTTATAATATGGTTTGTAAGACTAAAGTCATAAACCTTTAATTGATTGTTGAGTTTTGTACCAATAGTACGAATGGCTCACCCAATTGTGACAAACTATAAGAGGGGTTTAAGTAGAAACGGGTTTTTAATAAGATTCGCTCTGACTTTTGTTTCTACGCTCCTTTGTGAGTCAAATTGGAGCTAGCAAGTACGACTATTTATGTACAAAATCACCTTAAGGGTGAATTGACCTCAATTTCACGTGCCACTTTTGTGGTAATTATCCGAATAACTTGGGTCTTTTGACTCATGCAGTAGTAGGATATAGTGGGCAATAATTGTAGGTAATTCTTTGATTGCTGAACACAATACCTCAATTAAAACTTTGTTGATTTAAATCTTAGCTTGAAATTTGTAAATAAAAAGGTTTTGAAAAACTTCTAATATGATGATGTATGCATGCTTCTTCCTACATATTTTGATTGACATATCAAAATTAGTACCCTTTAAAATTAAGTCAATGCCATCTAGTTAAAGAACACTTGAAGTTGTAATTTAGTCATGTGAGAGCTTGGACTAGATTACAATGGAAAGGTAAATTTCATATTTTCATTACTAGCAGATCAACTGATGTAATGGGACTATGGTAATTTACAGTTTTTTAATTAGACGACTTAAATTGAGTTATAAGTGAGAGCTTGGGCTCAAGGCATAAGATGAGGATAAAACATGCTTATATTGGAAATTGTTTGCCAATATAAATCCCATAGTGATCTAGAAATTGGAAATTGTTTGCCAATTATTGTTCGACATATTACCTTATTATATACTTTCATTACTAGCAGATCAACCGATGTAATAAAACTATGATAATTTGGATCCTAGTTTTCAAGAAAATACTATGGTTATATGAATATTACCTTGGGTATTTTATTTTCTTAAAAAATTGTATTATCAAAAATACTAATTTTGAACTTTCTTTATCTGTAGAAATGGCTCAAAACAATAACATTACCATGAGTTCTGCGTTCAAATCATTTTTTGAATGGGAAAAATTGACTGGCTCTCAGAATTTCAATGATTGGTATCGTTCACTCAGGATTGTCCTGCGAGTGACAGATCAACTTGAATATTGATCTAAGCCTTGTTCTGCTGAACCTACTGCTGCAACTTCAACTGATGAAGAAAAAGCATTGTGGAAAGCTGAGTATAAGACGCATAATGATGTGGCCTGTTTAATGTTGGGGGTGATGGCACCTGCTCTTCAAAAGCAGTTTGAGAATTACTTCCCTATGGACATGATAAATGAACTCAGAAAAATGTTTGAAAAACCACAAACCATTGAGGTCTATGATTTGATGGAATCTCTACACGGTTGTAAGCAGGCAGATGGTGAACCTGTAAGTGCTCATGTGTTGAAAATGAAAGGTTACATGGATCAACTACAAGCACTTGGCAAAGTCTATGAACAAGACATTGCTATCAACTTAATCAATAGATCCCTAACAAAGGAATTTAGTGGTTTTGTGCGTAATTTCAATATGCACTGCGTGGGGAAGACAGTTTCTGATTTACACACACTGCTTATTGATTACGAGAAAGGTTTACCACCAAGGGCTCCTGCACGCCAGGTACTTGCTATTCAAGGGGGTAGAATGAACAAGCCAAATGCGAACAAGAAGGGTAAAGGAAAGGGTAAGGCTGATAAGGGTAAGCAAGTTATGGCTTATCAACCACAACCCAAGAAAAACCCTCCTAAGAAGAAGGATAATTCAAAGAAGGATCAGGCTTGCCACTACTGTCATGTAGTTGGTCACTGGAAGAGGAACTGTCCTCTTTATATCCAAGAGTTGCGAGAAAGTAAGAACAAGAAGACTGGGTACTTGGGCGCCAACACTTCAGATAACTTACTTATGATTGAATTATTTACTCTAAATCATAAAATTAATTCCTGGGTATATGATACTGGATGCGGTATTCACATTTGTAATACGCTGCAGGGATTTAGAGTGGAAAGGAAGCTTGCCTATGGGGAGCAATATCTGCATGTGGGAAACGGAGCACCTGCAGTTGTTGAAGCCATAGGAGTGTTTAATTTAGTTTTGCCTTCGTGCTTAATACTGTTATTAAACAATTGTCATTATGCACCTTCAATTGTTAGGGGTGTTGTTTCCTTTTCTTGTTTATTGGATCTTGGTTTTAATCACATTATCAATAGCAATGGAATTTCTGTTTCTTTAAATGGTGTTTTTTATTTTAATGCTATTGCTGTTAATGGTGTGTTTGAGATTGATATGAATGATTGTATATCAAATAATAATAATTCAATGTATAGCATAAGTAAGAGAATTAAGTCAGACTTGAATTCTTCTTATCTTTGGCACTGTAGACTTGCTCATATATGCAAGACTCGCATGAAAAAGCTACAACATGATGGGCTTTTGAAAAGTATCAATGATGAATCATATGATAAATGTGAGTCTTGTATATCTGGGAAGATGACTAAGAAACCTTTTCATAGTTATATGGAAAGGGCTTATGATCTACTTGGTTTAATACATACTGATGTGTGTGGACCACTTAGACATGTGTCATGGAAAGGTGCTAGCTACTTCTTAACCTTTACAGATGATTTTAGCAGATATGGTTATGTTTACTTGCTTAAACTTAAACATGAGGTGTTTGAAACATTTAAGGTTTTAAAGCAGAAGTATAATTGCAACTAGGAAAGAAGATTAAAGCTCTTCGATCCGATAGAGGCGGTGAATACTTAAGCCAAGAGTTTAAAGATTACTTAGCTGAGAATGGAATTGTCCAAAATCTCACATCTCCATATACTACACAACAAAATGGTGTATCTGAGAGAAGAAATAGTACATTGTTAGACATGTTACGATCAATGTTTAATCTTACAACTCTTCCTTTATCTTTTTGGGATTATGCCTTAGAATCTGCGGTTCGTATTTTGAATATGGTTCCCACTAAGAAGGTTGATAAGACACCATATGAAATATGGAATGGAAAAGCTCCAAACTTGTCTTATTTAAAGGTCTGGGGTTGCTAGGCGTATATAAGACGTGACTCAGCAGATAAACTCCAACAGAGATCTGTAAAGTGTATCTTTGTAGGATACCCAAAGGAAACAATGGGTTACTACTTTTACTATCCACCTGAAAACAAAGTAATTGTTGCTAGATATGGAGACTTTTTAGAAAAGGAACTTATATCTCAAGAATTCAGTGGGAGAGTTTATGATCAGGAAGATGATCATGTAGATACATTACCTTCTAAAAACACTAGCGTACTTCCTGTGGAACCTGAAAGTCTGGGTCATCCACCTGAAGTTGAAATTGTTCCCATTCGCAAGTCTTCAAGACGTGTGAAAGCTCCTGAACGTCTATGTCTTAACGTAGAAGTTGAGGAAACTATATTAGGAGATCTTAATGAACTTGCTAATTATAGGGCTGCCATTGAGAGTCCTAAAAAGGATAAATGGGTAGTTGCTATGAATGGGGAAATGCAATCCATGAAAGATAACAATGTCTGGATTGAAGTAGACCTTCCTCCCAATGCCAAGGTAGTTGGAAGTAAGTGGCTCTTCAAGAAGAAAACTGACCTGGATGGCAAGGTACACACCTATAAGGCTCGTTTGGTAGGTAAAGGCTTTACTCAAACATTTGGTGTTGACTACGAGGAGACCTTTTCTCCTGTAGCTGACATAAGGGCTATTAGAATTCTCATAGCTATAGCAGCATACTATGACTATGAGATTTGGAAAATGGATGTCAAAACCGCCTTCTTAAATGGTCGCCTAGATGAATACATCTATAAGGCGCAGCCTGAGGGGTTTGTGAATCCAAAATTTCCAAACCGTTTATGCAAACTTCAAAGATCCATTTATGGATTGAAGCAAGCATCAAGGCAATAGAATAAAAGATTTGATGAAGAAATCAAAAGGTTTGGATTTACTCAGAATCTTGATGAGCCATGTGTTTATCACAAAGCTAGTGGGAGTAATGTAATTTTCCTTATCCTATATGTTGATGGCATATTGATCATGGGAAAAGACATTCCAAGTTTGCAAAAGGTTAAGGCATATCTTGAAAAGTGCTTTTCTATGAAGGATTTAGGGGAAGTTGCATATATTCTGGGAATCAAGATCTATAGAGATAGATCAAGGTGGTTAATTGGATTAAGTCAAAGTGCTTACATTGACAAAATATTGAAGAGATTCAATATGCAAAATACCAAGAAATGATTTTTGCCAATGTAAGTGAAACATGGCTTGAGCAGTGAGTTATGTGCGTCAACACCTGCAGAGGTGGCACGCATGAGCAAAGTTCCTTATGCTTTGGCTGTAGGATCTATTATGTATGCGGTGAGATACACAAGGCCAGATTTGGCGTTCGCTCAAAATATCACCAGTCAATTTCAACAGAATCCATGTGAAAAACACTGGATTGCTGTTAAACATATTCTAAATTATCTTAGGCATACGAAATATATGTTTATTGTGTATGGTGGAAATCCAGCTACAGAACTTGGTGTAACAGTTTACTGTGATGCGTCCTGGCAATGTGACAAAGATGATGCGAAATCTCAGACTGGTTATGTCATTGTTATCAATGGAGGAGCAGTAGACTGGAGGAGCAAGAAGCAGAGTACAATTGCGATGTCTACGACATAGGCTAAATACATAGCTGCTTTAGAAGCTTCAATGGAGGCAGTTTGGATTAGGAAATTCATTTCAGGGCTTGCTGTTATGCCTTCAATTGAATCACCTATTAATATGTATTGCGACAATTTTGCTGCAATCATGTTTGCCAATGAACCTGGAGTCATGAAGGGCACCAGACATTTTCTACAGAAGTATCACTATGTTTGGACACAAGTCCGCGAAGGTGAAATTAATCTATTGAAATTTCACACAGATGATAACTTAGTGTTGACATAAATAAATGCCTAAAAACATTATCAATATTTATTCATATCTCTATGTTTTGATGATCACAAAATGTAAACTCATTAAAACATAAACTTATAAATTAAACAAGTACTTAGTTGTAAATATTCACTTCTACAACTAAAATCACTTAAGGTATGAATGAACTAATGCTTAATGCATTATATGATCAAAGGAACATTTTCTTAATAACTAGATTTTTTATAAAACATCAAAAACATTTTATATATTTTTGAAAAACATTTTTGGTATTAAATAAAAATGTTTAATCTTTTATAAAAATATGAATTCAAATTTTTAACCAAAATCAGTTAAAATGTTCCAGAAAAACCTTCCCCACAAAAGGACAAAACTGGCCAACGTTCAGCAGGGGCGGCCCCCTTAAAATTAAGGGGACCGCCCCCCTATTTAAGGGGGCCGGCCACGCTCCAGTAGGCTCCAGCTGTCCAGATTTTTTCCTATAAATACCAGCCTTCCCCTGGATTTTTACTCACCCTTTTGCACTAAAACTTTCTGTTGTAAATCTCATTTCATATCTTCAAAAAACCTTTGATCATGTAATCTTAAGCATTGGTTTCCAAGTGATCCAAGCTTCCACCATCCAAGTGCAAAAGAAGAATACTTCTATCAATCAAGATTAGAAGTATTACAACTTAGTATCATCTTGTTACTTAAGTTGTGTGTTTAACAAAGTTTGTAAATCATTCATTCATTTGTATGTAAGGTGTGTGTTGTAGATTAGTGTTGTGTGTAAGTAGTGAAGATGTTGTATAAGTAGTTGTGGTATAGAAGTTGTGAGGTCAAAGTGTAGAAGTCGTGAACCCGTGGTGTAGAAGTTGTGAAGTCATAGCTTAGAAGACGTGAAGTCCTTGTGTTGAAGTCGTGAAGCCGTAGCATAGAAGCTGTGAAGCGGTCGTGTTAAAGTTGTGAAGTCCTAGTCGTGAAGTTCTTTTGTTGAAGTCGTGAAGCCATAGCATAGAAGCTGTGTAGCGGTCGTGTTGAAGCAATGAAGTCCTAGTCGTGAAGTCCTAGTGTTGAAGTCGTGAAGCCGTAGCATAGAAGTTGTGTAGCGGTCGTGTTGAAGCCATGAAGTCCTAGTCGTGAAGTCCTAGTGTTGAAGTCGTGAAGCCGTAGCATAGAGGTTGTGTAGCGGTCATGTTGAAGTCGTGAAGTCTTAGTCATGAAGACATAGTGTTGAAGTCGTGAAGCCGCATCATAGAGGTTGTGTAGCGGTCGTGTTGAAGTCGTGAAGAAGTCGTGAAGCCGTTGTGAAGTAGTCGTGAATAAGTTGTGAAGAAGTTGTGTTGTGAAGTTGTGAGATTGGTTCTAGCTACGATTAGAACTCGACATTTAGCTTTGTGTCGTTAAACCCGTGTAAGCCAAAGTTGTGTACGGTTTTCTCCGCCATAAGGGAGCTTATTGAAGTTGTGAAGAAAACTCTCGAGCAAGGTGTGCTCGGGGAGTGGAGTAGGGAAAGGAAGGTGTCCTTGTAGCCGAACCACCATAAATCTCTCGTGTCTCGGTTAGATCTTTCCATACCTTATTTATTTCTTTACTTGCATCGTCATTACTTTCATACACATAGGCTTATATAATTGCTAGTATTAATTAGAGGTCGACTTCACATAAAGATCAATTTGAAAATCCATTCAAGAAACCAAAACTTTTACAATCAATTTAAAAGAATACATATATAACTAATAATAAGGTTCAAGTTTTATTTTTCATACAAACTTGAATCTAAGTGTTTTAAAAATAAACAAAGGTTTTCATAATAAAATTAAAAAGACATAAAACTATTCAACCCCCCCTTCTAGTTTTCCACAGATGATAACTTAGCTGATCTATTCGCTAAGGCTTTAGTTAAAGAAAAGCTTACTGAACTTGCCAATGGAATTGGACTTAGATTAGCTAGTAGTTTCATGCATAACTTTGTTTAGTATTTGGATAAAGGATATTGTAAACATTTATTAGTTTTAATGAAATAAAGTATTGGTTATGTTTATGTTCATTATTTAATATTGTTGTCCTATATATTTGCATGTTTAATCCGTGAATAAGTTAGTTATTCTAAAAGTCCGTTGTCAGTTAATGGTATGGGAATATCATTAAATTAAGACAAATCTGAGTTTTGGTATAATATACTTGAAAGTATATTGATGCATTGTCATACCAAATTCATATGATATTCAATGAATTGAATATAGGACTTATCCCAACTACATGATGTTACTTATGGATGTTGATAAGTAAATCATGAATAGTTATCCTCAGACTTGAGATACCAGATAACTGTTACGAATGTAGTGCATTCTGTGAAACAATTTAACGCTATACGTAACTGGTAGTCATAAGGATTGTTTTCGGAATTGTTGCAAAGTTCATGAGTTATGCTTGTAGTCAAGATAGAATTTGTTCCTTCAAATTTATATTTGGAGTTTAATACTGCTGGGCCCCTCGTATGGTTGACAAGATATTTGCGTAGCCACGCCCAAGATCTCCCCTGAATATGTTCAGAAGATTTGATAATCTTGCTCAATCACAAACAACTAGAAACAGAATATTTGAATAAAGATAATATCCATATCTTTATTTAATGTAGTATTAGAAACAAAAGGATAATAATAATGATGAATCATTAAAGGTTTTTACAGGAGACCTACTCGAGTTGTACTAGAGGCATCGGCGTGTTGCAAGACGCTAACCGATGTGATCACAACTATTAAGATATGTCTAAGTGGGAGCTGTTAGTTTTGTAGACATAAAATAATAGTTGTGTGTTAGGATCAAACTCGAGATCACGGGATTGCACACTTTACGTATGAGAACTAAAGATTAATAATTTTATGTAAAACGTTATATTTAATTATTAATTATCACAAAACGTATAACGAATGTTAGTATTTAACGGAAGTGACTAACGATCGTTACATAAGAAAAGGAAAGGGACTAGAATGAAATTAGAAGTCAAGAATGTTCCAGATCCCCCTAATTCCATAGGGCCGATCGGTTATGGGTTTGGGTTACCAAATCCATATCAAACTTGGACTCTAAGTTTCATTCACTATATAAGCAAACCAAGGTTATAGTTTTTATCATCTCTTGTGCACACAAGCTAAACCTAAAAGTTTTGTTCCTTCTCTTGTTCTTGTTCGATCGACATAAACCCTTAAATAGGGTCGATCGATTTTTTTGTTAAACAAAAAGTTTGGTTTAAGTTTTGTGATTGAATTACTTGCATAACTTTAGTTTGTGTTAGTATGTGTGTACAAGAACGTGATACTTACACACTATTGTAAGTATCTTGGATTGAATTGCAAAAAAGGTAAGAGGCTATTCGTGTAATCCGTTTAAACCCTAATTAGGGTTTAGTACTTCTATTGCTCAGTTTGATTCTTGTTTTGCTAGAATCATCAAGGTGTGCTTACTTTTATATTCGGTTAATTATTTATGTGTTATGTTTCCTACGCTTCCGCAATGTGTTCTTTGATGTTAATTGTTTATATATATGATAGTCATGATTATATAATTCCAACAGATTGTTCTGGTGAGTGGTGACGATGATACTTAGATTAATCAGTCACAAGTGAATGTCAAACTTAAATGGATGCTTGGCTCTTAACCAAACATATATATAGAGCTTAGACGAGCTTAAGGTGCAATTGAAACAAATGAAACATATTTTGGCCGGTCAATAGCTTCCACCCTATCTTACTTTTTGAGCATAACCCTATCGATAATCACTTATGAGTAAGTACAAAGTGGTTTACTTTACATATAAACTAATTTGGCTGTTAATGTGTTGGACGTGGTGAGCCCAGAACAAGGTGAAGATAATCAATGACCTAACTACGTACCAATGAATGGTTACCGGATATCACTTGGAATCGTGTTATCACTTTCCAAAGTAAACTGTTCGACCCTATTGCCTGGGTATCACGAATATCTACTTGGGATAAGACCAAATGTTCGTTATTGAATTAGGCACAAATCAATAACCCTTGCTCATGCAAATGTTTTATGTTTTTAGTTCTCTATTCTCATGCATGATTGATTTACAATTTATAGGAAAATACTCATAGCTAGTCAAATGGAATTATGAGGATTAATCGGCCCATTAATCGCCTCATAATTATCCCCATTATAGCCAATAGTGGTTACATGACCAATTAAACATGGTCATAAAGGCAGTTTTAACTGCCACTTGAATAGGTCAAAGTAGTTACATACTTATTCTATCAGTAGTAACTTAGTACAAACAGTAGTAACTTGCTCCAGCAGTACTAACTTAGTAATAGCAGTAGTAACTCTACTCCAGCAGTACTAACATAGTACTAGCAGTAGTAACTCTGCTCCAGCAGTACTAACTTAGAACTAGCAGTAGTAACTCTCTGAAGGATTGAACCTTCTGATGAGTTACTCCCAACCACTATTAGAGTCAGGGTAATCAGGGACTTAATGGGTGTACACTCTGTACCTCCAAACTCATTTTCATGTATGATCATATCCACCAATTGAACTAAATTTCCAACAATCCTCCCTAATTTAGTACAATTCTTTTTGCATGAAAATTAAACATTAAACAAAACAAGTGCATAAACGAAAATATCATGAGGATTGAATTTCCATCTTAGTACATTACACGTTCAAATATTCAAGAATCAGGTTGTTCTAAGAATTGAACCCTTCAACCCATTTGAATACCTGAAGATAAAATACACACAAGTTTTCAAACACTTAAACGCTCCTGACACTAGATAAGCCATGTGTCCATGTCCAATTCACAAATGTTGTAAGAGCCAAAAGTCCAAAGCACCCTGAAGCGGCAAAACTTCAACATTCACATAGGTGGTTCCTCTTTATTCATGCTCCTGCTTAGCACTTTTTCAAAGAAATTAACCATTATGAAGTAAAGACTTCATCCTCCTTTCCAGCAGGTTTCAAGCACAACCTTGGGATGATTGTAAAACATGTGCTCCAGTCCACTGCATATTCAGCTTTTCACATTGAACTCAGCTCCCAAGTATCCTCAGGAGGGAGTTGGGTGTCTTAGAATTCAGTGACTAAGTTGGACCTTAAACCTATCCCTTTAGAAGATTTTATAACCAAGTATCTAGCCAATCCCTTCGTCAAGTGATCAGCTAAATTTTGTTGAGATCTAACAAACTCTATAGATACCATCCCATTCATGATAAGCTCACGAATCATGCTATGCCTGACACCTAAGCATCTAGACTTCCCATTATACATCTGGCTATAAGCCTTTGCCAATGTAGCTGCACTATCACAACGGATAGAAATAGGTGCTATAGGTTTAGGCCATAATGGAATCTCAAGAAGCAAGTTTTTCAACCATTCAGCTTCTTTACCAGCAGCTGCTAAAGCCACAAATTCATATTCCGTTGTTGAACTGGTGATGCAAGTTTGCTTCTTCGATGCCCAAGAAATTGCACCTCCACCAAGTAGGAATACCCAGCCACTGGTAGACGAATTGTCTTCAGTGTTACTGATCCAACTTGCATCAGTGTATCTTTCTAATACTGAAGGATAACCAGTATATGAGAGACTATAATCCATAGTCTTCTTTAGATACTTCGGTACCCTTTGAACTGCTTGCCAGTGATGAGCACTAGGATTACTAGTATACCTGCTCAGTTTACCCACTACAAATGCAATATCAGGCCTGGTACAAGTCATGGCATACATTAGGCAGCCAATCACCCTAGAATACTCAAGTTGAGATACAACTTTGCTAGTATTAGACATCAGCTTCTCAGTTGTATCCATAGGAGTACTCACTGGAGTACAATCATAGTAATTAAATTTCTTTAGTACCTTCTCAATATAATGAGACTGAGAAATTGATATACCATTACTTTCATGTTTGATCCTTATACCAAGGATAACATCAGCCTCCCCTATGTCTTTCATGGAGAACCTTGATGACAAAAATTCCTTTGACAGGTCAATCTGATTTTGGTCAGTACTAAAGATTAGCATGTCATCAACATATAGACAAATGATGACTCCTTTATCAGATTCATCAAATTTTCTATATACACATTTGTCAATCTGGTTAAGTAAATAACCACTAGACAAAACCACTTCATCAAATTTTTGATGCCATTGCTTAGGTGCCTGTTTTAGTCCATAGAGAGACTTAATCAGTTTACACACCTTGTTTTCATTTCCAGGCAAGATGAAGCCCTGAGGTTGGTTCATATATACCTCCTTATCCAATTCACCATTCAAGAAAGATGTCTTCACATCCATCTGATGAATAATCAGATTGTGAATTGATGCCAAAGCAATCAGCAATCTTATGGTACTGATACGAGCAACAGGGGCATACGTATCAAAGTAGTCAATCCCTGACTTTTGTTTAAAACCCTGAATGACTAGTCTAGCCTTGAACTTTTCAATAGTTCCATCTACCTTCATTTTCTTTTTGAAAATCCATTTGCAACCCAAAGGTTTGCAACCAGGTGGTAGATCAGCCAACACCCAAGTGTTGTTGCCCATGATGGAGTCCATCTCATCATTTATTGCTTCTTTCTAGAAAGCAACATCATGGGACTCATTGCTTCATCAAATATTTTGGGATCATCCTCAACATTAAAGCAATAGGAGAGTTGGTCAGAGGCCTCATCCCTTGTACCTTCAATTAGATATAATCGAAACTCAGGTCCAAATGACCTTGGAGTTCTGATCCTTTTGCTCTTTCTGAGCTCAGGTTTAGGTTGCTGTACCACAACCTCATCAGAAACCTCATCAGAGACCTCTGAAACACCAATGTCATTAGTTTCATTTGCAATCCTTTGACTTGGTCTAGGGACTGATGAGAACATGTTCTCATCAAAGATTGCATCCCTTGATTCAATTATTGAGTTAACTAAAACTGACTCATTAGTTTCAATAACATAGAACCTATATGCCTTGGAATGCTCAGCATATCCAACAAAGATGCATTCAATGCCTCTTTCACCCAAAGATTTATGCTTGAGATCAGGGAGTCTTACAACAGCCCTACAACCTTAGACCCTGAGATAGTTCAGGTTGGGTTTCTTTTTAGTCTAGAGTTCATAAGGGGTAACCTTGTTCCTTTTATTGGGAACCCTATTCAATAAATAGCAAGCTGTTAACATAGCTTCACCCCAGAACCCTTGACTCAGTCCTGAATAGGACAACATGGAATTAACCATCTCTTTCAGTACCCTATTTTTCCTTTCAGAGACACCATTTTGTTGAGGAGTATAGGGAGCAGTTGCTTCAAGGATTATACCAACAGACTTAAAATACAAGGTATCCATGTACTCACCTCCCCTATCAGTCCTTAATCTTTTGATCAAGAACCCAAGTTGCAACTCAACTTTAGTTTTAAATACTTTGAATTTATCTAATGCTTCATCCTTAGTATGTAACAGATAGACGTAACAAAACTTAGAAGCATCATCAATAAATGTCACTAAGTACTTTTTGTTTCCCAATGAGGGAGTGGCATACAAATCACACAGGTCACTGTGTATCAGCTCCAAGAGCTCAGTCTCACGTTTTACACCCTGAAAAGGTTTCTTAGTTATTTTGGTCATCATGCAAGTTTTACACTTTTCCGTGTCCATGTCAAATGCTGGGATTAACCCATCATTAGACATATCTTGCATCTTTTTAAAATGTACATGGCCAAGTCTAGCATGCCACAGGGTAGAGTCATTCAGTTTAGAGGTTGACATAAAGGCTGAATTAACAATATCAGTGACAATATTAAGAATGAACATTTGATTACACAAATAGCCAAAACCAATAAACACACCATGTTTAGATAATACAAATTTATCAGATTCAATAACTTGTTTATATCCATGATTATTCAAAACACTACTTGAAACCAAGTTCTTCCTTATTTCAGGAACATGAATAACATTAAACAAAGTTACAATCTTTTCAGAACTAAAACTAAGATCTACACAACCACGACCATGAACCAGGGCTGTTGACTCATTTTCCATGTGAAGAATAGAACCATCATTCAGTGACTCGTAAGTCTTGAACCAGCGTCTATCTTTGCACACATGAACAGTTGCTCTAGAGTCAACCCACCACGCAACATCATCATCCTGCACATAGTTAGATTCAAATACATATGTAACATAATAAATCTGAAAGGATTTATTAAACATATTCAGACCTTTAAGTGAGTTGGCAGAACCACCACTCCCTGAACCACTAGTGCCTGAACCATTTGCTTTACCACCAACCTTAACACCTTTTCAATCCCTTTTAATGTGACCAGTTTTGCCACATTTCTAACAAGTAGGTGTTGCCTTCTTGTTAGGGTCAGCCCTTGTGTTATCATGATGTTTACGTTTTCCCTTGTTGTCATTGTACCTGGTGGAATTGTTATGTTCCACCATATTGACAACAGATGCACCAGTAGCATTGCTACTCTTTAGCTTGTCATTATCCTGCATCCTGAGGGATTCCTCAATACGCAGATGACTGCCCAACTAAACAAGAGTTAGTTCTTCATTCTTGTGTTTCAAGGTATGCTTGAAATCTTTCCAAAAAGGAGGTAGTCTGTCAATGATACAAGAGACTGAAATAGCCTCATCCATGTTCATTTTATGTTGTGTAAACCTTCCAAGGATACCAAGAAGTTCATTGTATTTTTCCATAACTGGTCTTGAATTAGTCATTTTGTAATTTGTGAAATTACTTACAAGAAACTTCTTACTTGATGCATCCTCAGCCATATATTTGGCATCCAAGGAATCCCATAGTTCTTTGGAAGATTCAACATTCTGATAAATATCAAAGAAAGAATCAGACATACCATTGAGGATTAAATCTCTGCAAATATAATCATCATTCTCCCATTTGCTCCTCTACCACATTTGTTCCAAAGTAGCATCATCACCATCATCAGGAATAGAAGTGCTCAGAACATACACCACACTCATGCTTGAAAGCAAGAAGTTCATCTTCTTTTGCCATCTCCTGAAGTCCACCCCTTCAAACTTATCGAGCTTGGCAAAGTTTGAAGCCATGTGTTTCATAGCCGCAACAACCATTGATTATCACAAACACTTTACTTTGATTGTTGGATGTGGTGAGCACAGAACAGGGTGAAGATAATCAATGACCTAACTACGTACCAATGAATGGTTACCGGATATCACTTGGAATCGTGTTATCACTTTCCAAAGTAAACTATTCGACCCTATTGCCTGGGTATCATGAATATCTACTTGAGATTAGACCAAATGTTCGTTATTGAATTAGGCACAAATCAATAACCCTTGCGCATCCAAGTGTTTTATGTTTTTAGTTCTCTATTCTCATGCATGATTGATTTCCAATTTATAGGAAAGGGATAATTACTAAAATAGCCCAAAACCCAAATTGGATATTTCTACCCCGGTTGCCCTGGGCAATGCCCCCAGTTGCCCAAAAAAGGGCGATTGTTGCCCAAAAAATACACTGGAAATCCTTCGGTTGCCCCAAAAAATGCCGGTTGCCCTGGGCAACACAATTATTTTCGGATTTCGGGTTAGATAGGGAACCGCCCATTTGTGTTTGGGCTATTTTGGTAATTATCCCTATAGGAAAATACTCATAGCTAGTCAAATGGAATTATGAGGATTAATCGGCCCATTAATCGCCTCATAATTATCCACATTATAACAAATAGTGGTTACATGACCAATTAAACGTGGTCATAAAGGCAGTTTTAACTGCCACTTGAATAGGTCAAAGTAGTTACATACTCATTCCAGCAGTACTAACTTAGTACTAACAGTAGTAACTTGTTCCAGCAATACTAACTTAGTAATAGCAGTAGTAACTCTGCTCCAGCAGTACTAACTTAGAACTAGTAGTAGTAACTCTCTGAAGGATTGAACCTTTTGATGAGTTACTCTCAACCACTATTAGAGTCAGGGTAATCAGGACTTAATGGGTGTACACTTCGTACCTCCAAACCCATTTCTAAGTATGATCATATCGCTCGATTGAACTAAATTTCCAACATAATGTATAGACGTATTATACAACTTATTATCAGTCGATTGCTTTTGGGTCGATGTTTCAAGCTCTTGCTTTTGGTGGTAAGCTATAAAGAATGGTTGTATTCTGTTGATTATATGTTGTCTGTTTTTTGAAGTGAATATAAGCTTATTGTATATTTTGTCGATTTGTTTTGTACAAGTAATGGATAATTGGACATGACAATTTTAAATCAGTCCATTGGAAATATTTACCAACTCATGCCCCAAGTTGCTAAAATAAAAAGTAGTTGGGAAGTACAGTAGCAACAGCCATGTTTGTTGTTGGAAATTTGTTGTTACATATAGGTTTTTTTTAAAAAAAAAGTCAATTATAAAAACCCTTGCGAGTTAGGGAGGGGAAAACAAGTTAGTTAGAATTAGAACCATGGGTTACATATCAATTTATAAGAGAAGAGCTTGATATCGTTAAGAATCGGCTCCATTTTTGGCTTCTTAATTGGGTCCATATGGTTGTTTGAACAACGGCATCAAAGAAAAGGACATAGAATTGCGTTTGAAACCTTATAATGTTTTCAAACACTACGCATCATTTTTAGAATAGGCAAATATCATAAATCTTATACAACAATATGACTAAATGCAACAACAACAATACTTAATCTCGTCTCAACAAGGTATGAGAAACAATATCACTAAAATGGTAAAATAAATATTGTGACATATATAAAGAATGATAATATAAATAACTTTAAGATGGAAAATAAACGTCGAGATCTTGTTCAAAGATTTTGAATCAAAATACAATGCAGAGTTAAAGTATTAAATACTACTAGATGTCCGGAAACAAAATAGTGGTTCCAAATTAATGAGTTATTTAGGTCATAATCATACGAGAGTTGAGATAAATTAAAATAACATTCCATTTTTCATCTATATTAATAAAAAACTATTTTTCACAATTTTTTTTAAACAATATATCTTGCTAACGATAAATTTTCAAGCTACAAAAAATACACTCTCGCGACGAGAAATAAATTATCTATCTATAGGTATGCATTTATCTATACTTTCGACGAATTTTTTTTTTTTTTTTTTTTTTTTTTTTTTTTTTTTTTTTTTTTTTTTAAATTTCCGCCATGAGAAATCACATGTGATTTGTAAAAATCACATGTAATTCGTAAGATCAAATCACATGTGATTTTTACAAACCACATGTGATTTTTACAAATCACGTGTGATTTTTCTGAGCGAAAATTTTAAAAAAAAATCGTCGAAAGTATATAATAATTCAAATCTATAGAAAGATAATTTAATTCTCATCGCGATGGTATGATTTTTTTTCGCGTAATGATTAACGGTTTGCGAGATATTTAATTTTTTAAAAAAAAGGTGAAAGTTTATATTTTTTGTTTTGATAAAAAAAATGAATTGTTAGGATTGGTTAATTGGATATATAACAAATATGAGATATATATTGAACTTTTGCCTATACGATTATATCATTCAAGTGTGTCGTCTCATGGAAAAGTGTTTAGTGGTATTTGATTAAAAGGTACTAAAGGGACAATAAGCTATACTACAAGATATATACAGTCTTATTCAATAATCAATACCTAACTTTCATTTGACACATTAGAACAAAACATAGTGATCGTTTATGTGGTTTATGTGATCAGACAACCAGTGTGTGAAATGTTGATAGTAGTATCGGACCCCCTTGTATATTCCTCTGTATTTATGTACAGCCTTGGAACATATGATGCTAACACTGTAATAAGTAATTAGCATATATATTGTAACAAAATCAAATATCTACGTGTAAGTAGAGTCATGAAAGTAACCATTGAGTATTGAAGCTACTAACACAACTTTAGGGTACGTAGCATTAGTAATTAAGTTTGCTAAGTTTTGAGAAAAGTAACGTTGTGCCATTGACATTATTATTTAACCAAAAAACGATATTACCTATGTAAATACGTTTGTATGATACTATCTATATGGGCATGTATTATATGTGTGTATTTTGCTACTCCGTAGATAGGGCAACAAGTAACAGATGTGAAAAGGTATGTCACTACAACATTGACTGCTTTCGGAGGGGACTTTTTTTCCCTTTCGGCGGGGACATGTCCCCGCCGAAAGGTCCCCGCTGAAGGCTCATCGCTGATACTTTCGGCGGGGACGTATATCAACTTTCCCGCCTTTTAGCTGGTCAAAGATTGTCCAGCGTGGCAACACTTTTTGGCGGGGAGCCGAGATGATATGGTTATACACGAGATGTTAAACGAATGAGCCGAGATGCTATGGTTGTACACGAGATGTTTAACGAATAAGCCGAGATGATATGGTTGTACATGAGAAGTTACCTGTACAAGGCTGATCTCTCATAAATGTACTGTTGTGTTAACCTCTTTTGGTGGGGACATATTCCCACAAAAAAAAAAATGTAATATACTGTTTTCGTAAATTCTTTTGGCGGGGACATGTC
The DNA here is from genome assembly GCA_021014915.2 of Artemisia tridentata subsp. tridentata. Classification (NCBI taxonomy): domain Eukaryota; kingdom Viridiplantae; phylum Streptophyta; class Magnoliopsida; order Asterales; family Asteraceae; genus Artemisia; species Artemisia tridentata. Next base: position 140,696,991 of record CP139505.1, on the reverse strand, counting down.
CCCCCCAATAAATGATAAATCTTATCCTCTTTAATATCCAAAAAATCTTACCCAAAATCTACATAAAATCGAAAAACTCTAAATGATAAACTCTCTCTCTCATTTGCAAACCCAATCTCTATCTTATATTCCCTCTAGGGGTACAAACGAGCCGAGCTACTCGCGAGCTACTCGAGCTCGACTCGACAAAAAGCTCGAAACGAGCCGAGCCTTGTCGAGTTCGAGCCTTGTCGAGCTCGAGCTTGAAAATCAACTCGTTTACTTATCGAGCCCGAGCTCGAGTCGAGCTTGTGACGATCGAGTAGGCTCGTCGAGCCTTATCGAGCCTTACGCTATAACATAACAATAAATCGTCCTTGCTTTAACTGTCCAACGAAATAAGCCCAATAACAAAAGTCACAACAATCCGGCCCAAGGATAACAAATCTACTCCTAATCCTTTTAACCCTAATTTTACACAATCTAAAAAAAAAACGTAGTCACATAAATGTTATCCTCTCCACCTACCCTTTCACATCTTCTACACTCACAGATCTTCTTCATCACCCAGTAAATCTCACACAACCGATTCCCAAAGAGAGCAATTATGGATCCCTACTTCATCTTTGTTTAACGATGCCACATAAACCAATTAAATCTATCTCCTCGTGGTTATCACACGAATCTCACAAAACCTATTTGTTGGTTTCTTTCAACAATAATATGAACACCAACAAAGACGAACTCTTGGAATATTTATCTTAACTTTTCGGCTTCAAGATCCTAGGATGGGTCTGCGGTAGGTTTTGATTTTTGTGTTGTTTTCAGTTTATGTTATAACCGAATAAAGGAAGAATGAAGATGAGATCGAGTGAGTTAGGTTAGATGTTAAGGTTAGTTGTGATTTTGTAGTTGATGTAGTATCGATTTGAATCAGTTGTTGTGAAATGAAGCTCAAACGTATCGATTTTGTAGTATCGATTTGTTGATGTAGTTGATGTAGTATCGATTTGATTTTGTAGTTGATGTAGTATCGATTTGAATCAGTTGTGATAAAGGAAGGATGAAGATGAATCAGTATCGATTTTTTATTTACTCGAGCCGAGCTCGAGCCGAGCTCGAGCTTTGTGAAAAGTAAACGAGCCGAGCTCGAGCTCGAAAATAAAGGCTCAGATCGAGCCGAGCTCGAGCTCGAGCTTGTTAAAAAAACCGACGAGCCGAGCTCGAGTATAGTAAAGCTCGGGCTCGGCTCGGCTCGTTTTTACCCCTAATTCCCTCCCTCTTTCTCACAACAGCAACAACATCACCTCCTTCATCCCCCATCACCACCTGATAATACCAAACCTCTTATCTTCACACCAATTTCAAAATATGAGATGCAATGATATAATCCTTTTATGTGTAATTGTGGAGCAAGAAATATAAAAAAAAGAAAATCACATCAACCAGATACATTTGGATGGGAATATTATACATGTCCTCTTTCGAAGGTGAACAATTATACATTTCTTATTTATGTAAATATACAAACAATAATATAATTACATTATTTATGTGACAACCAAGAGAAAAATATCATGGATGTGGATATTTTATGTGAAAGAGTGAATTAGATGAGCAGTTACGAGTAACCTCTTCTGCTTCAACATCTCACGGTTCTGGATCTGCACCAACAGGGTGCTCAAGCTGTAATGAAAAAGATCTTAGGATAAACATGCTGGAGGCATAAAAGCAGGTGCTAGAGACAAGAGTAAGGATGCTGGAGGCAAGACTTGAAATGAAAACGAATCCCGACGACCCCGACCACGCATATCAGTCGGCTGCAATACTCCGTGCGCTGTTAGGTGACATGGACAATCTTCATATGTAATGTTGTTGTTGTTTGTGTTGTTGTTGTTGTTTAATAAAATGTTGTTGTTGTTGCAACCATGACCATTTTGGTTAAAAGAAGCTGGTTAACAGCAGCCCACAAGGGCTGTTTGGTTTATGCTGTCCAAACAGGGCCGTTTGGTTTATGCTGTCCAAACAGGGGTGTTTGGTTTATGTTGTTTGGTTAACAGCAGCCCACAAGGGCCATTTGGTTTATGCTGTCCAAACAAGGGTGTTTGGGATTGCTTATTTCTGCACCAAAAGGGTGTTTGGGTTTATGAGCTTATTTGAAGGAACAATATCACAATTAACAAACACGAAGGCAAACATTTTATTTAAAACACGCAAGAGTTCTCAACCACATACATTTTATACTGACTCAAACGAAACAACTTGACAAGCAAACGAAATAGATCAAACAAAACAACTCGACAAGCAAACGAAAAAACTCAAACGAAACAACACACGACATATACCGCTTTGCTGCTACTTCCCGCTTTGCTAGAACTTGCACGAAAGTATTAACAAACATCGCCCATTCATTTTTTTTTGCTGCTACTTCCCGCTTTGCTAGAACTTGCACCATCTTTTCCCTTCCTTGCTTTCCTTTGCTTGATATGTTCAAACGTATCTTCGAGATTTGTTACCCTATTTCCCAGATCATCAAGTTTGGTGTTCAACGTGCTTTCAGCTTCATCATCAGCAACAGCCTCCAAATACTCTTTGTAGTACGACTTTTTCCACAGCCATTCCAGAATCCAGTCTCTCATCCACGGTGCACAGTTCTTATAAGAACCATATTCATCATAAATTTCGTAGCCATATTCATTAAGAACTTCATTAAAGAGGAGCATCGAAGATAAAACTTTTGACCACTCATCTTCCGGCGTGTAACCATCCATTATTATGTGTGTTTTGTGGGAATTAGTGATTTGGTTATTTGTGTTTTGCCGATTTGAGGATGATCGGTTAGGTTATATATAAGTAAAACCTTCGCGGGAAAAATTGGCGCCAGTACTTTTGGCGGGGACAAAAGCCAGAAAATATTGGCGGGATAAAGCTAGCTTTTAGGAGGGAAAATGCTTAATACTTTTGGCGGGGACAGGTCCCCGCCAAAAACCCAGAACTGTGCATCTTTACTTTCCGCGGGGACATGTCCCCACCGAAAGTGGGAGCGGGAAAAAAACGCGGGAACAATTAAGCGTTCTATATTTGGTCAAACTTTGTCAAATATAGGAAACACTTTCGGTGGGGACATGTCCCCGCCTAAAAGTTGCGTTGAAAATTTAGTATACGGTCAGCGAGACTTTGTGCCAGCTCAGCATAGTTTTTGTCGTTTAGCGACTTTCGGCGGGGAGGGGCTGTCCCCGCCGAAACTCTTCTCGCCAGTCCTCTCTTTTGTTGTAGTCTGTAAGCACCTATATATGTGTCATGTGTGTGTCATCTACATGTCATCAAATTAAAGAGAATTAAGTTTCAAAGCATAAGACGACAATATTTTAAATTAAGAATATGCTTAATTACCGGCCAATTTCTAATGATTAACCTTTAAAATATATATGTATATATACCGGCCAAATTTTGGATAACATATGTAGTCATGTTTTTGTTTCTATATATTAACAACCCAATAAGAGCTATCTTTCATAGCGCCTATACATTTTCTGATTAGCGCACCAACAAAAAAAAAAAAAAAAAAAAAAAAAACTTTTGAAAATACCTTTCTATAGTAAAAGACTAAAAGCGCACCAACAAACATAATATGGAAAGAACATATGAAAAACACTTTACGACATCAAGAAAAGTAAAAAGAGAAAAAGCATTACAAGGCATTACAAGAAACCACTCACAGCAAATAGTACCTGCACATATACTAATCTTGATGAAGCTAGTTGCTCCATATACCCTTGTCTATATAAAAAAAACTATATCTTCTATGATCTATCATAAACCTTCAAATGCCATATATAATGCATGAGAGTCTCAGTGTACTTAAATTTAGGGTTTGCATTCTCACGTGGCGATACTATATATGAAATATGATACTTAGCTAGTGTCACGTAAATACTAAGTACTTAAATCTGCCAATTTTATTGTTCCACTAACTCTGTTATAATCTATTTTCTCTCGCATGAGATGTAATAGAATTGGATGGATTTAATTCAGTACAGCATGACTTTCACATATGGAAAGGGGAGTATACTTGCGTTGAACTATTTCTTGATCATGGTTTCCATGCTGAAGCCCATACAACATGTTCATCTTTCCAAGCCAAGTAGATTCCTGAATCTGTATTTGATTTGGTTTGATCATGTGCAAGAGACCAACCAGTTTTGTATCGTCTTAGCAAAGCTTTTACATCGTCCACCACATCATCGCTAAAACTTACGTGTGAAAAAAGCTCCTTAAGCCTCTCACACCATTGTTTTCCTTTCTCCCTCCTTTCACAATCTCCCGAGCCAATATTTTGTTTATCATCACACGACAAAACCCTAACAATGCTCCTAGAACACTCTCGTTCCAACATTAATCTTTCGTTGCTTGTGGTAGTAAAACTTTCTTCCAACATTTCAAAGTACAAAGTGTAGTATCTTAAACACTCTTCAAAACACTTCACAAAATCACTTCTTGAGCTTGTAAAATCGGCTTCTTCTTCAACTATTGTCACCACTCGAGGCTTCAAAGAACTAAAAAGCCGAATTATATCTCCTCTTTCTTCAACTTCAACTCTTCTTAAAGCACCAATACAATTCACAGCAATAGCTTCATCATCTTGAACACCTAAGTCTTCTTTAGTAAGTTGTCCCAATGGCTTATTTGATCCATTAATCACGTTAAACTCAAAGGGGACACCCATCAAACGAGCAAATTTCTCCATTCGTAGTGTGATCTCTTTCATAACGGATCGTACCATGGTTGCTGTCACAACCACGGTTAACCTTAAGCTAGGTGTGTCATCGCTTCGTGTAGCTAAAGCTTCTAACAAAGTAGGCCACTGGGTACAAAGTGTGTTACTGATATCAATTATATGAAGTTTAGTCTCACCTTCAAAAGCCTCCAATATAGCACCATTTGATGCAACATGGCCAAAAGTAGTCCAAGGGGACACCTCTTGAAATTTAAGTATAAGTTTTCTAGCCGAATCAAAACAATGACTCTTGTCAGCAACCGAAACTAGAGTCTTGTAACATCTTTGGCCCGATTCGGTAGCTTTGCAAAAGAGTGCTTGCAAGAAATAATAAGCAAGTTTCTGATCACAATCACCATAAGGTGATGAAAGTTCATTTAACATCCATAATAGATGGTTGATCTTGGCTGAGTCTTTTTCGGATATGGCTCGAGCACACTCTCTTAGAAGCTTTGAAGCCCATTTATCGTCGTCAGGACAAGTGTCGCTGCCACCGGAATCCGAATATGTGTGGCTGATTGGCCTTTTGGTTGTGGAAGTTTGGTGATGGTTGGTGTAGGGAGAGAGGTGTGTTCTCTCCATTGAAGATTATTTGTGTATGAATAATGAATTGTATATATTTAAATTGGTATGTTTATCAACACTTTCAACATCGATACGACTTGCCGTCTCTTAAACACGTTTTTGGAACATGACAAAAAATATGTAGGATGTTAGCTTTACGGTTGGTTAGTTTTTTTTATTGTAGAGTTGTGATCAATAATCAACTTGCAATATATATAATATATATATATATATATATATATATATATATATATATATATATATAGTGGGACTTTCATTTCAGAACCATCTTATCTGCGAGAACTGACAGAACCACCAAAAACATACATGCACGCCTTCAATTATTGTATTTTTACACATATGTTCTAAAAACAACATATATGCTTTAAGAAAAACATGGTTGTTCTAAAGAATTTGATAAGAAATTGAAAATATAAAATTTTTCTTTGAAGGTGTGCATGTATGTTTTTATAAGGCGTGCAACGACAATATTGCGGCCGTGTGTAAGGTTTTTGTGAAAAAAAAGATGATTTCATGATGATATTGAAGAACATAGGTGGATACTTACGATTATTGATGATTTGCGTGTATTTTTATTTTATTTTAAAAGACGTGCATGTATGTTTTTGGTGGTTCTGTCAGTTCTCGCAGATAAGATGGTTCTGAAATGAAAGTCCCCTATATATATATATATATAGAAAAGTGAGAAAAGTAAGAAAAAAGTTATAGGGTAGATTATGAAAACATTTCAAACTTTGGGGCAAAAAAGAAAAAAGAAAAAAGAACAAAAGAAAGGGGGAACATGATTTAATCAGATAAAACACCACCACACACCATCTCACCATCTCACCGTCTCCATCGCCACCACCACACAACCACCGCACCGCCGCCAAAAAACACAGCACCAAAACGGCATCAACACCATACCTCCACCACAACATCATACCATCACTTCTCAATCAGGTTAGTTTTCTTCATGAATTGATCTTCCTGTTCATGTATTTGACTTCAAATTTCTGGTTCATATTGTTGACTTAAACATGCTAGAATTGTGTATAATTATCAATTTCAGCGACTAGAATAAGTTTTTATTTATGTAACCTTTCAATTTTTATAACCTGAAAGTATTTTATTACAAATTTTTTATATTTTATGTTATTTTAGTTTTCTACTAGATATGGAACAAATTTGATGAAAAAAATGCATGAAAAATATGTTTATTAAAAGTTGCACACCAGGTGTTTGATAAAATGTCTGAGTAAGATTTATAACTGCGATGCACTAATTTGCTGCATATGTGTTTAATATTGAATGATATGACATCTTAGGGCATCTGTGTGTAAATTTGTAGCATCAGATTACACGTTAGGGCACCAGGTTGTATTAGTGCATCTGTGTTTGTGGTTGTTGCATCAGGTTAAAGGTTTGTATGTTTAGTGCATCAATGAACATATTAGGGCATTAGTGAGTATGATTTGTGCATCGCCAGATATTTAAGGCGTCAGTGTTTAGGTTTAGTGTATCCGTTTGTATGTTTTGTGCATCGTTGGTTATAATAGGGCATCCATTTGTACGTTTAGTGCATTGTTGGAACTACTTGTGCATCTGTTTGTATGTTTAGTGCATCGATGAACATATTAGGGCATCAATGTGTATGTTATGTTTGGTGTATCAGTTTGTAAGTTTAGTGCATCATTGATCATAGTAGGGCATCCATTTGTATATTTTGTGCATCGTTGGACATACTTGGACATCAATTTGTATGTTTAGTGCATCAATGAACACATTAGGGCATCAATGCGTATGTTTAGTGTATTTGTTTATATCTTTAGTGCATCGTTGGTCATAGTAGGGCATCCATTTGTATGTTTAGTTAATCATTGGAAATACTTGGAATCCATTTCTGTTAGTACGTAAAGGATTATCAACAACTACTTGCACCACATTAATATTTTTTTTACTGGTTAATCGGGACTTATCATAAGGATTTTCCAACTTTATATGTGATGTAGAGAAGGAAACAACCCTAAAGTGGAGCAAGCTGCTAGAAAACCTTCTTCGGAGAACTGCAAGAGCAATATCTCGTGTGGTATGTTGTTCTTCCGATTTTAATGGTTTTGCATGCCTTTGTATTGGTTCAGATGTTCATGTTTTATATAGTCCAAGTTAATGATGGCATTCTCTAGCTGACCTTGCAATGTATTTTTATTGATTCATTTGTTATTTTTAGCGTATTTAGAGTACTGATATCAAAGTATTTTGTAATCCAACATGAACAGGCAATGTTACACCCCGTGCCCACTTAGACCAAAAATTTAAACTTTATACGCGGAAACGCTTGACTTTCATGGACATTCTGTTACTCTTTTGACCATTTACAAAAATCTATAAACATTTAGACCTTGAGACTATTTTTAAATGAAACTAGACTCAATTACCTTCGAGCCTCTAACAACTTACGGATTAAAAGATATGATTTTCTGAAAATCGACAAAATCTGAAACCACACTACAAGAAAAATGGCTTTTTAGGACCCCCATAAGCGTCATAAAATGGTACTTTTTAGGACCTTTCATTTAATAGGACTAAGGATGAAAGCGTTTCATCTCGAGCGGTTGTAATAGGTCCAAAGCGTCCTAACCCTTATGAAACCAATTTTATGGTCGTAATATATGTCTATGAACAACACAAATAGCGTCCTAATAAAACCATATTGGGACACTTTTACATTGTTTTAACATGTGATTACCTACTTTTAATCTTTTGAAACACATAAAAACGTCCTAAAAGTATTGTTAAGACGCTTACGATGTAACATCATAGCTATTTTAGCAACCAAGAAAAGGGTCCTAATAACTCAAATAAGATTATGATACCAATTTTATGGTCGCATTTTACGTCTATAAACAACACAAATAACGTCCTAATAAAAACATATTAGGACACTTTTCCAATGTTCTAACATGTGGTAACCTACTTTTAATCTTTTGATACACATACAAGCGTCCTTTAATGTTAATTCTTAGGACGGTTATCATATACCATTATAGTTACTTTAACACCAAGAAAAGGGTCCTAATATCCCAAATACGATTATGAAACCAAATTTATGGTCGCATAATATGTATATGAACAAGCAAATAACGTCCTAATAACAACATATTAGGACACTTTTACAATGTTGTAAAACGTTGTTACCTAATTTTAATCTTTTAATACACATACAAGCGTACTTAAAAGATAATTGTTAGGACGCTTATCATATAACATTATAGCTAATTTAGGACCAAGAAAAGGGTTCTAACATCTCAAAGAAGATTATGAAACCAATTTTTTGGTCGTATAAAATGTCTATTAACAACCTAAATAACGTCCTAATAACAACATATTAGGACAATTTTTCAATGTTAAGTTAATTGTTAGGACGGTTAATAAGTTTAATAGGACAATTTAAAAGTCCTGACAAGTCATATGATAGTACGCTATTTTCACCATGCACACTATATTATTACGATATGAATAAAACATCAACTAAATATTAAATGAATAAAAGGAAATTGTATTTCAAATAAGCAATTGTCATAACAAAAGCACTAAACATAAATAAGGTAGACACTATCCAACATAAAGTCTTGTAACATTAAACAATAAATTAAAGCAACAAGAAGCTTAGTCCGAGGTCATCATGCATCCTTTCTCAATCCTCACGGACCACCTACAAATAAACATCCATGTATAAGCATTAAGCTCCAAGGGCATAGAACACATATATTTAATGTTATTTACTTACATAAACGAACATCAGTTTCAAGAACATAACAACAGTTTCAAGAACATCAAGAAGGCCATGATATCAAAAAAAATAACAAGAATGAAGACATCAATGACACCGTGAATCAAAACAACAGCGGTAGTAACATCAAGAACACCGTGAGCTTTGGCTCACGGTTTGACCCATTCGAAACACACAACACACAACATCTTGATACCAAACTCATTTCAATCATGTTTACCTCATTCCGGCCAAAGTAACAATGCCAATAACAACAATATACCATGAAAATCAAAGTTAACCAACATTAACAATATTAATCAAATAATTCCAACATAACCCATTTTAAAACAACAATATGACCACAAGGCCTTAGCCGAGACCTTAGGGTCCCGGTTTTCTTCTTGGTTCGACACAAACCCACGGCCAAGGGCCATGGTGGTCTTTTGGTTCTCGGCCAAACAAACAAACACTCCCAAATCGTGACAAATTCGTATCCAAACACAACAATAACATCAAGAATAGATCAAGAACAACCTTAAGTATCAAACTAACCCCAAAAACAACAAAACTCATCAAGGTCGTGGGTTATACCTACGGATCTAATTAAATCCGAACACAAACACCCACATATTGATACCAAACTTATTTGTTTCATGTTTTTATTAACCAAGAATCATTAATATGTGAAAACCCATCAAGTTTGAACCCATATTTACAAGATCTTATAAGTTTGACTCGGATAAAAGTCAAACCCACAAGAAAAACTCGTTTTCTTACTCTTTCTTCTTTGATCTACACGATTAGAATAACAAGGGTGATGTAGGATGGTGTTTGGGTGGCGGATTCATACACAAAATGGTGATGGAGAGCGTTTGGTGGCGCGTGAATGGTGTCAAAATGAAGAGGAGGTGATTTGGAGTTGAGTGGTGGTGGCGGTGTTGTTGTGGAGGTGGCGGTGGTGGCGGTGGTGGCGGTGGTGGCGTGGTGTGGTGTGGCCGGCGGCAAGAGAAGAGAGGGAGAGAGATGAGTGGAGGAGGGAGGCTAGGGTTAGGGTTGTGTGATAAATGATGAAACCCTATTATCTCATCCTTTATATAGTAAAAGGATTAGGTTAAAAAAAATGCAGGGACTAAAAGTGATGACCTACAAAGTTAAGGGTTGGCGGTGAAACTTTTTCCCAGGGGCCATATGTGTAATTTTTGTTATCTTTTATAAAGTTTAGGTTCGGGACTCGTTTGGGCTCGATAATGATTGATTCAAAGTACGATAATGATTGATTCAAAACCCATTAGTTTTATACCCAAAATCTCAAGTAATGTGGTGAGTTGGTCACGAGTTTGACTCGCAACGAGTCAACTCACACCCAACTTCACATTTTCTTACCTTTCTTCAATAGATCTATAGATTTAAGGGTTAAAATGATGGTGGTGGTGGTGTATTGACGGCGGTGGCACAAAAAACGAGGTGGTGTATAACTTTTAGGGCGCGTGTGATATAGTGGTAGATAGAGGAGATGATGAGGGTTCTTGTTATGGTGGCGGTGTTGCTCAGTGACAGGCGGTGGAGGTGGTGTTGGGGGTTGACAGGCGGCGGCTAGGGTTTGTGAAGGAGGGAGTATGTTTGAGTGAGAGAGATGAAATGGGAAGATGAGGGTGTGTTTGTTTATTTATTATTACAAGGAGCGGGAAGTGTTTTGGAAGGAGCGGGAAGTGTTTTGGCAAAAAAAAAAAAAAAAAAACGAAGCAGATTTGATTTTTTGGGAATTTTTTTTTTTTTTGAGAGCGGGAAGTGTTTTGGCAAAAAAAAAATGATAGATTTTGATGAAGCAGATGGTAAAAAAAAAACATAGATGACCCCTATTTATGACGAAGCAAAACGAGCGTCATCTAGCAGGCTAAATTTTAACTGATTATGACCCTATGTTATGACGCTTCTGAAAACGAGTCATCCCTAATAAAAAATTTACTCGTTATGACTCTTATTTTATGACTTTGCTATTTGCGCGTCATCTTGTAGCGTCCGTCATAAAATGCGAGTCAAGGATAGACCTTTTTCTAGTAGTGAATAATCTATTAGATTTTGTGAAGCTATACATCAAGTGGTTAACTTACCACCAGGCAAGAAAGTATGGGTTTGATGATCAAAACTTTGCCAAATTGGTTGACTCGATCTTGACCCGTAACTCAAAACTAAATTACCATCATCACGAAGGACAAGTGATGCAGAACTTGTAACAGTACTAGACATGATGTTTGTTGACCAAACTATGTTGTCTGACTCGTTTAAAAGCACTTTGATTTTCAATTTACAAGAAAATTTATTGGAGATGGGTGACTCTCTGGTCCAAACTGATTAATTTCAGTACATTAGCCTAAGCACATATAAATGAGTGCAGATTAAGCAGAACTACTTAATAGAACCTTTCGTTGTAAACTGATTATTGTAACTTACATGAACCTTCCTCCTATCCTCAATAGCACAACCCCCCCCCCCTTCCAGCCCCTCTCACACCACCCCCAAAAAAACTAGAAACTGATTTCAAAACGCAATAATCAGCACCATAAGAAAACTTCAAACACCTTCTAAGAAAAAACATGAATAATCGATTCTGATATATTGTTTCTGAAACACTAGAAAGTTGAAAGTTGAAACTGTTAAAAAAACCTAATCCCAATTAAACACCCCGTAAGAAAGCAAAGCCACTCAATAATGCACACAATATTCAGAAGATTAAACAAGCAAACTTTGCCAAACACTAATTAAACTGCGCATTTGCATACCATTTAATTTTAATCAGAAGAAAATTGAAACACTATATTCAGAAGGCTTATCTTAAGTCAGCATATAACCACCTTTGTTAAAGGATGTGAATCCGCACCGGGAGCATCAGGAATAATGGAATTGTATCCTGAACCCTTGCCATCTCCCAAGTCTGTCCAAACATTTATAAAATAGTCAAAACTGTCATGTTGTTCGTATAAGTAATATGTATTTCAATGTTCTTATAACATGTCAAATTCATAATTTGTAAATGAAGATAGATCAGCAATATCCTTGACAAGCAACCCAAAACAACCTGTACAAGCAATCCCAAACAGCAGCTAAACTTGAATTCAATAGTGACTTGACACGAGCTATAGGAGTAGAGAAGGTAGATCCCATCACAAGAACGATAGCCGAAAAGTGGCACCACACCCTCCATCCTTAGATACTAGCTGCAACCGACTTGAACCCCTGTGAAAATATCAGACATGTAAGAACTATTGTTGCACAGGTGCATGAGTCATTCAAAGAACACAGAACCCGTTGAAATAGTCACGAAATATTAGCAAAAAAATCATGTATATAAACATGTACGCATAAGCATTTAAGCCTTTTCTAACGTATATAAACATGTACACATAAGCTGTGCAAACTCTAAATTCCATGACAGCAAGTTACGAAACTGCAGTGTCTTCCCACTTCATTATGTCCACAAACTGCAGTGTCTTCCCACATCAGTCGACAACAAATCGCCACTATCTAAATAAGACAACCACACTCACGTCGTGACTCGTATTTACACGTTTTCGATCGTATTTACACGTTTTCGTCCGTATTTACACGTTTTCGTCCGTATTTACACGTTTTTGTCATTATTTACACGTTTTCGTCCGTTTTTACACGTTTTCATCCGTATTTACACGTTTTCGTCCGTATTTACACGTTTTCATCCGTATTTACACGTTTTCACCCGTATTTACACGTTTTCGTCCGTTTTTACACTTTTTTCTCAGTATTTACACGTTTTCGTCCGTATTTACACGTTTTCGTCCGTTTTTACACGTTTTCGTCAGTTTTTACACGTTTTCGTCGGTTTTTACACGTTTTCGTCCGTATTTACACGTTTTCGTCGTTTTTACACGTTTTCGTCCGTATTTACACGTTTTCATCCGTTTTTACACGTTTTCATCCGTATTTACACGTTTTCGTCCTTTTTTACACGTTTTTCTCAGTATTTACACGTTTTCGTCCGTATTTACACGTTTTCGTCAGTATTTACACGTTTTCGTCCGTATTTACACGTTTTCGACCGTATTTACACGTTTTCGACCGTATTTACACGTTTTCATTTGTTTTTACACGTTTTCATCCGTATTTACACGTTTTCATCCGTATTTACACGTTTTCGTCCGTTTTTACACGTTTTCTCAGTGTTTACACGTTTTCGTCCGTATTTACACGTTTTCGTCCATTTTAACACGTTTTCATCCGTATTTACACGTTTTCGTCCATATTTACACGTTTTCGTCCGGTTTTACACGTTTTCGTCAGTATTTACACGTTTTCGTCCGTATTTACACGTTTTCGTCCATTTTTACATGCTTTTGTCAGTATTTACACGTTTTCGTCCGTATTTACACGTTTTCGTCCGTACTTACACGTTTTCGTCCGTTTTTACACGTTTTCGTCCGTTTTTACCATTTTTTGTCTGTATTTACACGTTTTCGTCCGTTTTTACACGTTTTTGTCAGTATTTACACGTTTTCGTCCGTATTTACACGTTTTCGTCCGTTTTAACACGTTTTCGTTCGTATTTGTACTTTTTCGTCCATTTTTACACGTTTTCGTCCGTATTTACACGTTTTCGTCCGTTTTTACATGTTTTCGTTCGTATTTACACCTTTTTGTCAGTATTTACACGTTTTCATCCGTATTAAAACGTTTTCGTCTGTTTTTACACGTTTTCATCCGTTTTTGCACGTTTTCATCCGTATTTACACGTTTTCATCCGTATTTACACGTTTTCGTCCGTTTTTACACGTTTTTCTCAGTATTTACACGTTTTCGTCCGTATTTACACGTTTTCATCCGTATTTACACGTTTTCGTCCATTTTAACACGTTTTCATCCGTATTTACACGTTTTCGTCCATATTTACACGTTTTCGTCCGGTTTTACACGTTTTCGTCAGTATTTACATGTTTTCGTTCGTATTTACACGTTTTCGTCCGTTTTTACACGTTTTCATACGTATTTACACGTTTTCGTCCATTTTTACATGTTTTTGTCAGTATTTACACGTTTTCGTCCGTATTTACAGGAGTCTGAAAAGCTCGTCTCTCTTTTACTTGTTTTGATTCAGTATGCAGTTTTGAACTTGTATTCTCAGGAGTCTGAAAAGTATGGTGTAGTTTGATAGTAGTTCGTATGTTTCTTTTTACTTTAGCAAGTTTAAGTGTTTTTTCTATCAAGAGATTTCTGCTCAAATTGTTGGTTGAAAGCTTATGTTCTCACTTATCAAATCCTTGAATGTACCAGCTTGGCCGATTTAAAAGCTGAATGATATTATTATTCTGAGATTTTACTTATACCAGTAGGGCTTGTGTGTGTCATTAGCCTGAGTCGGATCTATTTTTTATTTTTAATCTTGAACTTGAGCATCATGTTATGAAAAGCATTAGTCACCTGATATGCATTTTTAAGTGTATGAGTTTATAGTACACACCTAAGTAAGTCATATGTATTGCACATCATACGTTCTTGCACCAGATGCAATGTCGTATTACACTATCACATAATAAGGAGTGTTCTATTATGGCGTATGATAATAAAACCACAACAAATAAGCGTACTATAAAGGTTAATGTTAAAAGACACAGGTGTATCAATCTATGGTACCCAAGTATCAATCTATGGTACCCAAGTATCAACTGTCATATTAACTTATGTTTTAATAATACATTTGCGAATAAGCGTTCTAAATAATTAATGTTTTATGACTTATGTATCAAGTGTCCTATTATGGTGTATTGTAATAAAACCATAATGAATATGCATCCTTTAAGGGTCCTATTAAGTTTTGTTATAATAAAACTTTTGCAAATAATCGTTTTAAAAAAATGATGTTATATGACTCAAAAATGAAATGTCCTATTATGGTGTACAATAATAAAACCATTGTACATAAGCGTCCTATAAAGGTTAACGTTATAATACCCACGTGTCAAAGGTCCTATTAAATTTTGCTATAATAAAACTTTTTGTGAATAAGCGTTTTAACTAACTGATGTCTTATGACTCAAAACTCAAGTGTCCTATTATGTCTTATTAGGTTATGTCATAATAGGACATCTAGTGATCAAGTGTCGTATTACACTATCACATAATGGGACACCAACAACTAAATGTCTTATAAAGTAATTTATTAGGATCCATATTTTAAGCGTCCTATTAAGGTTATGTCACATAATGGGACACCAACAACTAAATGTCTTATAAAGTAATTTATTAGGATCCATATTTTAAGCGTCCTATTAAGGTTATGTCATAATAGGACATCTAGTGATCAAGTGTCGTATTACACTATCACATAATGGGACACCAACAACTAAATGTCTTATAAAGTAATTTATTAGGATCCATATTTTAAGCGTCCTATTAAGGTATATGATAATAGGACATCTAGTGATCAAGTGTCGTATTACACTATCACATAATGGGACACCAACAACTAAATGTCTTATAAAGTAATTTATTAGGATCCATATTTTAAGCGTCCTATTAAGGTATATGATAATAGGACCCCAAATCATCGACCATCCTATTATATAACTTTTTAGGACATTGCCTAAGTAGCAAATATTTAAAAAGGACCCTAAATGCTCATATGTCCTATTAAACAGTTTTTTAGGACTCCATTATCATAACGTCCCACACAAAGGGTCCTAAAAAGCCACTTTTGTTGTAGTGCCACCTCCCAACCGTCGGTTGGGATTCCCAACCGCCGGTTGGGCATCACAGAAAGTCCCAACCGCCCCGGTTGGGAGTCTGCAGACCCCAAAAACTTGCTTTTTGGCCCTTTTTCGCGATATACAACTCATACCACATCCGTTTTACATCAAACTTTCCAGAAATCATTATACTAACATAATAAAACGTTTCCATATTCATTTGACCCGTTACCACCCAAAATGGGTATAATTACACTTAATCCAAACGCCCCTTAAACTTTGAACATAAACTCTTAAACATACATTTACCATACCATTTGACCACCAATTCATTATACCAACCCTTACACATGTTTTGACACTTGATTACACATTACAAACCATTAAATGACTCACGGGGGTGTCAACCTTGACTTGAGCTCGGTATTCTACCTAGCTCTACTTTCTTACCAAATCCTTCTACACTTCGCATATCCAACATTAATCCTTATCCGAGCCATCACATTAATACTTTAGCCTACAAAACATTGAAACATTAAACCGTAAGCACGAATGCTTAGTAAGTAAAACGGGTATAACTTAACATTATACTTCATTCAACACATTACACGTTATATAACCATTAATCCAAAACAACATTAACATAATCACATACCTTTATTAAAAAAAAGAAAAAAAAGAAAGAAAAAAGAATTAACATAATCACATACCTTGACCTCTTAAGCCTTAATCTTCTTTATTCCTTATTCCACTCTTGACTAACCCTAACTAACCTTATATCCTCTTACACATAAATATCATTATACTAACCAAACATAAACCTTAACAAATTAAGCCACATAACACATAATGCATAGAAATCATTATAACTTTACATTATACCGGTTTACTTACCTTGAATCCAAGCTAAGTCATCATTTATATAATCACCACCATCATCATCCTCATCTTCATCACTATCATCATCAATCCTAACAACACATCAAATCAATACCATAAACAAGGGTTTCCATAACCCATTTAAACTTACACATCTTCTATTCTAAATCATCATATGATCATACCTTGATCATATGATGAAATCCCACTTTACTCAAAACTTTAACTTCATTGAATCGAGATCATAGATACTTACTTGTGTAGAAGGGGTTGTCTATGGATTATCTTTTGCATAATACGTTCATCATCATCATTCTTAGACCATCAAGATCCTCTCCTTGCCTCCTTCCTTCCTTATAACCGTACCACACAAACACACCCATGAATTCTCTAGAAACTTAGAGAATATGGAAGATAACTAGATATTTATCTAGTTACTTACTCTAATTTGATCATATGGCAACATTAGTCCCTCAAGTCCCTTTTCTTCAACTTTAGCCACACTATATATTATAACACATATGGCTTATGACAACTTAAGCCCCTTAGGTCTATTTCCTTTCTAATTGTGCCACATAATATTTCCCATAACCTTATAACACATTCTTTGACCACTAGGTTGACTATCGGGTTTGACTACAATGAAACATTCGTTGACTAACCAATCACGTTAAACCTTTAGTCAATTCCATCTAGGGTGGGGCCTATTTGTATCCGGGAAACGGGTGTTATAGGAAATTTCATCCCCTCTATGTGGAAGTGGGCTTTTTTGGGTTGTAGTTTATTGCAAAAAGTTAAGAAGCATGATTAAAGTGTCAGCTAAAACATGAGCAAGTTGTTTTGGTCAAAACTTAAAAGCCACCCATGACATAATGTGGCGTTTAGAGCCTTTAAATTTGCCTCTGGCCTGCCTATAATTCTACCCATGGTCCAGCATAATCCTGAAAAATATGGTCTTCTTTGCTACTGCCATGTAGCTGGTATGCTTCTGCTTCCCCCAAGTCAGTCAGACATGTTTGTTTGATTGTTTGATTAGTGCATAAGGGTATCATGCAAAAAAATATCATTTGTTTTAAGACTATATTGGGGCATCAGTATGTTTGATTGTTTAAGTAATCTGCTTTAGGAATGTATTAGGGCATCAACTTGTTTGTTTGAGGCAAGATTATATTAGGGCATCAGGGCATCAGTTTTAAGACTTTATTAGGTCATCAGGGTATAACGAAAAGAGCTTATTTTTTTTTTTGTTTTTGATTAATGCACAGGGTATCATGAAAAGAGCATTTGTTTGTTAATATAGAGCATAACGAAATAATTGAAGGTATGTGTTTGGTTAATTGTTTGATTTGTACATCAGGGTTTCATGAAAAAGCATATCTTTGTTTGATAATAACATAATGAAATGATTTAAGGAATCTGTTAGTTTAAATGTTTGATTATTGAATGTGAAATAAAACATTAGTGCATCATGGTATCATGAAAAGAGCATCTGTTTGTTACATGAAGAGAATATTGAAATAATTTAAGGCATCTGTTTGGTTAATTGTTTGATTAGTGCATCATGGTATCATGAAATATCACCTGTTTTTCATTATACCTTGTTGAACGCTTACTTCTTGGTTTCCATTATACCTTGTCAAACGCTGATTTCTTTAATTATTGTTTATTTTGCTATGTTTTTTAGCCGTAGCGACCACACCTGCAGGTTATCAGAACTTTAAATCCAGATCCTATGAAACAAGAACCTTTACTTGTTGAAAACATACCCAATCCTCTGGAAGGGGAACAGGTAACATCTACTCATTTATACCTTATTTCTTCAGAATAAATCACTGCTGATATTTCAAATGAGTTTTAGTCTGTTCTTAATATGTTCCTTTTGTGGACGGTTTTATTGGCTGTCACTTCTTTCTCTAATGACTTGCTACTAGCAAGTTGCTTTTTAAGAATTGTCGAATAGTTGATGTCATATAAAAATAGTTTTAGATAATTCGATATATTTATTTTGGTCTCTGGAGTACACCCAAGACTACACTTGCTGCAAATTTCTGTTTACTTTTTTGGATGTTCCATATTGTTAGGGGTTGTTATAGGTTTGTGTGTTGTAACTGATTATTTAGTAATTGCACGTTTTTATGTATGTTTGGATTAAATCAGATTATGCATCTGATTAGATCAAAGTAAATTTAAAATCTTTTCATACCAGTTCATGGAATGCCCTTTTTTGTATATTACAACTTCAAACAGCAGCAATGTGTCCAAACATAGTCCTCTAAAACCTGCTCTTATACACCCCTTTAGAGTAGAAACTATTTTTCTAGTTTTGTTAGATCAGGGCATCCATAGTGTAAGATTATAGATTACTTCATTTGTATTATACATTAGTGCATCAGCATTATACATTACCCCATTTGTTTGTTAGATCAGGACATCCATAGTGTAAGATTATACATTAATGCATCCGTATTATACATTAGTGCATCAACATTATACATTACCCTATCTGTTTTTTACATTTATATTTTTTGTTGCATACAGTCATGTGGAGAACTACTCCCATAAAGTGAATGGTAATATTTCTTCTATCTGTTTGTGGCCTGATTGGATCAAGTGGATGAACAAGTGGCGTTGGACCAACGAGTGGCAGTAAAGTTACTTATCGGAGCAGGTTTTGTATGAACTTACGATGAATACCCTAAATTGTACATTCTTGTTGTCTTTAGGATACCCATTAAAGGTTTCTATTTTTTTCAGGCCGCATACTACCTCAACATCAAGAAACTGTTGGATCATATTTTTCAGATTGTTGCTGATATGATGAAGGGAAAGATGCCACAATAAATCCGAAAAATATTCAACATCAAGAACGATTTCACTCTTAAAGAAAAAGAGGAGGTCCGAAGGGAGAACGCATTGGCTTTTGAGTAGCTTCAAATTTTGGTCTAGAAATTTTTTCCTTTTATAAATCAGTGTTATTAAGTTTTACTCAACGATTTGCTTATTAGTTGTTGCTTGTATTGCAAGTTTTTCAATTACGTTAGTATGTTAGTTAAGTTATATCCATTTTTTCTTTAAAATTTTAACTCCGGAAATTTATTGCACTTTGTGTCTCCAACTTTATAATTTCATGGATTCAAGTGGTCGATTAATCTGATCAGTTATGTATTTTCCCCAAGTTTACAAATCTTTGAACCTCAAAATTACCGTAATAATGTATGGGATTTATGTGATCATAATTTATAGTGTATGCAATTCAGTGATCGATTATCTTACACAGTGTTGAAAATAAAAGATGATTTAAATGAATTATCCGCTTCACCTATCAACCTTTCAAATATTTAAGAACACATGTGCATCAGTGTTGAAAATAAAAGTGCAACAATACATAGAAGAAAGTGCATCTGTTTGGCTAAGGTATAATTCATATAGTAAAAAAACAATCTTTCAAATTAAGTTGAATTATTGAAAGGAGAAAATATACTATTTTTCAAGTAAAAAAATTGAATGATTATTAATAAATGATTAGAATGAAATATCTGCATCAGTACTTAGAAACAAATAACTGTTTACAAAAAAATAGTGCACTAGTGTTGATAATAAAAGGTGCATCAATGTTAAATATTAAACAGGTCAACATTCTCTTAAAGCTTGAGAAAGCATTGGAGTGGTGATTATGTATTTCGAACCATTAGTCCAATTAATCCTCCAACTCCTTCACAATCTTCTTTTATGGAATTGTGGAGTTCTTTGTTTAGTATGCCACACATCCAGGATAAAGAAGCTTTGGTTTGACTGAGATATTTCCGCTCTATTGAAACTTTCTCAACTGGTATCCCGGTCCAAGAGGAGCCGATGTGCTGAATGTCATCTTCAGTTACAGTGGGCCCTTCCTCTCCTGTTTCGGCCTTGCTCATATTTTTGTTCTTATCTACAAGAGCTGATATCTCTGTGTCTTGAGATTCGTTTAAGAACACAAGTGCATCAGTACATAGAAGAAAGTGCATCTGTTTGAGTAAGGTATAATTTACAGTAAACAAAAAGTCTTTCAAATTTAGTTTTGATATTAATTTTGAACAAAAAGTGTTTAGGATCAACCCATCATGTGTCTCCCAATACCAAATCACACCCAAACAGCCCATATTGCCATCTCTAGTACACATGGAGATTGAGAGCATTACCTTAAACAAGAGATACCCAAAAGCTCAACAGAACTTTGACGGATACGCCAATCATTGAATATACCGTGTTCTACAGCCGGAAGAAGCAGTGGCAACGACCTGACAAAAAATGACAAGACGTTAATAGGCTGTGTGTTTTCTTTTTAAATTCTAATGGTAGTTGTTATTAAACAAAACAAAAAAATTATAAATTCATAAAAGAACATCTATAAAGCTAAACGCCGGTCAATTCATGTAACATAACTAAAAAACTTACGAAATAGCATAATGTTCCACCGGTATGTGACCAGCTCCAAGTGCAGCCTCACATACAGACTCATTTTCATCCGCAAGACCTAAAAAAGTGCACTTTGTATTAGTCACATGCCCCAATATACAAAAAGTACATTTATGAGAAGAATATAAAATAACAACCAGCAAACGGAGAAAAAAGATGGTGCTAAATAATAGTTGTTTCCAGATATGGCACTTACCATCTAAGATGGATGGTAACACTTGCTGCAAGTAGTTTGGAATTGCACGCCCAATGATCTTGGCACATACTACAATAGAAAACCGTATGAGTACCGCTAACATATGTTGATATACCAAATACAAATAACAATAATCAAATTTTTCACAAAACCATCTCACCTTAAACAGTGTCAAATAACCATCATGAACAGGTGCCTTTGGATGAGAGCTCTGGATGATGTCAGGAAGAAGGTACTCGAAATAATCTGTTCCAAGAGCAGCCACAACCTAGAAAGTGGGATACATATTCTATAGTTAATGATCCAAATCGGCCAATTCCTAACTAGACTGAAATTTATAATGTATGAGATAGCTAATTTATAGTACAAGATGTAAGAATTCAGTACGTCTTTTGGTAAACGCCGATAACTTGGACCACATTGTTCACGATCAGAAAGGTGAAGTTCATGAATCAGTTTCGCCTAATATTCATCCTTAATCATTTTTGTTACAAATAATGCAGTTTTCCCATATGCAATTATAGCATCGCACTTATTAACTATGTGGCATCGCATTTACGAAAAGTCAAAATACATCACATTATGAAATTAGTGCATCACGGTTATAAAATTTCATTCACACATTTTATCAAACACCTTGTGTGTAGTCTTATAAACACGTTTTATATGCATTTTTTTTCTCAATTTCGTTTCAAATAACTATTATATACAGTGAATAATGTCAATAAACTCTTATAATCAATATATAAATGAACAAACCTGTCACTACCAAAGCAAATTTCAATAAACAAAACCCAAACTCATAATAAACGAGAATCCATACAATTAAACACTAAGAAACACACATATATAAGCTAATTAAACTGTAATTGGCATCATTTAAACAACTAACCTTGATCTTCAATTTGAGAAATTATGACGAGAGGATCAAGTGCATCTAATGAGTTAAACAAATAACCTTGATCCTCAAATAGTGTGTTGATTGAAGGATTTAATCAAAGAAGAAAAATGAGAAATTATGACGAAAGGATTTAATCACAGAGCGTATGATCAGAGAAAAAGAAAAGAAAAAAATGAAAAGAATTAGGCATTATATTTGGTAAGGAAGAAAATAGTGTGAATTTATAAAACCGTCCCTTGAAGAATGAGCGAAGTAACATACAGGTCCTTGTAGTTAGGAGGAAAAAAGGAGGGGGAATGGGAGGGGTGATTTGTACACATTTCTCACTTTTCTACCGAGATGAACTTTTCTCATGAACCAATATATATATATATATATATATATATATATATATATATATATATATATATATATATATATATATATATATATATGTATATATATATGTATATATATATGTATATATATATGTATATATATATATATATATATATATATATATATATATATATATATATATATATATATATATATTGGTTTATGAGAAAAGTTTATTTTGATAAAAAAGTGTACAAATCACCCCCTCCCCTTCCCCCTCTTTTTTTCCCCAACTCAAGGGGCCTTATTGTAAATTTCTTTATTTATCAAGGGCTTTTTTGTTTATCCTTTAATTTTCACATATGTACTCCATTTAAATTGTTGTTATTCATACTCCACACATGATATAATTGTTTTTTACACAAGAATAAGCGTTGTTGGGATGCAAAATTTTTGTTTAAGTACTAAAATCAGATACCTTAATCACTTGAAGTGGTTTCCAAATAATTTTATATAGGCTGGTGATAACAAAATCAATGAAAAAAAACCTTCACTTTTAGTACTTAAACAAAAATTTCATTCATGTCCTAGTTACAACATCGGATGAAATACATCCTGGTTAAATATTTGAAGAGAAAAAGTTCCCTGCACATCGAAGTTGCTGAGACCACCATCTCTCTTAAGTGTCACATTAAGGTTCTCTTCAGCTGTCAAAGTGACAGGATCCGTAGGCGAGGGACCAGTGTCTTTGCTTAAATTAGCACTTGGTCTTACATCCTCAACGATCATTTCACCTTAAGCTTTCAGTAATTCTAGGAACTAGTTGCCTTTTGTGATTTGCCTAGCCTCATACCCATGTCGTTAGATGGAGTAGTAACGGCTACAGATGGACGACCTGCGAGAAAAACCAATAACAACAATCAATAAAACTTACTAGTTGGTTAAATGTATAGGTCAAAAATATTATATGCTATAAATAAAAGGATACTCTCTTAGTCTTAATTTTTTTGAAATATAGCTAACAAGTTCGTGACGGACCAGGACTGTTGACTCACTTACCTTATTATTGATGATTATAGAATGATCTAATTTCCTTTATATAAAACAATTTAGAACAATACAAGCATTTGATTGCCTTTTAGGCAACTTTTTACGTGTATAAGTCATTTGACCTACTTCATTTCTAGCTAAAAATTAGCACAACAGTAGATGACCTATATTTATATATATAGATGAAGACATGCCCACCAACCTTTAGGCTTGCTTGAGAATGAGTCCACGTCAGAGGTTATTCCGAAACCAGAACCACTTCAAAGGTATTACCACTTGATATACCCATATCATTGCTAAAACCATTATCCATTCTACCCGCTGATCCCATTGAGCCCATTGATTGTAAAGATGAATAGCCACCTTGTGGGAAACTAGAAGGGGGGGGGTTGAATAGTTTACCGGTTTAAAAATCCTTTTAAAAATCTTGTTTTAAAAGTTAGCAATTGGAAACTTTGATTCGAACTTTATGTGTAACCGATCAACACCAATATGAACTACACACTGAGCTAAGTAATAATAAAAAATAAGAGTAAAGAGTATAGTTGGAAAGATCGAACTGAGACAGAGGATTTAAAGTGGTTCGGCTATGAAACTCTTCTTCGCCCTACTCCACTCCCGAGTACCACACTCGAGAGTTTCAAACACTATATCAACAACCTCCCTTCAGGCGGAGAAAACCGTACACGTCGCTTATCCTATTACCGACACTAAGCTAAATGTCGAGTGCTAATCTTAGCTAGCACCAATCTACCAAGGTCCACGTGACCAAACACTCAAGCCCAGTGGCTTCAAGAG
Organism: Artemisia tridentata subsp. tridentata; assembly: GCA_021014915.2. NCBI lineage: Eukaryota > Viridiplantae > Streptophyta > Magnoliopsida > Asterales > Asteraceae > Artemisia > Artemisia tridentata. The sequence goes on along the minus strand of CP139505.1, from coordinate 140,672,586 downwards.
ATCACCAAGATCTCAACACGATCACAATGATCAACACTCACTTCACTCTACTCAACTAACACTAATCTATCGACCCTTGATCTTCTTGATCAATCACACAAGCCCAATGGCTATAATAGATGTTCACTATCTCTATAGATCACACTTGATCTTCACTCTCACTCACAAAAGATAGGAAAGCTTGATGTATGCAAAGATACAACAAGGTTGTAACAAGTGTTACAAAAACCTAACAACTGTAACTCTTGTATCTTCTTGAATACTTGAGTTCTTCTCTTGCTAATGAAGAGGGATGACAACACCTTGTATCTACTTGGATACTTGTGTTCTTCTCTTGCTAATGAAGAGGGATGACAACACCTTGTATCTACTTGGATACTTGTGTTCTTCTCTTGCTAATGAAGAGGTATGAAGAGGATCACTTGAAGGATGATTGGATCACTCTTGAAACAAAGAAAACTAACCTAAAGAAGTGAAAGGTTTGAGAGGATTAAGCTAGGGGATTTTTCTGTGTGTGAAGGGTGCCTAAAACTGTGAAAGGGGTTGATATTTATAGGCAAGAAAAATCTGAACGTTACAGAAAAATGGTACGGACGGCTCCGTTAAATACCCCACGGCTCCATTAAATTTAATGGAACCGTGGAGCCGTCGTAGACTAGGACGCTCCAAATTTTGTCTTTTCTGGTGAAAACTTATTTGGGGAAGGTTGGAGCTGATTTTGGGGGGAAAAATAGCTGTTATGATTTTCAAACTAATTTTTCCATTAAAACATTTCTTAATAATTCAAAAATAATTTGTCATGTGTATTTTTGAAAAAATGTTTTGTCCCATTTAAAATGTGAATTTTCAAAACATAAATTCACTTCTTTGATCACTACTTCAAGTTGTAACTTTGTTCAAGAGTGATTTGCGTAGAAACGGGATCTTCTGATTAAAGACTTGTTTACGTTGATTTTAACATATCGTGATTTCACATTTTGTCATCCTCAAAACGTGAAGTAATCGAAAGATATAAATAACGTTTTTAGAACATTATTTGCATCAACAATCTACCCCTTTTTGATGATGACAAAATATAAACTCATGTTAGGTTAAAATTAGTGTTAACAAGTTTTTAATGAGTTTACTCCCATTTCTCCCCCTTTTTGTCTAATCAAAAAGGTGACGAAGGCTCCCCCTTGATGTGTACTCCCCCTCATTTGGAGAACACAAAGGAATTGAGCAATGGTTCGTGCTACAAAATAAGGTTAGACGACAAATATACAATATCTAACAAGTAGCATATTTGACAAATATCCAACCACAAAAAAAATATGACTAAGTAGCCAAAATGAAAAGCCCATTTCATAAATATAAAATAAATGTCATACATAAGTATGACTACAATTGGGAAGCAAATTAAGCTAACAAGAAGAAACATAAACATCTAAAGTAACATGAGGCTTCTAGATTTGCTTCCAACTTCAAAAGGTTCCTAATCATTTATTGGGAGACCAAACACCATCATGTTTAGTTTGGGCTATTGTGTGGTGGAGGTGGTGGGAGGATGATGGGTCCCATGGGTGGTGTGAGGAGGTGTTCTAGATATGAAAACCTAAAGCTAAGCTCATCTCTAAGGTTCATGATGAGCTCAAAGTTGTGATGGCAACAAGCACAACTTAAGGTGTGTGTGTGTAGGGGATAAAGGATGGGATAACCCATTAAGTGTTGAGGTGATGGTGATATGGAAGGTGATGATGTGTTGCTCCCAAATTCAAATGGAGTTATTGGTGATAGGGTGAGGGTGAGAGCTAGAGGTTGTGGTGATGGTGAAAGTGATGAGGGTGTTGTGTTAGTTCCCAATTCAAGAGAAGTTGATGGAGATGAGTTGAGTGTTAAGGCTAAAGGGTGAATGGGACTAGGTTGAGATGAGTGTGTGTTGGTTCTTGTTGTGGAGGATGAGGATGTTGGTTTGGTTGATGTTGCCTTGGATGGAGCTTGAGGTGTAGTGAAAGAAGATGATGATTTGGTAGAGGTTATGGGTGTGTGGGTTTCATCTTCATCATCCAAGGTGAGATCAATGAAGGCAATGTCATTGGTGATAGGTTTAGTTGATGATTGAGGTGTGTGAACATTCTTGATCCATTGATCAACTAGAGTGGTTTGATTTGTTGGTTTGATGTTGAATCTAGGTTTCTTGTTCTTGTGTGAGGTGGAAGCAATGGTGGAAGACATGGTGTATGAATGGTGAGTTATGAAGGTATAAGGATGGCAATGCATGATGTTAGCTTAAATAGCCAAATCAAAAGCATGCAAGGTTGAAAAGGATGTTGGATTTGGGGATTTGGGTGCATGGGAATCAGGTTTTGTTTGCAGTTTTTCAGGAAAAGAAAGTCAAAAAGTGAAAGAGAATTGTTAAGTTCGTCTTCCACAGGCACGGTACCATTAAAGGTACGACGGCACCACTAAATTTACTGGAGCCGTGGCCTATTTAATGGAGTCGTGGGCTCTTTTGACCTTCTTTCCAGGTCTGCAGGTTTTAGGCAGCCTAAATGGGGAAATTTTCTGGGGAATCCATTGGCTGCAAATCTCAAAGCCTCAAATCACTAAACACATAGTATTCCTAAAGCTAGTTTCAACTAGCAACTAACATGATCATGTGATCATCTATGTATTTAGGTAACTATTAAGCATGCATGAATTCAATCAAGTTTAACATCTAGTGCATGTAATAAAATAATAGAACATGCATGAACTAGACAAGATTGATTAACATAAAGGTTAATTAACTAAGCAAATTAACCATGTTCAAGTGTGAAATGTTAAAGGAGAACATTTCAAGCAAGTTAATGTTTATGGACATTGCCATGACTTTATTTATAATAGCTTAATAATACTTAAGTTAATAGTACTACTTAAGCTAATCCTAACTAGTCTCGTTTCTTCCCCAACTTTTTAATCTTGTTCCCAAGTCCTTTGATCGCCTTGCCGATGGACTTGAATCCCCCGATAGTTTGCTCATGCATCTCCACTTGTCTATTGTACATTGTAGTTTGCCTTCTCATCACGTGGGATAGGTTGACCATCCCGTTTTCGAGGTCGGTTGTACGTCGAAATGATGAGGTGTCAAGGTTGTCAAAGTAGATGTCGGGAGAAGGAGAACGTGGACAAGACGTTCCTTCTTCGTTCACCACATCATCATCCGCATGCATATGTTGAGATGATGATTCGTGACCGAAGGAAGAGGATGAGAGAGGAATGTCGGAAGTGGATTTACGACCACACTTGGACCCTTTGTCCTTACGTTGCTTTGTGCGACGTCGTGGTCCACCAAGAGGTTTCATAACAGGATTGACTAGGACATAGTCGACACTTTGGAGATTGGGAAAATGTTCCATGACCCAATGGAAAAGACGAGTAGGCAGCATACCATATGGCATGAGCTTATCCGAACGACTGTGAATATTGGCCATCCTTTTGACCATATAGTATGCGAGGTTATATGGTTCCTCGATACTAAGACAGTAGAGCATATGGGCGAGACTCGCAGAGACGTGATCACGGTTGCCCGCAAGGCTCAACACGTTCTCACGAAGAAGGAGTTCCCAACTTCTAAGGTCGGGAAGGAGCTCTTTGAGGTAGATACGGTTTGGATCAAGGTGGACAATTGAACCATCACACTTTTGATACGTGTGGACGACTCAAGGTTTTTGGATGACTTGTTTGATGGACTCGAGGTCGGGAATTTCAGTGCGATAGGCACCTACATCCTCAAGATTATAGAAGAGAGACTAAAGAGAATGGTCTTCAGTGTATGCACACTGACCATATGCAGGAACACCGAGAATTTGTCCAATCTCGGAGACAGACAGGATGATATTTTGGTTTTGAATCCAAAAATCAAGAAAGACATTACCATCATCATCAGTGAAGGTACGGACTCGACTATAAAACTTGAGAACAAAACAAGGACAGACTTGATCATTTATTTTGTATAAACAATCGAACTCGATAGAAGGGAAACAGACACGGATGTTGTCTGTCGTGACATAGAGTGCATCGACTACACGCCCTTTGTGTATGTATCAATTTTGGACTTTTGCGAAATAAGCTCTTTGCTCATCAGGAATGTTTAGATTTTCAAGAGTACTGAGGATGTATTGCCTGGTATCTTGATAATCATTTCGAGGCATTGTTATCTACAAAAAAAAAAAATATTTTTGTATATGTTAGTTCGTTGCATTTTAATGATTACACTTCTAGTGTGTGTGCCTAAATGCAAACAATGTGGAGGTGCGGCAATCTCGACTCTAAAACTATCCTAATGAGATTACCCAAACGCTCCTAACTTCACTTTTGCTCAATCAAATATATCGAACAACACATATCAATTATGTACTTCGACCCATATTTGAGAGTTCGCGTATACATGCAAAAACGTTTTTTTAATTTGCATCAACAATGCATGAAAAAGGTTTCATGATCCTAAATTTGTGAAGATTTTCGAAAAATGATCGAATTGGGGTGTTTGGCAAACACCTCAACATGGCGCCAACGAGCTTTAAGTTTGAAAAGCTTTAATGCAGAACGTTCCTAATCCAATTTTAGTAATCCTAAACATGATTCCATTACAAATAATCAATCATAATCCGAATTTTGTGATTAATTTCGAATTAGGTTTTGCAACATAAATGGGTTTTTGGAAATCCTAGGTTTAGGGAATCATGTGAATGCTACATTGTCTAATCCTAGTCTTAATTTCACAAGGGTTTAACTAATTTTGAAAATCCCCAATTCGGATTTATACTCAAGAACAAACCCTTGACTCAAATTAAACGAAATTAAGAGTGATTTACTTACAATTAATGATGTTGTGATTAGGATTTGTTGATTCCAATGCCTCAATCTTGATTTGCAAGAGTTTAGTTGAATTAAGGTGTTATGGTTCGGTTTTGACAGCAAGTGAAAGTGTTTTTGGGTGTGTTTGGAAAGTCTGTGCAGAAGAAAGGGAAATGGGCGCGTTTTTCAGATGCACGACTCCACGGTTCCATTAAACATTAGTGGAGCCATGGCTCTTTAATGGAGCCGTATATCTGATGGTCCAATTTTTCTTCCGTTTTGACTTTTGGCTGATTAATCTTACTTATTTAGTAAGACTTTTTGACACGAGGAAAAAGTTTATACCTAATAAACTTTTTGACGAAAGACGATTAAATGGGATGACCGGAAATGACCTTAGTGTTTCCAAGGAAATTGACTAAGTTGTCATTGGATGAGGATTTACTTCTAGTATTTCCCGTGAAATAAATAGAAGTTATGAGTTGTGTTTTGGAGGATGACTATAATATTTCCCATGAAATATTTAATTAGTCGGAGTACGCGACACAAGGAATGACTTGATATTTCCCGTGAAATATTTGAGTAGTCATAGAAGGGATAAAATGTATATAAGATATGACGCAAGGGATGACTTTAATATTTCCATTGAAATATTGAAATAGTCATAAGCGGGATGAGAGGAATGACTTAAGAGTCATGAGGCGATGTGAGTGAAATGACAAATGAGTCATAGAACAAGACGTGAGAAATGACGTTAATATTTCAAGTGAATTATTAAGAGGTCATGAGGAGAGAGGTGGACGATGACTTTAATAATTCGGAAGAATTATCTAAATAGTCATGAGTGGGGTGACGAGAACGTGTTGGTTGGAGTATTGACGATGTTGTCATTCATGAGACGGAGGAGATGACGTACTTCGACGAGCTTCGTTCATGAGCAAACTATAGGGTTCCCGGTCAAGTCTAATGGCATCTTGACTGCTACTCTTCATAGGGGGTTGTCTCATCTATAGTGTTTGTTGTCATGCCTTTCCGGCGCTTACGTAATCGGCTTCGGTCATGGAGACAATAAGAGTAGTTTGTTTCTTGGGGAACCAAGATGTTTGTTAATCAATCTATGAAGGTACAAACATTACTCTTTATGTTTCAATCCACATTAACTCTCACACTATCAGAGTTTGTATAGAAACATTTTCTACATCAATCTCCTCAAGATATCGTAATCTCAAGTGTGTAGTATCTTTAATGTATGGTATGATACATTAAACACTTTGATGTAAGAGGTTTTGGGACACTTCTTACAAGTGGGCACAAAGCCAACACTATTCATGATAATGGACCTACTTGCCGTTAGGTAAACTACTTTACCTATTATGCCCCCTAACCTAGTTATATCCGCGCACTCACCTTCTTCGTCTCTTGTGAGTTTCGTTTTTGCGGATATGGGAGTCAGTGTCAATAAAGACTATTACTTAAACTATGTATCTCATACATATAGTATACATAAGTTTAAAGGGATACTTAATTTAGGCAAGATTACTTATGTGCAAGGAAGAAAACTTGATTCACTCATCAATGCTTAATTCAAACTTGTCACGCATGATCTTCAAGCGATCATCGAACATTTCTGGACAAGTTGAGTTTGACATGATGAGATGTGAATAAAGTTTCTGTGTTATAGTGCCTACCATGTTAGATTCTAACTCCACTATTTCATGCCAAACATTACTACTAACAAAGGGTGTTTTAAGAAAGCGTACCTGTGCCTGAGGTGTTGCTCTTAAAAATCGAGGATTAGACTACCTTTGTTGAATGTTGAGCATATAAGACACGACTTGACATTTGCGTCACCAGACTTGTTTGATAACACATCATACTCCTTTAGTTAGACTCCGAAATTTATTTACACCCATGTTTTTCCTAGCAAAACAAAAGTTCAAACATCTGGTCCCCAATATCTCATGGGTCCAAAGTTGTTAGAGTCAAACATCCTACGCATTTGTTGCGTTAGTTTAGGATGTGAGAATGGAGGACACATTTCCTATGGTAAGTAACCTTTTGATGGACGATCATTCCAAGTTACGGGAAAGTTACTTGGATGATTTTGTCTTCTAAAGTTACCTCTCGGTAGAGGAGTTCTAGACCGAGGTTTGGGAGAGTTCACCTTTCTAGGTGGAGGAGTAGTCGACCTAGTGTCACGCTTTACAAATCCATGTTCGGGAGATGACAATGGTTTGTAAAAGCCTTTGGCTTTCTCTTTACATGGTGTAGACACTCTAGTACTATCTACAACTACGTGACTCGGTTTAGGACTCAAGTTCTTTTTCAGAATTGACCCAGTTTTGTCCTCAGCACCAGACGGTACCACGGTACCACTAAATTTAGTGGTGCCATCTGTACCTTTAGTGGTGCCGTCCCCTTCAGACTTAGACGTTTCAGGCATTACAAATTTAACTTGTTTGGTACCACTTGTAGAAGCCTGATTTGGGTCAAAACCTAAACCCGCACGGTCATGTTCACTATATCTAATGTTTTCAAGTATATCATTAAGTGTTTTAGTTCCTTCATCAAACTTAATGATTCTTAAAGCATTTTCTTTAAGTTTTTCATTTTCTACTTGAAGACTTATACATGACCCGCATCCTAAGTCTACTTCCTTGTTTTTCTCAAGTCTTTTGACTTGATCTTTTAGTTCTAGGACTTGTAGTTCTAGTTCTTGTAGTTTTAACTTAATTTTGTGTTTCTACCTAAGATCTTAGTAATAACTACGCATAGTTTGTTGTATTCTTCATGCAATTCACTATCATCTATTGACGAATTATTATCACTATAATAAGAAGAGTTGGAATGTACCTCGTTAGAAGCTTGAGCCATTAGGCACTTTTCATCGTTAGGCTTCTTCTCTTCTTCTTCACCGCTATCACTCCAAGAGCCTCCTACAAAGGCTCTTTGGTTGTTGGATTTTGGTGGCTTAGGACATTCTCCTATGAAGTGATTAGGATCTTCGCATCTATAGCATTTCCTATCACTTGTCCCTTTTCTTTCATCATGATTTCTTTGGGATGACCTCTTCTCATCGCGAGGTTGTCAAGGAAATCTACCTTTCCTCCTAAAGAACTTTCTAAAGTTCCTAACGGCTAGTGCGTACTCTTCATCTTCACTACCGGAACTCGAACATTCCTCATCACTGGACTCCTTCTTGACTTTTAATGCTAGAGATCTAACTCTCTCGCTTTTGCCTTTGACAATGTCGGAGTCCTTCTTGATGATCATCTCGTGAACTTTCAAATTTCCTATAAGTTCATCGAGTGACAATGCCGCCAAGTCCTTTGACTCTTCTATGGCGGTGACCTTTGCTCTCCATTTAGGATGTAGTGCTCTAAGAAACTTCCTAACATAGTTCTTACTAGAATAACCTTCATCAAGAGCTTTAAGACTAGTGATAATAGTATTAAATCTAGCAAAAGCATTATCTATTGACTCATCCTCCAAAATGGAGAATTGTTCATACTGTTGAACAAGAAGATCTATCTTGTTTTCTTTTACTTGGTTATTACCTTGGTGAGTGACTAACAAAGTTTTCCAAATATCTTTTGCCGTATTACACATGAAAATTCTTTCGAATTCCTTTTTAGGCAAAGCATTATAAATCATCATTTTAGCCTCATTATTTTTGGCTAATTTCCTTTTAAGTTCATCACTTTGTTTACCATAAGAAACTATTTCATCCTTTTTAGTTTCCGGATTTATTTGAATAGGTTGAAAGTCACCCTCGGTAATAACATGCCAAAGATCAATGTCTTTTGATTTCACATACGTTTCGAATCTTGTTTTCCAATATATAAAACAATCGGTTTCGAAAAGTGGTGGTCTTTGCATAGATTTCCCTTCTAGATATTTGTCGGAATCCATTGATCGATTCAAGTTTTAAAATACAATATACTTTAAAGACTTGACTGACGTGGCATCTGATACCAATTGTGGGAAACTAGAAGGGGGGTTGAATAGTTTACCGGTTTAAAAATCCTTTTAAAAATCTTGTTTTAAAAGTTAGCAATTGGAAACTTTGATTCGAACTTTATGTGTAACCAATCAACACCAATATGAACTACACACTGAGCTAAGTAATAATAACAAATAAGAGTAAAGAGTAGAGTTGGAAAGATCGAACCGAGACAGAGGATTTATAGTGGTTCGGCTACGAAGCTCTTCTTCGCCCTACTCCACTCCCCGAGTACCACACTCGAGAGTTTCAAACACTATATCAACAACCTCCCTTCAGGCGGAGAAAACCGTACACGTCGCTTATCCTATTACCGACACTAAGCTAAATGTCGAGTGCTAATCTTAGCTAGCACCAATCTACCAAGGTCCACGTGACCAAACACTCAAGCCCAGTGGCTTCAAGAGATCACCAAGATCTCAACACGATCACAATGATCAACACTCACTTCACTCTACTCAACTAACACTAATCTTTCGACCCTTGATCTTCTTGATCAATCACACAAGCCCAATGGCTATAAGAGATGTTCACTATCTCTATAGATCACACTTGATCTTCACTCTCACTCACAAAAGATAGGAAAGCTTGATGTATGCAAAGATACAACAAGGTTGTAACAAGTGTTACAAAAACCTAACAACTATAACTCTTGTATCTTCTTGAATACTTGAGTTCTTCTCTTGCTAATGAAGAGGGATGACAACACCTTGTATCTACTTGGATACTTGTGTTCTTCTCTTGCTAATGAAGAGGGATGACAACACCTTTTATCTACTTGGATACTTGTGTTCTTCTCTTGCTAATGAAGAGGTATGAAGAGGATCACTTGAAAGATGATTGGATCACTCTTGAAACAAAGAAAACTAACTTAAAGAAGTGAAAGGTTTTAGAGGATTAAGCTAGGGGATTTTTCTGTGTGTGAAGGGTGCCTAAAACTGTGAAAGGGGTTGATATTTATAGGCAAGAAAAATCTGAACATTACAGAAATAATGGTACGGACGGCTCCGTTAAATACCCCACGGCTCCATTAAATTTAACGGAACCGTGGAGCCGTCATAGACTAGGAAGCTCCAAATTTTGTCTTTTCTGGTGAAAACTTATTTGGGGAAGGTTGGAGCTGATTTTGGGGCGAAAAATAGCTGTTATGATTAGCACACACGTACATAGATAAATACTTGAGACAATAAGAAGACCTGTCCTGATAATTAAGTAGCTTGTCACTTGTTTTATTGCTAGTTTTATATGAAGTGTATAGTTCGATGCGACGCACCGATATTTTAACCCTTTCTCGTTGGCTCTAATCTTATCGGCGAGTAAACCCTTAATGATCACTTATGTCTATCCCACTATCCTAAAACGATAGGATAAATAGGCGAGGACAAAGGCATGGCGACCCGATCAATGCTCAGCTAGACACAGAGGTTATCAATGCACTAATAAAAGTCACCAAAGACATCAACATATAAACTTTAATTAATGGGAAAGCAATTTTAAGGGGTTTTCCGTAGTCACATGGAATCGGCCCATCAATCCTGATGAATTAAAGTGTACTAATACAATAAAACAAAACTACTTAATGAATTGAATACATGCAGGACCTTCTTACAGCTCTTGTATCTTCTTTCAAGGTGTGTCTTGTGCTGCTACTTCGTCTGAATTCGGCTCTCTTTCTCTCGTACTATGTATATTGCACGAACAAAGGTCTCGAAATTCGTCTGGCCTTGGGGTATTTATAGTTTCTGTCTGAGGGTAAGATGCGGCGCATAGGATAAGTAGATGCGACGCATTGACTTAACTTCGCGTGGGGTCCAAGATTAATATATTCAGGAATATTCGTACACCGCCAGAAGATGCGGCGTAACTCTATTTATCTATGCGGCGCATGTCCTTTGCCGTCTTGGATTATAACTTGTGAAATCTTGATAGTGATGCGCCGTATGTTAGAAGTAGGATGCGGCGTATCTGGAGCAGAATGGTCTTGATCTTGTACATTTTAGTAGACTATTAATTTCTTGCTTGTTTTGCTCCATAATTAGTCCAAAATCGCCATGTTTCACATAATACTTGTTTTTACCTGAGAATTACAAAAGTAAACATTAACGTATCAATTCTCACAGATAATATAATAAAACAAGTCAAATAAATAGGATAAATGATGGTAATAAAATGTACTTATTTGAGTTCATCAAATATCCCCCCCACTTGAACTTTACTTGTCCCCTAGTAAATCTTAGAATAATTCTTATGAAAATGTATCCTAAAAGATGTTAGGATTTATTTTTATATTTAAGCATGTATTCGTTTTGTCATAATCACACAACCAAACACTTAATGAATTAGAATAAAATAAAATATTTTGATAAAAGCAAATCTAATCGTTTAACTGTCCAGTCGTGACGAATATTCTATCATAAGCTTGGCAAGTATACGCATCTCCCCCACTAAAGCCAAGGAATAACAAGTCTAAAGCGGTAAAAAGGATTTGTAGGTTAAGGGTTAATCATTCTTCTTAATCTCTATCGATCTCAAATTCCAGAAAAGGCGACAAAATCACAAATACATGATCGAATCCATGAACACGATACTTGCAATTGCTCAAATCCTTAACTCGAATAGGCTAAAGATAGGACCAAGTAATCTTTACCAATAATATTATATCAAAAAGGGCGACAAAATCATAAATACATAGCCGAATCCACGACTACGATCCTTAAGATTGCCCAAATCCCTAATCTCAATAAATCAAAGGTTTGGATAAAGAATAATATAGGGTATGGATAATATTTGGGATACAAATTGGTGTAAAATGAAAAATAAACAAAACAGATAAATTAAAATCCTAAGTGTGGTAAATTGCTTTCCCAACCATCCCATGAATAAGACTCATATCATTGAATAACTCACGCTTTAACACTTGAAACACACGCTTTAGGTAGACACGAATTATACTCAACAAGATCTCAATCAAAGAATAACCTTAGTTGGCGTTGCCATAACGGCCAACTCCCATTCAATCCATAAATATAATATACAACAAATAGTGGTGATATCGACCACTTAATACAAAACTTTACATTAGTTGGTTAAAACAAACATCCAACTTTTCCTTTTTCTTTTTCTTTTCTATTTTTTCGATTTTTTTTTTTTTTTGACATCAACATATACATAGATGTGTAAAATTTCACAACTTTTCTATCACTTTCTTTCCGGATAATTTTTCCATACTTTTCATACTTTCAGAAATAACTGTAATAGCGAAAGTAGTAAACACACGAAAAATAAACTCAAAGATATACAATATCTACTTCCACTCCAATTGCATTGTGCAATTTCCTGACTCAACCGTAGATAATGAATTACGCACGCGAACACAGGTAATGTAAGGAAACACACTTTGCCTAAAGCAATTAACCAACCACGGATTTTAATCTACAGGGTAGGCTAAGGTGTAAGGGTGTAACGAAACATTATAACAAAGGTGTAAGAAACGAAAGGAATGGCTCTGAGTGTTTTTCTAGGGGTATCTTACTCTAAAAATGAGAGTAACAAAAGGGTTTATATGGGGGTTAACTAACCAGTGTAGTTAGTTAATAACACATAACATATAAAGGCTATTTGGGTGTAATCCTAGAAATTTACCAATTTAGACAAGCCATTCCAATTATGTAAATAATACTTATTATGGTGGTCTAGAATAGTATACAAGCCAAGTTCTAAAGTTTACAAGTCACCGGCACACTCATAGATTTGTGAATTTTGAAAAGTTCACAATTTTTGAAAATAATGTCATGTGTGCAGCTATGTAATTTAGACTTTAAACAAAAACATGCTAAAAAAAATAAATTAAATTTTGATATATTAAGCACATTTTAAGCATATTTTGAAAAAGTTTAGGACAAGTAAGTGTTCTAATTCTCTAATCCCCCCACTTAAGTTAAACAACGTCCTCGTTGTTTGTATCAAAGATTAAAACTGGAAAATAAAAAGAATTAGAACAGAAAAACTCCCTGAGATTTGCTCGGTATGATCCTCCATTATTTGTATAAGAGCAAAAATCAATTTTCTTGTGGATGAGAACGTTTAAGCTTCATATATGATGTATCCACAGGAATTGAAGGAATCTATAATACCATCAAGACTTTAACACACCTGAGTTAAGAAGGTTCAAACTTGCATAATACATTAGTAGTTAGTAAAAATAAAACTTAAAAAAAAATTAAAATGAAAATCATCAGGTCAGTCGATACGCCGTATCTTATGGAAAAAGATACGCCGTATCGAGCCTGGAATAAAATACGAATCAGAATAAAAGATGCGTCGCATCCTTAACCAGGGATGCGCCGCATTAAAATAAACTGACAGAAAGTTTTAAAGTCAAAAATAAAAATGCAGAAAATTAAATAAGATATGACCAGTGCAGGAGATGCGCCGTATCATCTGCGGCCTGACAGACTCGACACAGAACATAATGTAAATTTTTTCTCTCCGGGTTGTCTCCCGGTCAGCACTTGTCTTTATTCCAGAGTCTTCAAGTTAGACTCACGTTCAGCTCCTTATTTTGATCTATTGATCCCCACATGTCCGTGCACGATGTAGTTGCGAATTACTTCGTCACGAACATATTCCGGCCCCAATTCAAGTACACCTTTGTAGAATCCTTTCATCTTTTGGTACGGATACTCGATCCCTTTCTCAGCGTCATTTTCATCTACAAAAAGAAATGGTGTAAATTTGTAACAAAATTTGTTAGGGGCATGTTTAAACCTTGGGTGAGCACGAGGCATCATGTAAGTGATAACGTTGCTTCCACTTTTAAAGGTGATCTTTCCTTCAAATCTTTTAGCATTAATTTCGACCTCCTTACAGAATGGTTTCCCAACGATCACGTCACCCATCTCAACATCACGATAAGCATCCATGTTTTCCACCATGATGAAATTTGTAACAATAGTTAAATTTCCAACAAAAATAGGTACATTCATGAACACTCCAACTACGTTTTTCCCTCTATACTCAATTTTATTTTTCATTATAGAATTATAGAAATCTTTTGACATTACATTAATTGGTAAAATAGGGAAAAAGTTGGCACTAATCTGCTTAAATCCTATCATGCAAGGAAATTGTAAATTATAAGCACAATCTACATGGATCTTTCTACCATAATCACAGAAACTAGGATATCCTTCAAATTCATCATAATTCTTAGTGTTAATCACATTGACTCTAGGTATATCCATAATTTCTCCTTCTTCAATTTCGGGTTCAAAATCCTCCATAAATTGATCATTGATTCCTAATGGTAAATTAAGATCATTTAATTCAATGTAGTCTCTACTATAGGTCTCAAGTGATTCGTTATTTACCAAGGTTTCTCCCATAAACCTAGCTTCTAGATCGAGGTCCATACGTTCTCTTAATCCTAGCACATAGACGCCTCTAATTATGCTTTTAAGAAGATTTTGGCACTTATAGACTAGTTTATTATTCCCTACCCTTAATGAGATTTTTCTTTTAAACACATCAATCTTAGCATGGGCGGTAGACAAGAAAGGTCTTCCAAGGATTAAGGGAATCTTAACATCCTCGGGCATATCTAATATAATAAAGTCTACAGGGAAAACAAACTTCTCAATCTTAACTAGCACATTAATAGCAATCCCTTCAGGCCGTTTTACCGTTTTATCAGCCAATTCAATAAGCAACTTAGTTGGTGCTAATTTTCCTAGTTCTAGGGTAGTAAATGTCTTAAGGGGCATTACACTAACGCTAGCTCCTAAGTCAGCTAACACATTATTGAAAGATATATCATTAATTGAACAAGGTAAAGTAAAACTTCCTGGGTCCTTTTCTTTATGAGGCAAGGCATGTAAGTCGGTTGCAGAGCTCTCTTCTTTCATTGTAGCCTTGATCTCCTCTTCAATCTTTGTCTTTTCTTTGAGTAGCCTCCTTAAACTGATTGAAGAATTAAAGAAAAATTCGGGCATTGCAGCATCATTACCATTCATCAACCTTCTAGGTATGTTAGGCGTGACTTCCTCAGTGGTGCTTATGGCCTTGACATGATCTCTTGGGTTGGTTTCAGTTGAGCTAGGTAAACTTCCGTATCCCCTTTCTTGAAGAACTTTGCTCATTTGTCCAATTTGTTGTTCCAATGCTTTGATCGAAGCTCCTTGATTTCTTGTAATAGTATCTGTTGAAGCTCAGATTTCTTTGACCATGGCAGTGTTCTCATCATGTCTTTTAGCAGCATCGGCCATAATTTGCTTTAGAGTATCATCTAAAGTCTGCCTCCTTTCTTGATATGTGGGATTAAAGTTGTTCTTTTGGTAGTATCCCGGAGTAGCTTCCCTAAATCTTCCTGAAGGTCGGAATGGTTGTCCAAATTGTGTGTAGTATGCTTCTTCAAACGTCTCACTTTCATTCTTGTTAGGGCAATCTTTAGTGTAGTGAGGTCCTTCGCATTTTTCACATCCAACTTGGGCAGCATACACTTTTTCATCACGCTTCTTCATCTCTCTACTAATTTTATCCAATTGAGCTTGAATAGCAGCAAACCCGTCAAAATTAGTGCTGCTCTTAGATCTAGTAGAGGTTCCATCGTGCCATTTTTGAGAATGATCAGCAGCTTCTTGGATAGCTTTTCTAGCATTGGCTGCACTCATTTGAGGCACAGCTCCCTTAGCATCCAAGATTTGTCTAGTAGGCATGTCCAATCCTTGATAGAACAATATTATCTCCTGCATTTCACTTAGATAATGTTGAGGGCATTTCATCAACAAGTCTTTAAATCTTTCCCAAGCTTGATAAAGAGTTTCATCAGGCTCTTGCTTGAAACTGTTGATAGCCTCCATCTTTTTAGCAGTTTTAGCAGGTGGACAATATCTTTTCAGGAATTTGGTCTTCAAATCTTCCCATGTTGTGATTGAACTAGCAGGCTCATTCCTTAGCCAATTATTAGCAGCTCCTTTAAGCGAAATTGGAAAGATTCTTAGCATGAGTTGATCGTCAGAGACTCCTTCTATAGTAAACAAATCTGCAATCTCGAGGACCTTTTCAACATGTTCATTAGCATCTTCATGTTCCGATCCGCTGAAAGCATGTTCTCTTAGTTCCTTGAGAAACTGACCCTTCAACTCAAATTTTGACTTTTCATCAAACTTTGGTCTAGCAACTCCTGAAGTGTAATCAGCACGGGTTTTGTTCATGTATTCCTCCATAGTAGTGTTTTCCGCCATTGTTTCTGTTTCTTCTTCCTCTTTCTCTTCAGAAAAATAATCAAGCTCGAATGAACTTGAAATATCAAAGCTTTTTGTGTTGAAAAGCCTTTTAAGCGAATGAAAGGCTCGTTCAGGATCTTCGAAAGGTGTAATCAAGTTCTTAGTTGAACTCCTGGTCATGCACTTCCTGAAACTATCACAAAAGCATCAGTAGGGTATGTTCAAGAAAGTAGTATATCAGAAAATTAACAACGAAAACGGAATACGAAAAATAAAAGTTACTGATATCTGCAGACGATGCGCCGTATCCAAAAAGTTGGATACGCCGTATCTTATAATCGTTAAAATTTAATCAGACTTTTATTCAGAAAATAGATACGCCGCTTATAATTCAGAATGCGCCGTATCAGTTTAATTATCAAAAATCAACGTATCTAATTTTAGCAAATATAACCGATTTTTGATTTAGAAGATGCGCCGTATCGATAAAATCGATGCGTAGTATCTGTTTAATAATTCGAAAACTGTTTTTTAATTTAAATTGACAATACGCCGTATCTGTTAAAACAGATGCGTCGTATGGCGTTATTGTTTAGAAAAATTTCTTATTAAAAACAGAATACGCCGTATCTTGGGGAAAGATGCGTCGTATCGAATTTAGTAAACGCGTTGTATTTTATAAAAATTAAACGCAATACGCCGTATCTGTGAAAACAGATGCGCCGTATCGTTTGAATCTGCAAGGTACAACGATAGCAAAATACAGAAAACAGAAAAAATAAAAACAAAAATAAAAACAAGCAAAAAGAAACAAAAATAAAGAAAATAAAAACACACAAAACAGAAAATATGCAAATAATACAATGAATGCAATTAATCTAATATATAACAGGGTTAGCGGTTAGAATAAAAATTAAAAAGAAAAACCTAATTAAAATACTAATCAAATTAACAGATAATAACAATTCACTCCCCGGCAACGGCGCCAAAAACTTGATGCGCGTGCGTGTTATGCTCTAATTTATACCCACGGTGTGTCGTTGTGGTTTTAGCAGTATTCAAGTTTTAAATTTATATTTAACCGACTTATCAATAACACACACACTTTAACGAGCAGTGTACCCGGTCAGTATGAATATAATGGTAAGTAGAGTGTCGATCACTAAGAGTGAAATGTATTATCTAGTTATTCTAATCACTATTTTAATATCTTAAGTTAGCTATACAACCTAATCTAACGCAAGGGGGTTCAGCCTGAGAGACTGGCTCGGTTTGGTTATGATTAAATATAAACTAAACTAATAAGCACGAATCAGCGATTAGCACACACGTACATAGATAAATACTTGAGACAATAAGAAGACCTGTCCTGATAATTAAGTAGCTTGTCACTTGTTTTATTGCTAGTTTTATATGAAGTGTATAGTTCGATGCGACGCACCGATATTTTAACCCTTTCTCGTTGGCTCTAATCTTATCGGCGAGTAAACCCTTAATGATCACTTATGTCTATCCCACTATCCTAAAACAATAGGATAAATAGGCGAGGACAAAGGCATGGCGACCCGATCAATGCTCAGCTAGACACAGAGGTTATCAATGCACTAATAAAAGTCACCAAAGACATCAACATATAAACTTTAATTAATGGGAAAGCAATTTTAAGGGGTTTTCCGTAGTCACATGGAATCGGCCCATCAATCCTGATGAATTAAAGTGTACTAATACAATAAAACAAAACTACTTAATGAATTGAATACATGCAGGACCTTCTTACAGCTCTTGTATCTTCTTTCAAGGTGTGTCTTGTGCTGCTACTTCGTCTGAATTCGGCTCTCTTTCTCTCGTACTATGTATATTGCACGAACAAAGGTCTCGAAATTCGTCTGGCCTTGGGGTATTTATAGTTTCTGTCTGAGGGTAAGATGCGGCGCATAGGATAAGTAGATGCGACGCATTGACTTAACTTCGCGTGGGGTCCAAGATTAATATATTCAGGAATATTCGTACACCGCCAGAAGATGCGGCGTAACTCTATTTATCTATGCGGCGCATGTCCTTTGCCGTCTTGGATTATAACTTGTGAAATCTTGATAGTGATGCGCCGTATGTTAGAAGTAGGATGTGGCGTATCTGGAGCAGAATGGTCTTGATCTTGTACATTTTAGTAGACTCTTAACTTCTTGCTTGTTTTGCTCCATAATTAGTCCAAAATCGCCATGTTTCACATAATACTTGTTTTTACCTGAGAATTACAAAAGTAAACATTAACGTATCAATTCTCACAGATAATATAATAAAACAAGTCAAATAAATAGGATAAATGATGGTAATAAAATGTACTTATTTGAGTTCATCAAATATCCCCCCCACTTGAACTTTACTTGTCTCCTAGTAAATCTTAGAATAATTCTTATGAAAATGTATCCTAAAAGATGTTAGGATTTATTTTTATATTTAAGCATGTATTCGTTTTGTCATAATCACACAACCAAACACTTAATGAATTAGAATAAAATAAAATATTTTGATAAAAGCAAATCTAATCGTTTAACTGTCCAGTCGTGACGAATATTCTATCATAAGCTTGGCAAGTATACGCATCTCCCCCACTAAAGCCAAGGAATAACAAGTCTAAAGCGGTAAAAAGGGTTTGTAGGTTAAGGGTTAATCATTCTTCTTAATCTCTATCGATCTCAAATTCCAGAAAAGGCGACAAAATCACAAATACATGATCGAATCCATGAACACAATACTTGCAATTGCTCAAATCCTTAACTCGAATAGGCTAAAGATAGGACCAAGTAATCTTTACCAATAATATTATATCAAAAAGGGCGACAAAATCATAAATACATAGCCGAATCCACGACTACGATCCTTAAGATTGCCCAAATCCCTAATCTCAATAAATCAAAGGTTTGGATAAAGAATAATATAGGGTATGGATAATATTTGGGATACAAATTGGTGTAAAATGAAAAATAAACAAAACAGATAAATTAAAATCCTAAGTGTGGTAAATTGCTTTCCCAACCATCCCATGAATAAGACTCATATCATTGAATAACTCACGCTTTAACACTTGAAACACACGCTTTAGGTAGACACGAATTATACTCAACAAGATCTCAATCAAAGAATAACCTTAGTTGGCGTTGCCATAACGGCCAACTCCCATTCAATCCATAAATATAATATACAACAAATAGTGGTGATATCGACCACTTAATACAAAACTTTACATTAGTTGGTTAAAACAAACATCCAACTTTTCCTTTTTCTTTTTCTTTTCTATTTTTTCGATTTTTTTTTTTTTTTTTTTGACATCAACATATACATAGATGTGTAAAATTTCACAACTTTTCTATCACTTTCTTTCCGGATAATTTTTCCATACTTTTCATACTTTCAGAAATAACTGTAATAGCGAAAGTAGTAAACACACGAAAAATAAACTCAAAGATATACAATATCTACTTCCACTCCAATTGCATTGTGCAATTTCCTGACTCAACCGTAGATAATGAATTACGCACGCGAACACAGGTAATGTAAGGAAACACACTTTGCCTAAAGCAATTAACCAACCACGGATTTTAATCTACAGGGTAGGCTAAGGTGTAAGGGTGTAACGAAACATTATAACAAAGGTGTAAGAAACGAAAGGAATGGCTCTGAGTGTTTTTCTAGGGGTATCTTACTCTAAAAATGAGAGTAACAAAAGGGTTTATACGGGGGTTAACTAACCAGTGTAGTTAGTTAATAACACATAACATATAAAGGCTATTTGGGTGTAATCCTAGAAATTTACCAATTTAGACAAGTCATTCCAATTATGTAAATAATACTTATTATGGTGGTCTCGAATAGTATACAAGCCAAGTTCTAAAGTTTACAAGTCACCGGCACACTCATAGATTTGTGAATTTTGAAAAGTTCACAATTTTTGAAAATAATGTCATGTGTGCAGCTATGTAATTTAGACTTTAAACAAAAACATGCTAAAAAAAATTAATTAAATTTTGATATATTAAGCACATTTTAAGCATATTTTGAAAAAGTTTAGGACAAGTAAGTGTTCTAATTCTCTAATCCCCCTACTTAAGTTAAACAACGTCCTCGTTGTTTGTATCAAAGATTAAAACTGGAAAATAAAAAGAATTAGAACAGAAAAACTCCCCTGAGATTTGCTCGGTATGATCCTCCATTATTTGTATAAGAGCAAAAATCAATTTTCTTGTGGATGAGAACGTTTAAGCTTCATATATGATGTATCCACAGGAATTGCAGGAATCTATAATACCATCAAGACTTTAACACACCTGAGTTAAGAAGGTTCAAACTTGCATAATACATTAGTAGTTAGTAAAAATAAAACTTAAAAAAAATTAAAATGAAAATCATCAGGTCAGTCGATACGCCGTATCTTATGGAAGAAGATACGCCGTATCGAGCCTGGAATAAAATACGAATCAGAATAAAAGATGCGTCGCATCCTTAACCAGGGATGCGCCGCATAAAAATAAACTGACAGAAAGTTTTAAAGTTAAAAATAAAAATGCAGAAAATTAAAATAAGATATGACCAGTGCAGGAGATGCGTCGCATCTTAGGATGGAGATGCGCCGTATCATCTGCGGCCTGACAGACTCGACACAGAACATAATGTAAAATTTTTCTCTCCGGGTTGTCTCCCGATCAGCATTTGTCTTTATTCCAGAGTCTTCAAGTTAGACTCACGTTCAGCTCCTTATTTTGATCTATTGATCCCCACATGTCCGTGCACGATGTAGTTGCGAATTACTTCTTCACGAACATATTCCGGCCCCAATTCAAGTACACCTTTGTAGAATCCTTTCATCTTTTGGTACGGATACTCGATCCCTTTCTCAGCGTCATTTTCATCTACAAAAAGAAATGGTGTAAATTTGTAACAATATTTGTTAGGGGCATGTTTAAACCTTGGGTGAGCACGAGGCGTCATGTAAGTGATAACGTTGCTTCCACTTTTAAAGGTGATCTTTCCTTCAAATCTTTTAGCATTAATTTCGACCTCCTTACAGAATGGTTTCCCAACGATCACGTCACCCATCTCAACATCACGATAAGCATCCATGTTTTCCACCATGATGAAATTTGTAACAATAGTTAAATTTCCAACAAAAATAGGTACATTCATGAACACTCCAACTACGTTTTTCCCTCTATACTCAATTTTATTTTTCATTATAGAATTATAGAAATCTTTTGACATTACATTAATTGGTAAAATAGGGAAAAAGTTGGCACTAATCTGCTTAAATCCTATCATGCAAGGAAATTGTAAATTATAAGCACAATCTACATGGATCTTTCTACCATAATCACAGAAACTAGGATATCCTTCAAATTCATCATAATTCTTAGTGTTAATCACATTGACTCTAGGTATATCCATAATTTCTCCTTCTTCAATTTCGGGTTCAAAATCCTCCATAAATTGATCATTGATTCCTAATGGTAAATTAAGATCATTTAATTCAATGTAGTCTCTACTATAGGTCTCAAGTGATTCGTTATTTACCAAGGTTTCTCCCATAAACCTAGCTTCTAGATCGAGGTCCATACGTTCTCTTAATCCTAGCACATAGACGCCTCTAATTATGCTTTTAAGAAGATTTTGGCACTTATAGACTAGTTTATTATTCCCTACCCTTAATGAGATTTTTCTTTTAAACACATCAATCTTAGCATGGGCGGTAGACAAGAAAGGTCTTCCAAGGATTAAGGGAATCTTAACATCCTCGGGCATATCTAATATAATAAAGTCTACAGGGAAAACAAACTTCTCAATCTTAACTAGCACATTAATAGCAATCCCTTCAGGCCGTTTTACCGTTTTATCAGCCAATTCAATAAGCAACTTAGTTGGTGCTAATTTTCCTAGTTCTAGGGTAGTAAATGTCTTAAGGGGCATTACACTAACGCTAGCTCCTAAGTCAGCTAACACATTATTGAAAGATATATCATTAATTGAACAAGGTAAAGTAAAACTTCCTGGGTCCTTTTCTTTATGAGGCAAGGCATGTAAGTCGGTTGCAGAGCTCTCTTCTTTCATTGTAGCCTTGATCTCCTCTTCAATCTTTGTCTTTTCTTTGAGTAGCCTCCTTAAACTGATTGAAGAATTAAAGAAAAATTCGGGCATTGCAGCATCATTACCATTCATCAACCTTCTAGGTATGTTAGGCGTGACTTCCTCAGTGGTGCTTATGGCCTTGACATGATCTCTTGGGTTGGTTTCAGTTGAGCTAGGTAAACTTCCGTATCCCCTTTCTTGAAGAACTTTGCTCATTTGTCCAATTTGTTGTTCCAATGCTTTGATCGAAGCTCCTTGATTTCTTGTAATAGTATCTGTTGAAGCTCGGATTTCTTTGATCATAGCAGTGTTCTCATCATGTCTTTTAGCAGCATCGGCCATAATTTGCTTTAGAGTATCATCTAAAGTCTGCCTCCTTTCTTGATATGTGGGATTAAAGTTGTTCTTTTGGTAGTATCCCGGAGTAGCTTCCCTAAATCTTCCTGAAGGTCGGAATGGTTGTCCAAATTGTGTATAGTATGCTTCTTCAAACGTCTCACTTTCATTCTTGTTAGGGCAATCTTTAGTGTAGTGAGGTCCTTCGCATTTTTCACATCCAACTTGGGCAGCATACACTTTTTCATCACGCTTCTTCATCTCTCTACTAATTTTATCCAATTGAGCTTGAATAGCAGCAAACCCGTCAAAATTAGTGCTGCTCTTAGATCTAGTAGAGGTTCCATCGTGCCATTTTTGAGAATGATCAGCAGCTTCTTGGATAGCTTTTCTAGCATTGGCTGCACTCATTTGAGGCACAGCTCCCTTAGCATCCAAGATTTGTCTAGTAGGCACGTCCAATCCTTGATAGAACAATATTATCTCCTGCATTTCACTTAGATAATGTTGAGGGCATTTCATCAACAAGTCTTTAAATCTTTCCCAAGCTTGATAAAGAGTTTCATCAGGCTCTTGCTTGAAACTGTTGATAGCCTCCATCTTTTTAGCAGTTTTAGCAGGTGGACAATATCTTTTCAGGAATTTGGTCTTCAAATCTTCCCATGTTGTGATTGAACTAGCAGGCTCATTCCTTAGCCAATTATTAGCAGCTCCTTTAAGCGAAATTGGAAAGATTCTTAGCATGAGTTGATCGTCATAGACTCCTTCTGTAGTAAACAAATCTGCAATCTCGAGGACCTTTTCAACATGTTCATTAGCATCTTCATGTTCCGATCCACTGAAAGCATTTTCTCTTAGTTCCTTGAGAAACTGACCCTTCAACTCAAATTTTGACTTTTCATCAAACTTTGGTCTAGCAACTCCTGAAGTGTAATCAGCACGGGTTTTGTTCATGTATTCCTCCATAGTAGTGTTTTCCGCCATTGTTTCTGTTTCTTCTTCCTCTTTCTCTTCAGAAAAATAATCAAGCTCGAATGAACTTGAAATATCAAAGCTTTTTGTGTTGAAAAGCCTTTTAAGCGAATGAAAGGCTCGTTCAGGATCTTCGAAAGGTGTAATCAAGTTTTTAGTTGAACTCCTGGTCATGCACTTCCTGAAACTATCACAAAAGCATCAGTAGGGTATGTTCAAGAAAGTAGTATAACAGAAAATCAACAACGAAAACGGAATACGAAAAATAAAAGTTACTGATATCTGCAGACGATGCGCCGTATCCAAAAAGTTGGATACGCCGTATCTTATAATCGTTAAAATTTAATCAGACTTTTATTTAGAAAATAAATACGCCGCTTATAATTCAAAATGCGCCGTATCAGTTTAATTATCAAAAATCAACGTATCTAATTTTAGCAAATATAACTGATTTTTGATTTAGAAGATGCGCCGTATCGATAAAATCGATGCGTAGTATCTTTGTAACACCCCAACCCAATAAGGGTAAAGATGTCACACTAATGGTTTCACATCTGATCAAACAAAGCATACATTTCAAATAATACAGAAATTCTCAAAGGTTACAAATGAAATTCTGAAATTTACATGGTTACAACGGAAACAAAACTAAACACTAAGTCTGCAAAAGCAACTCCTTCTAATGGTCTCTACTTCAGAACACTATCAAAGTCTTCTAAATCCAAAAGTCTCTTTACTCATACCCAAACCCGTCGTCCTGCTTATTACCTGCCGCACACGAAAAGAAAACGTGCGGCTGAGCTTAAAAAGCTCAGTGAACAGATACATATACAAAGCAAAGAATAACGAAACAGAAAATATAGTATGGGCAATGGGAATGTCATAAGGTATAAACGAAATACATGGATAATAAGAGAAGAATAGGATAGTCATCCACCACGAGCCCAGAACCTCAAAGTCATAATCTCAACATCATAATCTCAAAGTCATAATCTCATAATCAGAGGGGATACCTCTTAGGCAACCAGATAATATGAGGGGTGTCCTCATGTATCAAAAGGGTGGAGTGATCAGCTCCCAGGAATGTGAAAGGCATGTATTGCACACAGTACCAGTCACCTCAAAGTCATAAACTCAAAGTCATAGTTAAATCCACTAAACATACAAATCTAGGATTGCAACCCATACGCCCCCAAACTCAAAGTCATCCCAAAATCATAGTAGCCATGGCAGATAATCATAAAAGGGACGGTGTGAGAAATCACTCCCCCACACGGGAGTCATGCCAGTGGTGCATCACAGACATGGCCAGGTTACCTTCCTGGCTAGGTACACAGAAATTTGGCTCGGGTATCAAACTAAGAGTCAGGTCTCAAAGTCATCACAAAAGATCATATATCAAAAGGTGCATCTCAAAGTCATATCACAAGGTCCATAGAAAAGGGTTCATATCGAATAGTTCATAATAGTGTGATTCACCAAGGTCTTCCAAAGTTCATATCATAGTTTTAAAAACAAAGGGGATCTTAATTAAAGTTCAAAGTCTTTATCAAAGGTCCATCTTCAAAGTCTTTATTCAAAAGATTCATTTTAGAAAGCTTAATCAAGGTATTTAATTAAAATGGTCTTTAAATTGGTTTCATAAAGATAGTCATTAAAATAACCTTCGTAAAAGATAGTTCAAAACAAGTAGTTCAAAACCTTAGTTTAGTGAACCATTTCAAAATCCTTAGTTTAACAAATCATTCCAAAGTCTTAATTTCTCACAAAGATAGTTCAGAACTTTAGAGCAACTTGGCAAGGCATAGGTCAGATAAACGAAGCTCAGATCATAATCAAGAGGAATATCAAAGGTTCACTCAAAGGGAACATAGCAATGGCTTGGGAAATCTTAACTGAATCATAACTCAAAATCAATGTATAGAATATAAGAACCCTTACTGAAAAAGGGCAGAGTATCTGTACCTTATGACGAAAGCACAAACAGAATATAAACACAGGATATGGGGATAGCTCAAAGTCTCTCCTTCTTCACACCTAAAGGAGTAGAAGGGAATTACAAATCATTCTTAATTAATTGCTTTTCCATTTTTAGTAACTTTCTATTTTTAGCAGGTTTCCATATTTAGTAAGTTTCCACTTTTAGAAAGTTTCCATTTTTAGTAATATGGAGTAACATACTTAGGTAAATCATTATTTCTGGAATTAGGGTATCTTTTATCATATTTTCATAATTGGTCTTTAAGAATTCACAATTTACACTTTATACCCCTTATTACAAAAGTTACACTTTTAACCTTCAATTATTCATAGTTACACATTAAACCCTTAATTTATCAATTTTACACAATGGTCACTTATTTTATCATGTTATATGAATGTATCCTCAATTTTACAGAATTTACACAATAGGTCCCTCTAGTTTACAAAGTTACATATTTAGTCCCTTAATTTACAATTTCAACTTTATATTATTTATAATTACATATTAATCCAGTAAATCATCAAATTAACACATAACCCCCTGAATATATTAAAATACTCAAAACAGCACCAACTTTCCAGAAATTACAAGTTTAGTCCCTCCATTTAATTATTTTCTAAATCGAACCAATATTAAACCCTAAAAACATTTTAATCCTTTAAAATACAAAAATGACACTAGACCCCCTCCTCTTATATTTTATACAGTAAGTACATGTCCCAAAATAAGTTCTAAAAATAACCCTTGAGTTTTAAAAGTTACAAAACTCACCCAAAACAATTTAAACAAATCGTATAACACTTTAATTAGCCAAAACCCTAACCCTAAAAATACAAATCATTACCCCATCATTATACCATCATTTAATACTCATTAAATAGCCAATAACAAGCCCTAATCCTCAAACCCTAATCGAATTACATTTTTATTTCTTTTTCTTCTTAATTTCTTTAAATCGGTAAAAACCAAATAAATCAAAATGATTATGTTTGGCCTTAAAAATTCAAAATAACATTTTTCCTAGGTTAATATGATCATATAGAGTCCAAATAAAATAAATATGAAGCCTCAAAAATTCGGATTGAATTATTTAGGGTTTATACACATTTTTAAGATTTAATTCACAAATAAATTGGTAGATCATGCATGGATCGATTTTAACGTTTTCTTTGTTGTTCTTAACATATATAGGGTCTGAGAAAAATACCAAATCAAGATTTGAACGTGTGGAATGAGGTGTACGAATTCTTTTGTACGTGATTAGCCAAAACGGGTCGAAAATCACCACGACTTCAAAAACGATCTAAAAATCATGAAACCAATTTTCACAGGTCACATATGATGTGAGGAACACAAGAAAAATAAGAGACGAATTTTAAAAAGGTCGAGTGAATCAAAACGAATTATACCTCTTTTGTATGTCGCGACTTACAAAAATTCACCACGATCGATTCGAACGATGAACACCTTCACAATGATTTTTCTAGTACTCCTTGGATGATGCTTGAACTCAGAAAAATGGTCTAGGGATTTTAGAATGTCGAATGGAGGTTGTGGGAATTCTTTTGTGTGTTCTTATCTAATCGGTATTAGGGTTTTGCAAGAAAAGGATGTGATTTGATTTTAAAAATGGAATGCCGTGTGATTAGAGGGAGGGTTAGACCTGAATTTCGGCCAAAATGGTTGGAAATAAGTTGGGATTTATTTACTTCCTATTTTCCATACTTTCCTTAATTACAAAAAAATCATTTAAATCCATATATATCCATACGGTTCACATAGGGGTATTTCGGTAATTTTGCCACTTGTATAAATGTTAAATGAAGTTCTTAAAATTATTTGGGATCATAACTTGTGCATTGTTAGAAGTTTGGAATTTATTTGATACTTTATAAGCTTTTAATTTAGTTTTCAATTTGTAGGGGCAATTTGGTCTTTTTGCACATTTTAGATTTTTAGGGTTTTACAACTCTTCCCCTCTAAAAAAAATTTTCGTCCTCGAAAATTGAAGTCGCAAGGTTAAACAAAGTCGTAGCAAGTCGCAAAGGATCATCACAAACCTTCTCACACCCGATGAGGTTCTTCCAAAAAGATATTCAGACCAAATAGTTTCTCATGACCCGAATCAAAATGAGGTAGGTTCAAAATTTCTCAGAAGGAAACAGAATAAGTTGATTTCTGATCGAAAGGTCCATGCAACATAAAATGGAGGATAGGTGAATCTTCAGGAGGCTCATAGGGAATACGAACAAGATTTTAAATCAAATTTACTATTTCAACAGTAGAGAGCTCTACGAAGAGTTTAAGATTTATAACTGAGGTCAACAGAATGCAAAACGAGAGTTCAACTCAATCAGATATCTAATGAATGAAAGCAAAGTATACGCATAGGTAGAATGAACCTAAAGTCTCACTAATCACGGATAATCCAACGAAATCAAATTCTAAACTTCTTAGGTACTCCCTAAGATATCCTATGCCCACAACAAGTGCACGTTATATGATGTAAGTATTATCACGTTGGCCAGACGTCATAATACTGGAATCATATAAATATGCCCTCATGATGGTCATACTTTATCTCAAATCGAAATCAAAACCACTTATCTTAATCCACCTAGTATTTCTATAGTCTCAGAGGTCAACAAAACAATTGTCACAGTCAAGAGAGAAAACAAAACTATTCGTAAGAGTATCAAAATCCCAGATTGCCTAGCAGAAGTGAGGTACGCCGTCACCAGTATCATATCTTCCACAACTCGCCAAAATCTCTCAAACAAAGCTATCACCGAACATACGAAAAATAAACACGAACTGAAATGCTTCTAGGAAACTTAAATCATCAAGGATCTTATTTAATCTTCAAGAACTTCGGCCTTCATAAAATCTAATCTTCCAAACATGAAGGGTCTGTTTCCCGATTCCGCTCATTCAACACCTCCAATCTCTTCAAGTCCTATTAGTCTGTCTTCGTCTGTCCATCAATCGGGAAGTGAAACCAAGGTCGGAAACTTGTGTTTGGGTCGTCGAGCCTCCTGCAGTTCTTTTTGGAAGGTGATAGAGTGTTGTGGATTTCTGGCACGATCTTTCAGTCTCTCCATCATACAGTCTGCTTCCGTTCTCAATTCATCTTAGTACAACCAAGATGAATAGGGAAGTGAGACTGTACGTCTTCATCAGCTCCAGGTTCGCCATTTTGACTGGATCGTCTTCTTCTGCATCGCCAACACTTCTGCCTTATAAAGAACGTCTTCACTCTTCAGGGTAGTCTCCGTTGTCGTCAACTCCAGGTCAGGCAAGGAACACCGTTGTCTCAACCAACATCAATCTTTCAGAATACACAAATGATCCTCAAATCTCTAACAAGGTGCAAAATGATTTTTCATGTTCTTCCTCGTCTCCGAATGTACCATTAAGTCATACAATGACCATATGCCCAGTACTCATGAGAAATATCATCTATCAAATTCACCAAGATCGTCAGAGCTTTAGCTAATACTATTAGCGTAATTAACCGTCATGGCAGTCGTTTACGAATACGGAAGGCGATTTCAAGAATAGTATCAATTCATCAGAAAGGAAACTTTGCGCTCTGAATTTAAACAAAACACATAATCGTTCCAGGATGGAGGAATATTGGCTCCTACAGCAATACGGTTCAGCTCCCATACATATCTCTAGTCATCACTCATCTTTATCATGAACAAAACTAAAACATGCCCAGAAGATACACTTAAGTAAACTCACTTCCTGGTCTTCGGTTACTGCTCTTCCCGGTTGCTCCAGTCAATTGGTATGATCCGAAAGACATCTTCTTTTAGTGACTAGAATCTCTCGGTATCATGTCAAATCTTACTTCATGCTCCGGTGGAAAACTTGGTGATCCAACAGGGATTATATTCAAGAAGTTCAGGGTGCCCAAATAACGTTCAGTACAAGGTTCATGTTCAGAGAGTTCAAGCGCCAAAAGCTTCTAAGATAAGGTTTAGTCGTTGAAATACGAAATGGTTTCTAGGAAAACTTCAGTACTCGAAACAACATATCTGTAAGGGATGCCAAAACAAATGTGGAAAGTTAAAGTTCTGGCTTATATAGCTGAGATGAGTCCTAACAGATTTACAAAGGTGAAGAATGCATCGCACAAAATTTATTTCAAACATTTCTCAAATCTTATTCGGGAAAATTCTCATAATTCAACGGAGGTACATGAAACGTTAATGCCATAAGAAATTCGAGATAAAATTCTAAACAATACAGCTACTAGACTCCTAACTCCATGCTTAGATTGGTTTACTTGCAGTATATTCCAAGTCTGAATCCTTCTCCTCTTCCTCGCTGATCCATCCGTTCCGGTTCCCTTCTGGCTGGGGAAGTGGTTGACTTGCAAAACCCTCATAAGTGTCTCTTCCTTCATCTTCTATGTGGTCCACAAATCCGTACAAATTGCGAGGTTCGACTCGCACCACTCCTCCTTCTTCTGAAAACCTGGGGCATCTTCCCTGGTATCTAGTTACAATGCCCTCTCCATCTGTTACTTCCGCCCCGTGCAGCTGTTCTTCCGTCCCACTTATATTCATGATGGTCCTCCTTTCTTCGATCCGGCCCGGCTACATCCTAGTGGGGATCAATATCCTCTTGGCAATCCTCCTCAATTTTCCGATCCTCTTTCGGCCGATGGCGAACCTAGTTGTCCAACGATATCTGCGGCGTGCTGGAGGTGCCATGCTGAAAATGACATAAACGATACTAGATATTAAAATTCGGTAGGTGTCAAAATTTACTCGAAACTCAAGAAATTCACGTAAAATATCATCGAATGAGCGATCGGTCAACATTAATCATTCAATCAAGCAGATCGGCAACGCAAATCTTATTATTCGGAAATGAGATGAGAATATCTTTATACTCGTAGTTATGAACTACAAGACTTCTCGCAAGGACATGGATGGGTGAAACAAAATCAAATAGTGTCGGAAGATTCATAGATACTTATCAAAAGCAAAATACAATTAAGAGGATACATCAAGTACGCCATTGCCATGGGGATTCCCAGAATGATCGAAGTGGCATCAAAATGATTAACGAAAGGATCAGAGGTCAGAGTCAAAATCTGAAGATAAGGATCAATTAGTGTCAGGCAATTACTATGCAATTTTCAAAGCTTTCCAGAATTAATCAGGTTCAAATTTTCAGGTGGTGCAAGGTGTGAGCTTTCAATTTCCGAAAGTGATATCAACAGGATCTAACCAAAAGCAAGGCACGAATCAGAGTGATGCGGAAGCAATGATACTTAAACAAATGCCTTATAGTCTACCCATTCCTCACTGGTCAAAACTTAGGTTCCTATGGGAAATCCTAAAGCAATGTTCAAAGGTTGACTTACGAGCGCCTACAGGGAACACTTAGTGGTCCTAACTTACACAGGTCAAGGGTAAATGTATTACGAAATCGCAACCTGGCTCTGATACCATAATTGTAACACCCCAACCCAATAAGGGTAAAGATGTCACACTAATGGTTTCACATCAGATCAAACAAAGCATACATTTCAAATAATACAGAAATTCTCAAAGGTTACAAATGAAATTCTGAAATTTACATGGTTACAACGGAAACAAAACTAAACACTAAGTCTGCAAAAGCAACTCCTTCTAATGGTCTCTACTTCAGAACACTATCAAAGTCTTCTAAATCCAAAAGTCTCTTCACTCATACCCAAACCCGTCGTCCTGCTTATTACCTGCCGCACACGAAAAGAAAACGTGCGGCTGAGCTTAAAAAGCTCAGTGAACAGATACATATACAAAGCAAAGAATAACGAAACAGAAAATATAGTATGGGCAATGGGAATGTCATAAGGTATAAACGAAATACATGGATAATAAGAGAAGAATAGGATAGTCATCCACCACGAGCCCAGAAACTCAAAGTCATAATCTCAACATCATAATCTCAAAGTCATAATCTCACAATCAGAGGGGATACCTCTTAGGCAACCAGATAATATGAGGGGTGTCCTCATGTATCAAAAGGGTGGAGTGATCAGCTCCCAGGAATGTGAAAGGCATGTATTGCACACAGTACCAGTCACCTCAAAGTCATAGTTAAATCCACTAAACATACAAATCTAGGATTGCAACCCATACGCCCCCAAACTCAAAGTCATCCCAAAATCATAGTAGCCATGGCAGATAATCATAAAAGGGACGGTGTGAGAAATCACTCCCCCACACGGGAGTCATGCCAGTGGTGCATCACAGACATGGCCAGGTTACCTTCCTGGCTAGGTACACAGAAATTTGGCTCGGGTATCAAACTAAGAGTCAGGTCTCAAAGTCATCACAAAAGATCATATATCAAAAGGTGCATCTCAAAGTCATATCACAAGGTCCATAGAAAAGGGTTCATATCGAATAGTTCATAATAGTGTGATTCACCAAGGTCTTCCAAAGTTCATATCATAGTTTTAAAAACAAAGGGGATCTTAGTTAAAGTTCAAAGTCTTTATCAAAGGTCCATCTTCAAAGTCTTTATTCAAAAGATTCATTTTAGAAAGCTTAATCAAGGTATTTAATTAAAATGGTCTTTAAATTGGTTTCATAAAGATAGTCATTAAAATAACCTTCGTAAAAGATAGTTCAAAACAAGTAGTTCAAAACCTTAGTTTAGTGAACCATTTCAAAATCCTTAGTTTAACAAATCATTCCAAAGTCTTAATTTCTCACAAAGATAGTTCAGAACTTTAGAGCAACTTGGCAAGGCATAGGTCAGATAAACGAAGCTCAGATCATAATCAAGAGGAATATCAAAGGTTCACTCAAAGGGAACATAGCAATGGCTTGGGAAATCTTAACTGAATCATAACTCAAAATCAATGTATAGAATATAAGAACCCTTACTGAAAAAGGGCAGAGTATCTGTACCTTATGACGAAAGCACAAACAGCATATAAACACAGGATATGGGGATAGCTCAAAGTCTCTCCTTCTTCACACCTAAAGGAGTAGAAGGGAATTACAAATCATTCTTAATTAATTGCTTTTCCATTTTTAGTAACTTTCTATTTTTAGCAGGTTTCCATATTTAGTAAGTTTCCACTTTTAGAAAGTTTCCATTTTTAGTAATATGGAGTAACATACTTAGGTAAATCATTATTTCTGGAATTAGGGTATCTTTTATCATATTTTCATAATTGGTCTTTAAGAATTCACAATTTACACTTTATACCCCTTATTACAAAAGTTACACTTTTAACCTTCAATTATTCATAGTTACACATTAAACCCTTAATTTATCAATTTTACACAATGGTCACTTATTTTATCATGTTATATGAATGTATCCTCAATTTTACAGAATTTACACAATAGGTCCCTCTAGTTTACAAAGTTACATATTTAGTCCCTTAATTTATAATTTCAACTTTATATTATTTATAATTACATATTAATCCAGTAAATCATCAAATTAACACATAACCCCCTGAATATATTAAAATACTCAAAACAGCACCAACTTTCCATAAATTACAAGTTTAGTCCCTCCATTTAATTATTTTCTAAATCGAACCAATATTAAACCCTAAAAACATTTTAATCCTTTAAAATACAAAAATGACACTAGACCCCCTCCTCTTATATTTTATACAGTAAGTACATGTCCCAAAATAAGTTCTAAAAATAACCCTTGAGTTTTAAAAGTTACAAAACTCACCCAAAACAATTTAAACAAATCGTATAACACTTTAATTAGCCAAAACCCTAACCCTAAAAATACAAATCATTACCCCATCATTATACCATCATTTAATACTCATTAAATAGCCAATAACAAGCCCTAATCCTCAAACCCTAATCGAATTACATTTTTATTTCTTTTTCTTCTTAATTTCTTTAAATCGGTAAAAACCAAATAAATCAAAATGATTATGTTTGGCCTTAACAATTCAAAATAACATTTTTCCTAGGTTAATATGATCATATAGAGTCCAAATAAAATAAATATGAAGCCTCAAAAATTTGGATTGAATTATTTAGGGTTTATACACGTTTTTAAGATTTAATTCACAAATAAATTGGTAGATCATGCATGGATCGATTTTAACATTTTCTTCGATGTTCTTAACATATATAGGGTCTGAGAAAAATACCAAATCAAGATTTGAATGTGTGGAATGAGGTGTATGAATTCTTTTGTACGTGATTAGCCAAAACTGGTCAAAATCACCACGACTTCAAAAACGATCTAAAAATCATGAAACCAATTTTCACAGGTCACATATGATGTGAGGAACACAAGAAAAATAAGAGACGAATTTTACAAAGGTCGAGTGAATCAAAACGAATTATACCTCTTTTGTATGTCGCGACTTACAAAAATTCACCACGATCGATTCGAAAGATGAACACCTTCACAATGATTTTTCTAGTACTCCTTGGATGATGCTTGAACTCAGAAAAATGGTCTAGGGATTTTAGAATGTCGAATGGAGGTTGTGGGAATTCTTTTGTGTGTTCTTATCTAATCGGTATTAGGGTTTTGCAAGAAAAGGATGTGATTTGATTTTAAAAATGGAATGCCGTGTGATTAGGGGGAGGGTTAGACCAGAATTTCGGCCAAAATGGTTGGAAATAAGTTGGGATTTATTTACTTCCTATTTTCCATACTTTCCTTAATTACAAAAAATCATTTAAATCCATATATATCCATACGGTTCACATAGGGGTATTTTGGTAATTTTGCCACTTGTATAAATGTTAAATGAAGTTCTTAAAATTATTTAGGATCATAACTTGTGCATTGTTAGAAGTTTGGAATTTATTTGATACTTTATAACCTTTTAATTTAGTTTTCAATTTGTAGGGGCAATTTGGTCTTTTTGCACATTTTAGATTTTTAGGGTTTTACAATCTGTTTAATAATTCGAAAACTGTTTTTTAATTTAAATTGACAATACGCCGTATCTGTTAAAACAGATGCGTCGTATGGCGTTATTGTTTAGAAAAATTTCTTATTAAAAACAGAATACGCCGTATCTTGGGGAAAGATGCGTCGTATCGAATTTAGTAAACGCGTTGTATTTTTAAAAAATTAAACGCAATACGCCGTATCTGTGAAAACAGATGCGCCGTATCGTTTGAATCAGCAAGGTACAACGATAGCAAAATACAGAAAACAGAAAAAATAAAAACAAAAATAAAAACAAGCAAAAAGAAACAAAAATAAAGAAAATAAAAACACACAAAACAGAAAATATGCAAATAATACAATGAATGCAATTAATCTAATATATAACAGGGTTAGCGGTTAGAATAAAAATTAAAAAGAAAAACCTAGCTAAAATACTAATCAAATTAACAGATAATAACAATTCACTCCCCGGCAACGACGCCAAAAACTTGATGCGCGTGCGTGTTATGCTCTAATTTATACCCACGGTGTGTCATTGTGGTTTTAGCAGTATTCAAGTTTTAAATTTATATTTAACCGACTTATCAATAACACACACACTTTAACGAGCAGTGTACCCGGTCAGTATGAATATAATGGTAAGTAGAGTGTCGATCACTAAGAGTGAAATGTATTATCTAGTTATTCTAATCACTATTTTAATATCTTAAGTTAGCTATACAACCTAATCTAACGCAAGGGGGTTCAGCCTGAGAGACTGGCTCGGTTTGGTTATGATTAAATATAAACTAAACTAATAAGCACGAATCAGCGATTAGCACACACGTACATAGATAAATACTTGAGACAATAAGAAGACCTGTCCTGATAATTAAGTAGCTTGTCACTTGTTTTATTGCTAGTTTTATATGAAGTGTATAGTTCGATGCGACGCACCGAGATTTTAACCCTTTCTCGTTGGCTCTAATCTTATCGGCGAGTAAACCCTTAATGATCACTTATGTGTATCCCACTATCCTAAAACGATAGGATAAATAGGCGAGGACAAAGGCATGGCGACCCGATCAATGCTCAGCTAGACACAGAGGTTATCAATGCACTAATAAAAGTCACCAAAGACATCAACATATAAACTTTAATTAATGGGAAAGCAATTTTAAGGGGTTTTCCGTAGTCACATGGAATCGGCCCATCAATCCTGATGAATTAAAGTGTACTAATACAATAAAACAAAACTACTTAATGAATTGAATACATGCAGGACCTTCTTACAGCTCTTGTATCTTCGTTCAAGGTGTGTCTTGTGCTGCTACTTCGTCTGAATTCGGCTCTCTTTCTCTCGTACTATGTATATTGCACGAACAAAGGTCTCGAAATTCGTCTGGCCTTGGGGTATTTATAGTTTCTGTCTGAGGGTAAGATGCGGCGCATAGGATAAGTAGATGCGACGCATTGACTTAACTTCGCGTGGGGTCCAAGATTAATATATTCAGGAATATTCGTACACCGCCAGAAGATGCGGCGTAACTCCATTTATCTATGCGGCGCATGTCCTTTGCCGTCTTGGATTATAACTTGTGAAATCTTGATAGTGATGCGCCGTATGTTAGAAGTAGGATGCGGCGTATCTGGAGCAGAATGGTCTTGATCTTGTACATTTCAGTAGACTCTTAACTTCTTGCTTGTTTTGCTCCATAATTAGTCCAAAATCGCCAAGTTTCACATAATACTTGTTTTTTACCTGAGAATTACAAAAGTAAACATTAACGTATCAATTCTCACAGATAATATAATAAAACAAGTCAAATAAATAGGATAAATGATGGTAATAAAATGTACTTATTTGAGTTCATCACCTTCTCTTTGTCTCTTAGGCTGTTCCTCATCAACAAACTTATCTTTATGAACAGAACTAAGAACCTCACTAGACTTATCTTGACTACCAGACTTAATTTCCATACCAGCATTAACTTCACCAGACTTAATCTCACCAGAATTAACACCTTCAGCAGACTTATCCAATTCTTCATCAGATTCTTCATCAATTATTAACTTTCTGTTTGGATATTTGCTTTTCTTCTTTTGTTGTTGAATTTTACTCAGAGATTGAGCTAGTGTTTTTGCTGCTTCCTTTGTTTCCGGACTTATATCTACTTCATCAGCTGGTTTATCCTTTGCTGGTGTCTTTTCAACTTGTTCTTCCTCCAAATTCCTCCCCTGTTTGGAAGAATTTTCATCCTCACCCCCTTGATCATCAAAAGCAACTCCTTTCTCCTTCATTACTTTCTCCAACTTTTTAACCCTCTTAACCAAGGTCAGAATAGCCCCACTCTTAGCATTGTTTGCCTTCTCCAAGAATTCTATTCTCTTAACCAAAGCAGGCACCAAGGTGAGAAGATCCTCCAGAGTCATAGAGTTAGATTCCTCCTCCTGAATAGGACTTGGAATATGGGTTTGCTGTGGTGGTGAAGATGGTGTAGGTGTAGGTACTCTTTGTTGGGATGGTGATGAACTTGGTTGTGGTGTTGGTGATCTTGGTTGTTCCTGAGCTTGCTCCACATTGGTTGGTTGTTTAACAGTAGATGTACCTGCAATGTTAGTTGAACCAGGAAGCATAGCAGGCAAAAGTGGCCAAGGTGCCCCATTAAATCCCCTTTTCATGTTTGCAAAGATTTTAGGAGTAAAAGCCACAATCACATAAATTTGCATTTTATCTTCAGGTTCAAAATTTAAAATCATTTGCAAAAATCTTGGGTACATCAAAAACTTATGTTTTGCATTTTTGACATTTGCAACCATGCCATCAAAAATCAATTTTGAAAAATTAAAAGGCCGTCCAAGTGCAAGACAGACCAATGCAAAAGCAATGTTGCTTCCAAACTGATCCCATCCACCACTCTTGGGACTTAGGCAATGGAGCAAATGATGAAGTAAAAATCTCCACTGTGGTGTAAAATAGCTTTTCCAAAAAGTAAAGGTACCATCAGTGGGATATCCTATAGTTCTCATACCCTCTAAAAGGTCATCATTGGACAATATGTATTCCCCTGAAGCATCACCCAATTGGAGACTACTCCTAATGGAGGCTTTAGTAATGGTGAAGTCATGGGTGTCAATTGTTGCCCGTAGCTGTGGTGTACCATCAGCTAGGGTTTCATAGGTCACAGACCCCCAAAATTGCTTAACAATAGATGCATAAATAGTAGGATTTGCAGTTAAAGCGTACCGAAGGTTAGAACCTTTCAAGAAATCTACTATCTGCTCAAAGCCGTCACTTTGGTTTGGCATCTTCAAGAAACCAACTTGATTGTGCTTGTCAACAAACTTTAGTGAAGCCATTGATGAGAGAATGACTAAGTGCTGGTTGAGAATTTAAATTAGGGTTTTTACTGGTAGTAGAAAAACAGAGTAAATCTTTGCCGTGATTAAAGATTGTAGAAGTTAGAAGTAAATAATGGATAAAGATGAAAAATGAATTAAATCTTATCCATATATACCTCTTTCCCCCAAAAATATCAACGGTCATATTTAAATAAGATAAAAAATTTATATTTGACTGACCAGACCTAACGGTTAGAAATTAATTACCTTTGACACTACCAGACTTAAAATTGGTCAACCAGACTTAATCACTGACTCACCAGACTTAACTAAAGAATCAGACTTACACACTGAGCAAGACTTCATATCACCAATCCATATTGATCTGCAAAAGTTAGTCCCAACACCAAGAGAAAAACAAGAAAAGCATACAAATTCAAAATTTTACAAAAATATATATATATATATTTTTTAAAAACTAGTATTAATTCTACTACAAGGATTAACTCCTAAGATTACCAGTATTAAAAATAACTACAAGAATTAACTTCTAATACTACCAGAATTAAAGAAAATCCTAAGTGCTGGTTATTATACAAACTTTACATTTTGACCTCCCCTTAAGTTTAACCTCACCTTAAGTTTAACTATGGGTTTATCATACCAATGCTAACCACTAAGTAATTAAACCTAGGGCCATCAAAAGCTTTAGTTAAGAGGTCTGCAACATTGAAGTCTGTGTGTATTTTATCCACTCTAATTAATTTCTTTTCATAGCAATCCCTAATGAAATGATGCCAGATTTCTATATATTTAGTTTTAGAGTGGTACAAAAGGTTCTTAACTATACAGATAGGGCTCTCATTATCTATGTGAATTATAGTGTTCATAAAGTTCAAACCATAATCCAGCATTTGGTTCTGAATCCACTAGACTTGTCCACAGTAATTGGCAGCTGCTACATATTCAGCTTCAGTAGTTGATGTAGCTACAATGGTCTACTTCTTGCATTGCCAAGAGATTAATCTTCTTCCAAGGAATTGACAACCTCCAGTTGTGGATTTCCTATCAAGGCTTGCACCTGCATAATCACTGTCTGAATAGGCTTCCAGGTCAAAAGATGACTCCCTAGGATACCAAAGGCCCAAATTGGGTTTGCCCTTTAGGTATCTAAAGATTCTCTTCACAGCATGAAGATGTGAAGTCTTGGGCTTAACCTGAAAACGTGAACAAACACAGACTGCATACATAATGTCAGGTCTAGAAGCAGTAAGATACATTAGAGAACCTATCATTGATCTGTAAAGATGCACGTCTACATCAGCAGCATCTTCATCCTTTGTTAAAGGCACCTTGTTCTCCATGGGAGTAACTGCAGTCTTCACATTTGAAAAGGCAAACTTCTCCAAAATCTCTG
Organism: Artemisia tridentata subsp. tridentata; assembly: GCA_021014915.2. NCBI lineage: Eukaryota > Viridiplantae > Streptophyta > Magnoliopsida > Asterales > Asteraceae > Artemisia > Artemisia tridentata. The sequence continues at coordinate 140,633,485 of CP139505.1, read as the reverse complement.
AAACATACTTGTCTTGAGAGATAAAGAGTCCATCTGCTTGTTGTCTCACTTGCAGTCCTAAGAAAAATGTGAGTTCATCCATAGAACTCATCTGAAACCTCCCCTTCATTAATGCTTCAAATTCCTCACACCAAGACCTTTTAGTAGAACCAAATATGATATCATCCACATAAACCTGGACTAAGATGATATCCTTCTTGTTTCTCTTGATGAACAAGGTCTTGTCAATTACACCTCTTTTATACCCCATGCTCTTCAAGGAAGTTGGAGAGAGTTGCATACCAAGCTCTGGGAGCTTGATGTAGACCATATAAAGATTTGATGACTTTGTACACTTTCATGGGTTCTGATGGATCAACAAAAGCCAGGAGGTGGATGAACATATACCTCTTCTTCTATAGTTCCATACAAAAAGGCACTCTTCACATCCATCTGATAGACTATGAACCCCATATATGATGCATAGGCTAAAAATAACCTAATAGCCTCAATCCTGGCTACCGGAGCAAAAACCTCATCATAATCTATCCCCTCCTCTTGTCTATACCCTTGTGCTACTAATCGTGCCTTATTCCTTACAACTACTCCTCTTTCATCCCTTTTATTTCTAAAGACCCACTTTGTGCCAATCACCTTAGCTCCACTTGGTAGATCTACAAGAACCCAAACTTTCTAAAATTTGAATTGCAATAACTCCTCTTGCATTGCTTCCACCCAACTCTCATCTTCAAGTGCTTCAGAGACTTTAGTGGGTTCCTTTTGAGAAAGGAAACAAGCAAACAAGCAATGTTGTTGGTCCTTGTGGTTGACCCTTTGCTGCTTCTTAATAAGACTGATAAGTGCATGAGATGTAGGAATCTTTTGCACTTTACTTCTTGTTTGAACAACTGATTGAGGATCACCAATTCTATGAATTTTGGGATGAACTTTGTGAATTCTGAGTGTTGGAGTTGGACTTACATCTACTTCAGTGGGTAGGTTGTTGAAATCAGTAACTACCCCTTCTTCATCATAAGAAGCCCCATCAAAAATGCCTTCATCTGGCTTATCAAAGACCTCAAGTTCAGGCATCTCAGAATCATCAAAATCAGCATTTGGAGTAGACTCAGTTTGAGCAGAATTAACAGCATCTCTACCAGACTTAACTGAGTTAATGCTGGTAGGCTTCTCTCCACCAGAATTAATGACAATACTACCAGGATTAACCAGATTAGTGCTGGTAGCCTTCTTCCCAAGATGTTTGTCAGCCAAAGCATTCATTTCTTCTCTGAAGGATAAGATTTCTTCTAAAACTTTTGTAGGAGAACCCTCTTCTCCTTGAGGCTTGTTCACAATCTCTTTCCTATTTGTAGAAGATTTCTTTGTTCCTTCATTTGCAGCAACATGGTTGACTTCTGTGGTAGGAATCACAATAAGCTCCTCAATATCTTTGCCTTAATCATCAATGCTTGCATCTTGAGTACCTACATTGTTAGGCACTTCTACGGAACCTGCATCAGGGTTAGCTTGATTCTCCTTGGAGACAGGAATATAGTTCATAGAATCAGTTAAATAATCAAGATCAAACATCCATCTATGACCTAGTCCTTTCACATTGGGTTTTTCCTCAAGAAAATTAACATGAAGATTTTCCTATACTTTCTTGGTCACTAAATTATAAACCCTAAAGGCCTTACTATTTAGTGAATACCCAACTAGAAACCCCTCATAAGATTTTCCTTCAAATTTTCCAAGCACACTCAAGGTATCAAGAATGGTCACATGGCACCCAAAAGGCCTTATATAGCTAACAACTGGTTTATAGCCAAAAATAAGCTCATAAGGTGTTTTATTCTGAGGCTTGGTCACTCTAACCCTATTGAATATATAGCAAGCAGTTGCAACTGCTTCAGCCCAAAAGGTTGTGGGTAAGAATGAGTCTGCTAGCATGGTTCTAGCTGCCTCAATTAGGGTCCTGTTCATTCTCTCAGCAATTCCATTTTGCTGTGGAGTTCTAGCATTGCTATAATGTTGCTTGATTCCTTTTTCACCACAAAACTCAATCATGCTCCTATTCTTAAATTCTGTGCCATTGTCAGTCCTAATGATCTTAACCTTGTGATTGAGTAGGTTTTCTATTTGCCTAATGAACCTTTGAATTAAATCAGAGGTTTCATCTTTAGTAGACATAAAGAATACCCAGAAATACCTGGTGCAGTCATCAGTAATGACAAGGAAATAACTAGCATGGTTGATACTTCTAACAGATGTAGGGCCAAACAGATCCATGTGTAAGGTATGCAAAGGCTTAGTGACAATCCTATCTAACTTAGCCTTATAAGAAGCTCTATGCTGTTTGCCTTTATTACAAGCTACACAGGCATGGTCATTCTTAAAAATCTTGGAAGGTAAGCCTCTAACTAAATTACCCTTCACAAGTTTGTTCATATTCTTGAAATTAACATGACCTAACCTTTTATGCCACAATTTAGATTCATCCAATGTGGCTTTTGCAAGCAAACAAGCAGAACCTTTTGCAACTTCAGGTGCTTTCATATCAAAACTGTACATGTTGTGTTGTCTAGGAACTTTAAGAAGTATCTGACTTTCATCAGGCATCTTAAAGTCCGAAGTCAATACAAAACATTCAGTTTCACTAAAAAGCACCTTATGCTGCTTATCACAAATTTGTGATATTGAGAAAAGGTTAAACTGCCCTAGTTCTTTTACAAAAGATACATTGTCAAATTCTAAATTGAGAAAAGGTTGGAATTCTTGAAAATCCTTCAGATGATTCTTGTTACCAGTCATGTGCCCAGAGCACCCACTATCAAATATTCCTTTGTCTTCCATGTTCTTCAGTGGATGTTCCTGCACAAAAGTAGAGAAATTAGTTTCTCTTTAGGACCCAAGCCTCTGAAGACTTGGGTCTGCCCTGTGGATCAACAAATTTATAGGTCTTGTATGAGCTTGATCCACTGTTGTTCTTGGATTCATAGGTAAGTGTGTTCTTAAAAGGATCCCAAGACCAACATGCTGGGGTCTTAACAGCAGAATCCCCATTTTCCCTTACAGCACTTGAGCTTGAAGCTTGTGCTGCATTATTAGTAAAAGGACTCCTCACAGCTGAATGAGGTTTGTAAAAATTGTTTCTTTGATTATATGAATTCACCTGTGGTCTATTTATTGGTTGCCTGGGTCCAGAATGATTAAACCACCCAGAATTAACACTTGGCCTCACATAATTAACATTTTGACCAACAAAACTAACATTTGGTCTACCAGAATTAAAATTTGGTCTACCAGAATTAAAATTTGGTCTACCAGTACTAACAGATGACCAACCAGAATTAACATTAGGCATACCAGAATTAACTTGAGCTGGTCTAGTCACAAACTTATTAGCATGATTAATCCTGTTAGCATTATTCCAAACTGGTTTATCATTCATATGGCCAGCATTAACACTCTTATCTTTTCTAAGCTCAGCCTCTCTTTTCATCCTAACCTCATGAAAATCACAGTCCCTAATTAAATGACTTAAACTACCACACACAAAACATCTTTTAGGACCAAAATTGTGGTTTCTCTTGTACTCTTTTCTCATTCTATCAGGCTTTGGTGACTCTTGATTTCTAACAGACTTCCTAGGACTTTTTATGTGAGAATCACAACTAGGTTTATCTGTATGAGGTTTGGGTGTAGTCACAGCTGGTTCACTATTTTTGACTGATCTTGACTCAGAAACATTTTTAGGTACACTCTCTGATTCTGAATCAGACTGCTCAGAGATATCTCTTCTAGATCCTTTACTGTCATTGGTTTGACAAGTGGAGTATTCACTAGATTTATCATCTGAGCTGCCTGTCTCAGGATAGATAAGACCCTTTTTACCATATACAAACAAGGAGTAATCTAGGTCTTTCTTTTGTAGAGGGGTGTAGTCTTCACTTAATGGAGATGGCACCCCTTTAAAATTATTAGCTTTAATGAACCTATTGTACACAGGCTTACCAATAGAATCCTCTTTCCTACATTTGAACACAGATCTGTCCATTTCTTCCTCATAGCTAAGAACTTCACTATCTGACTGTATTCCATAACCTAAGCCAATCTTACTTGTAGAGCTCATACTAGATGCTATTATCTTATCCTGACATGTAGCAAAATGAGTCCATTTATCTACTTTCTTTTGCAATTCATCTCTTTCCTTAACAGCTTTTAAGCCTGCTTTTCTATATCTCTTAAGTTTTTCATCTTTTTCATATATCTCATTAGCTTGAAAGGTGAGTTTTTCGTTTAAGGAAGCCTGTTTGTTTTGATAGTTCACTATTTGTGCTTCTAAAGTTTTAACAGCTTTAGTATAAGCAAGAATTTTTGCTTCTTGATCACCTGTTTGTGTTAATTGTTCATCACACAAAACTTTAACATGATTATATGAATCAATGCATAATTTTGAGCACAAAGATACCTCATTACTGGAACCAATAGCCATAAGTGCATGGTTTGGCTCTTCATCCTCAGGTGTGTGTTCATCCCAATTCACAGCTCCAGCTTCCAATGTCATCAAGCTCGTCTGATTCTTCCCCATCTTATCATCATCTTGAGAGTCAGAACCCTTCTTCTTTTTCCAATCAGTAGTCACTTTTTCCGTGCAATCTCTGGCAAAGTGACCATGCTTGTGACAATTGTAGCACTCAATAGTCCTCCTATTGTATCCCACTGGTGACTTCCCATCAAGCTTAATGTTCCTCCCAGTCTGCTTGTAAAACTTCTTAACCCTGAAAGCAATCATGGCAATTTGCCATTTGATATCCATTTCTTCAACTTCAACATCATTGATCTGTTCCAGATCCTCACTGATGAAGTCTTGATCTTCTGGTTCCTTAGCAAGAAGTGAGTAAATTACTTCATCAGCAAAGCCTGCTGGAGCATCTCTTTCTTTTCTCATGCTGCTAGAAGAAGTTCCATAACCACCAGAATTAATGCTGCCAGACTTAACCTTGTTAGTGCTGCTCTTGCCTTGAGAAACAAAAGCAACATTTGTAGAACTTGAAGATGCTTTTCCTTGGATTTCCTGTTCAAACACCTTGAGGTTGTTGTACAGGTCATCAGTAGTCATGGTGTCAATTTCACCATTCATCCTCATGGTCAATGTCACACTTGACCATTCTTTTGGTAGTGCTCTAAGAAACTTTTGGTTTGCATCTTCTTCTGACACAGCTGCACCATGAACCTCCAATTGTGATAGAAGATGTTGAAACCTATCATAACCTTTTTCCAATCCCTCTGAACTGGATACACTGAAAGCTTCAAATTGCTGTTTAAGAACAGCCTTTTGCATCTTCTTGGAGTTAGCATTCCCTCCAAATCTTTTCTTGATAGCCTCCCAAATTTCCTTGGCATCATTCATGCCATGAAACCTTCTCAAATTCTCTTTGGGAATTGCCATTAGCAGCATAGTCTTGGCCTTCTTCTCCTTTTCAACAGCCCGTATCTCTTCAGCAGATACTGGTGGTAATATTCTAATCACTCCATCTGTTCATTGTGAAATCCTTTTCTTCGAATTCCCATTCTGTATGACCTTCCAAACTTCGCTGTCAATATACTCCAGATAATGTTCCATCTCCATAGCCCAAAATATCATATTCTTCTCTCTTTAGGATTGGGAGTTTTATGTTGGATATGGTTGTTGTTGCAGAGATGGGTTGTTGTTGTCTAGATGTGCTTGCTTCAGGTTTTTCTTCATCATGGATTGATTTTTCATCATCACTGTTGTGAACTGAGAAACCATCATTCTTATAGGAATTTTCAACGCCAGACATTTTTGCAGGGTTTGGGTGACTGAATTTAGGGTTTGGATGTTGTGTTTCTTCAAACTCAGAGTCTCTTTACAGGCTCTGATACCACTTGTTGGTCCACACGAATTATGGATCCAAGTAGCCTTGATTACTTGTTAGACGACTTTTATAAACCAAATCGATCTAAGTAAGAAACTCTAACACTTTGCTTATTGTTAATGCGGAATCTTAACAACAAACAATGAAGAACACAATAATAACTAACTTCGTATATTGATTTGTTTAATCTAAGTGATTACAATCTTCGTCGTTATCTCTAAACTAATGACTAAGGTTCCTTTTATACACTAAGGAAACCCTAGATACAAAACTTGTTGAAGGATATACGTATCTTCTCTAAAGATAATTACGTATCCTTTCCTAACTTATCTAACAAACTTTCCTAACTTTCATGACCAGACTTAACAACTAAAGTCAAACAGACTTAACTTACTCTACCAGACTTAATAATAAACAACCAGACTTAACTATTACAAGACTTAACTAATAGAACTACCAGACTTAATTACGTAGCCCACCAGACTTAATTCTGTTCTTCCATTAAGTCTTCTCTTGTCTTGTGATAATTCCCAACATCTGGTCGTTCATTGTTAAGTCTGGTAGAATATTAATAGTTAAGTCTGTTTGACTTTAGTAATTAAGTCTGTTTATGAAAGTTAGGAAAGTTTGTTAGATATAAGTTAGGAAAGGATACGTAGTTATCTTTAGAAAAGATACGTATATCCTTCTACACGTTTTGTATGTAGGGTTTCCTTAGTGTATAAAAGGAACCCTAGGCATTAGTTTTTGATAACGACGAAGATTGTACTCATATTGATTAAAGAATTAATATACGAAGTTAGTTATAGTTATTGTGTTCTTCATTGTTAGTGTTAAGATTCCGCATTAGCATTAACAATTCGTTTTAGAGTTTCTTACTTAGATTGATTTGAATTTATTCAAGTCGTCTAACAAGTAACAAGGCTACTTGGATCCATAACGTGTGGACAGACAAGTGGTATCAGAGCGTGTAAAAGACTCTGAGTTTGAAGAAACACAACATCCAAACCCTAAATTCACTCACCTAAACCCTGCAAAATGTCTAACGTTGAAAATCCCAATAAGAATGATGGTTTCTCAGTTCACAACAGTGATGATGAAAAATCAATCCATGATGAAGAAAAACCTGAAGCAAGCACATCTAGACAACAACAACCCATCTCTGCAACTACAACCATATCCAACATAAAACTCTCAATCCTAAAGAGAGAAGAATATGACATCTGGGCTATGGAGATGGAACATTATCTGGAGTATATTGACAGCGAAGTCTGGAAGGTCATACAGAAAGGGAATTCGAAGAAAAGGATTTCACAAGGTATAGATGGAGTGATTAGGATATTACCACCAGTATCTGCTGAAGAGATACGGGCTGTTGAAAAAGAGAAGAAGGCCAAGACTATGCTGCTAATGGCAATTCCCAAAGAGCATTTGAGAAGGTTTCATGGCATGAATGATGCCAAGGAAATTTGGGAGGCTATCAAGAAAAGATTTGGAGGGAATGCTAACTCCAAGAAGATGCAAAAGGCTGTTCTTAAACAGCAATTTGAAGCTTTCAGTGTATCCAGTTCAGAGGGATTGGAAAAAGGTTATGATAGGTTTCAACATCTTCTATCACAATTGGAGGTTCATGGTGCAGCTGTGTCAGAAGAAGATGCAAACCAAAAGTTTCTTAGAGCACTACCAAAAGAATGGTCAAGTGTGACATTGACCATGAGGATGAAGGATGAAATTGACACCATGACAACTGATGACCTGTACAACAATCTCAAGGTGTTTGAACAGGAAATCCAAGGAAAAGCATCAAGTTCTACAAATGTTGCTTTTGTTTCTCAAGGCAAGAGCAGCACTAACAAGGTTAAGTCTGGCAGCGTTAATTCTGGTGGTTATGGAGCTTCTTCTAGCAGCATGAGAAAAGAAAGAGATGCTCCAGCAGGCTTTGCTGATGAAGTAATTTACTCACTTCTTGCTAAGGAACCAGAAGATCAAGACTTCATCAGTGAGGATCTGGAACAGATCAATGATGTTGAAGTTGAAGAAATGGATATCAAATGGCAAATTGCCATGATTGCTTTCAGGGTTAAGAAGTTTTACAAGCAGACTGGGAGGAACATTAAGCTTGATGGGAAGTCACCAGTGGGATACAATAGGAGGACTGTTGAGTGCTACAATTGTCACAAGCATGGTCACTTTGCCAGAGATTGCAAGGAAAAGGTGACTACTGATTGGAAAAAGAAGAAGGGTTCTGACTCTCAAGATGATGACAAGATTGGGAAGAATCAGACGAGCTTGATGACATTGGAAGCTGGAGCTGTGAATTGGGATGAACACACACCTGAGGATGAAGAGCCAAACCATGCACTTATGGCTATTGGTTCCAGTAATGAGGTATCTTTGTGCTCAAAATTATGCATTGATTCATATAATCATCTTAAAGCTTTGTGTGATGAACAATTAACACAAATAGGTGATCAGGAAGCAAAAATTCTTGCTTATACTAAAGCTGTTAAAACTTTAGAAGCACAAATAGATAACTATCAAAACAAACAAGCTTCCTTAAATGAAAAACTCACCTTTCAAGCTAATGAGATATATGAAAAAGATGAAAAACTTAAGAGATATAGAAGAACAGGCTTGAAAGCTGTTAAGGAAAGAGATGAATTGCAAAAGAAAGTAGACAAATGGACCCATTCTGCTAAGTGTCAGGATAAGATAATAGCATCTAGTATGAGCTCTACAAGTAAAATTGGCTTAGGTTATGGGATACAGTCAGATAGTGAAGTTCTAAGCTATGAGGAAGAGATGGACAGATCTGTGTTCAAATGTAGAAAAGAGGATTCTATTGGTAGGCCAGTGTACAATAGGTTCATTAAAACTGATAATTTTAAAGGGGTGCCACCTCCATTAAGTGGAGATTACACTCCTCTACAAAAGAAAGACCTAGATGACTCTTTGTTTGTATATGGTAAAAAGGGTCATATCTATCCTGAGACAGGCAACTCAGATGACAAATCTAGTGAATACTCCACTTGTCAAACCAATGACAGTGAAGGATCTACTAGAGATGTCTCTGAGCAGTCTGATTCAGAATCAGAGAGTGCACCTAAAGATGTTTCTGAGTCAAAATCAGTCAAAAATAGTGAACCAGTTGTGACTACACCCAAACATCATACAGATAAACCTAGTTGTGATACTCACATAAAATCTCCTAGGAAGTCTGTTAAAAATCAAGAGTCACCAAAACCTGATAGGATGAGAAGAGAGTACAAGAGAAACCACTGTTTTGGTCCTAAAAGTTGCTTTGTGTGTGGTAGTCTAAGTCATTTGATTAGGGACTGTGATTTTCATGAGGTTAGGATGAAAAGAGAGGCTGAACTTAGAAAGAATAAGAGTGTTAATGCTGGCCATATGAATGAAAAACCATTTTGGAATAATGCTAATAGGATTAATCATGCTAATAAGTTTGTGACTAGACCAGCACAATTTAAATATGGTATGCCTAATGTTAATTCTGGTTGGTCATTTGTTAGTTCTGGTAGATCAAATTTTAGTTATGATATACCAAATTTTAATACTGGTAGACCAAATTTTAATTCTGGTAGACCAAATGTTAGTTCTGTTGGTCAAAATGTTAATTATGTGAGGCCAAGTGTTAATTCTGGGTGGTTTAATCATTCTGGACCCAGACAACCAATAAATAGACCACAGGTGAACTCATATAATCAAAGAAACAATTTTTACAAACCTCATTCACCTGTGAGGAGTCCTTTTGCTAATAATGCAGCACAAGCTTCAAGCTCAAGTGCTGTAAGGGAAAATGGGGATTCTACTGTTAAGACCCCAGCATGTTGGTCTTGGGATCCTTTTAAGAACACACTTACCTTTGAATCCAAGAACAACAGTGGATCAAGCTCATACAAGACCTATAAATTTGTTGATCCACAGGGCAGACCCAAGTCTTCAGAGGCTTGGGTCCTAGAGAGAAACTGATATCTCTACTTTTGTGTAGGAACATCCACTGAAGAACATGGAAGACAAAGGAATATTTGATAGTGGGTGATCTGGGCACATGACTGGTAACAAGAATCAACTGAAGGATTTTAAAGAATTCCAAGGAGGTTCTGTTACCTTTGGAGGAAGTAAAGGTCAGATAACTGGTAAAGGTAGAATTGTTGTAGGCAATTTGGAGTTTGACAATGTATCTTTTGTAAAAGAACTAGGGCAGTTTAACCTTTTCTCCATATCACATATTTATGATAAGCAGCATAAGGTGCTTTTTAGTGAAACTAAATGTTTTTTCTTGACTTCGGACTTAAAGATGCCTGATGAAAGTCAGATCCTTCTTAAAGTTCCTAGACAACACAACATGTACAGTTTTGATATGAAAGCACCTGAAGTTGCAAAAGGTTCTGCCTGTTTGCTTGCAAAAGCCACATTGGATGAATCTAAATTGTGGCATAAAAGGTTAGGTCATGTTAACTTCAAAAATATGAACAAACTTGTGAAGGGTAATTTACTTAGAGGCTTACCTTCCAAGGTTTTTAGGAATGACCATGCCTGTGTAGCTTGTAATAAGGGCAAACAGCATAGAGCTTCTTGTAAGGCTAAGTTAGATAGGATTGTTACTAAGCCTTTGCATACCTTACACATGGATCTGTTTGGCCCTACATCTGTTAGAAGTATCAACCATGCTAGTTATTGCCTTGTCATTACTGATGACTGCACCAGGTATTGCTGGGTATTCTTTTTGTCTACAAAAGATGAAACCCCTGATTTAATTCAAAGGTTCATAAGGCAATAGAAAACCTACTAAATCACAAGGTTAAGATCATTAGGACTGACAATGGCGCATAATTTAAGAATAGGAGCATGATTGAGTTTTGTGGTGAAAAAGGAATCAAGCAACAATATAGCAATGCTAGAACTCCACAGCAGAATGGAGTTGCTGAGAGAATGAACAGGACCCTAATTGAGGCAGCTAGAACCATGCTAGCAAACTCATTCTTACCCACAACCTTTTGGGCTGAAGGAGTAGCAACTGCTTGCTACATATTCAATAGGGTTAGAGTGACCAAGCCTCAGAATAAAACACCTTATGAGCTTATTTTTTGCCATAAACCAATTATTAGCTATATAAGGCCTTTTGGGTGCCAAGTGATCATTCTTGATACCTTGAGTGTTCTTGAAAAATTTGAAGGGAAGTCTGATGAGGGGTTTCTAGCTGGGTATTCACTGAATAGTAAGGCCTTTAAGGTATATAATTTATTGACCAAGAAAGTAGAGGAAAATCTTCATGTCAATTTTCTTGAGGAAAAACCCAATGTGAAGGGACTAGGTCATAGATGGATGTTTGATCTTGATTATTTAACTGATTCTATGAACTATATTCCTGTCTCCAAGGAGAATCAAGCTAACCCTGATGCAGGTTCCATAGAAGTGCCTAACAATGCAGGTACTCAAGATGCAAGCACTGCTGAAAGGCAAAGAAATTGAGGAGCTTATTGTGATTCCTACCACAGAAGTCAACCATGTTGCTGCTAATGAAGGAACAAAGAAATCTTCTACAAAAGGGAAGGAGACTGTGACCAGGCCTCAAACAAAAGAAAAAGGGGGTTCTCCTACAAAAGTTTCAGAAGATATCTTATCCTTCAGAGAAGAAGTAAATGTTTTGGCTGAGAAACACCTTGGGAAGAAGGATACCAGCACTAACTTAGTTAATTCTGGTAGTGGATTCATTAATTCTGCTAACAGTACTAACTTAGTTAATATTGGTAGTGATGCTGTTAATTCTGCTCAACCTGATTCTACTCCAAATGATGATTTTGATGATTTTGAGATGCCAGACCTTGATTTCTTTGATAATCCAAATGAAGGTATTTTTGATTGGGCTTTTTATGATGAAGAAGGGGTAGTTACTGACTTCAACAACCTACCCACTGAAGAAGATGTAAGTCCAGCTCCAACACTCAGAATTCACAAAGTTCATCCCAAAAGTCAGATAATTGGTGATCCAAAGTCAGCTGTTCAAACCAGAAGTAAAGTGCAAAATCTTCCTGAATCTCATGCACTTATCAATCTTATCAAAAAGCAGCAAAGGGTCAACCACAAGGACCAACAGCATTGCTTGTTTGCTTGTTTCCTTTCTCAAAAGGAACCCACCAAAGTCTCTGAAGCACTTGCAGATGAGAGTTGGGTGGAAGCAATGCAAGAGGAGTTGTTGCAGTTCAAATTGCAAAAAGTTTGGGTTCTGGTAGATCTACCTAATGGGGCTAAAGTGATAGGCACAAAGTGGGTCTTCAAAAATAAAAGGGATGAAAGAGGGGTAGTTGTTAGGAATAAGGCAAGATTGGTAGCACAAGGGTATAGACAAGAGGAGGGGATAGATTATGATGAGGTTTTTGCTCCTGTAGCCAGGATTGAGGCTATTAGGTTATTTTTAGCCTATGCATCATATATGGGGTTCATAGTCTATCAGATGGATGTTAAGAGTGCCTTTCTGTATGGCACTATTGAGGAAGAAGTATATGTTCATCAACCTCCTGGTTTTATTGATCCAGCTCACCCCAACAAGGTGTATAAAGTCATAAAAGCATTGTATGGTCTCCATCAAGCTCCCAGAGCTTGGTATGCAACACTCTCCAAGTTTCTTGAAGAGCATGGGTACAAAAGAGGTGTGATAGACAAGACCTTATTCATAAAAAGGGATAAGAAGGATATCATTCTGGTACAAGTCTATGTGGATGATATCATTTTTGGCTCTACAAAAAGGTCTTGGTGTGAGGAGTTTGAAGGATTAATGAAAGGAAGATTTGAAATGAGCTCAATGGGTGAGCTTACATTTTTCTTAGGACTGCAAGTGAAGCAAAAAGAAGATGGCCTCTTCATTTCTCAAGACAAGTATGTTGCAGAGATTTTGAAGAAGTTTGAATTTACAAATGTGAAGAATGCAGTCACTCCTATAGAGAACAAGGTGCCTTTAACCAAGGATGAAGATGCTGATGATGTGGATGTGCATCTTTATAGATCAATGATTGGTTCTCTAATGTATCTAACGGCCTCTAGGCCAGATATAATGTATGCTGTGTGTGCTTGTTCTCGTTTTCAGGTTACTCCCAAGACTTCACATCTTCATGCTGTGAAGAGAATCTTTAGGTACTTAAAGGGCAAACCCAATTTGGGCCTTTGGTATCCTAGAGAATCATCTTTTGGCCTGGAAGCCTATTCAGATAGTGAAAATGCTGGAGCAAGTCTTGATAGGAAATCCACAACTGGAGGTTGTCAATTCCTTGGAAGAAGATTAATCTCTTGGCAATGCAAGAAGCAGACTATTGTGGCTACATCAACAACAGAAGCTGAATATGTAGCAGCTACCAATTGTTGTGGACAAGTCTTGTGGATTCAGAATCAAATGCTGGATTATGGTTTGAACTTTATGAACACTATAATTCACATAGATAATGAGAGCACTATCTGTATAGTTAAGAACCCTGTATATCACTCTAAAACTAAGCATATAGAAATAAGGCATCACTTCATTAGGGATTGCTTTGAAAAGAAGCTAATTAGAGTGGAAAAGATACACACAGATCTTAATGTGGCAGACCTATTAACCAAAGCCTTTGATGGACCTAGGTTTAATTACTTAGTGGTTAATATTGGTATGATGAACCCATAGCTCAGTTTAAGGGGAGGTTACATTTAAGGGGAGGCTAAATGTAAAGGTTGTAAAACCAGTACTAAGTAGTTAATTATGCTAAGTAGTTAATTCTGATTAGGAGTTAATTCTGGTAGGCTTAGAAGTTAATTCTTGTAATAGATTTAATACTGGTTAATTTAAAAAAAAATCCTCTAGTAGTTTTAATTCTGGTAGTTAATTTTTCTTCATTTTAATTGTAAAATCGTTTGTTTTCTTGGTTTTTCTTGGTGTTGGGACTAACATTTGTAGCAAACCACATGGATTGGTGATGCTCAGAAGCCTTGATATTGCTTTTTATGAGTGTTTGTCTGATTCCTTAGTTAAATCTGGTGAGTCAGTGATTAAGTCTGGTTGACCGATTTTATGTCTGGTAGTGTACATTGTAATTAAATTTTATTACCGTTAGGTCTGGTAAGTAAAATAATGATTTTTCTGATAAAAATAATACCGTTGCATATTTTTCGAGGAATAGAAGTATATAAGGATAAAATTTGATAAAATATCTCACTTTTATTCATTATTTACTTCCAATTTTAAAATATCATTATTTTCGGCCTACGATACTCTGTTTTTAACTACCAGTACTCAAACCCGAAACCAGTACTTAATCATTCTCTTGACTATGGCTTCACTAAAGTTTTGTGACAAGCATAACCAGGTTGGTTTCTTGAAGAAACCAAATCAAAGTGGAGGTTTCGAGCAAATGGTTGATTTCTTAAGAGGTTCTAACCTTCGGTACGCGTTAACTCATAATCCTACAATTTATACTTCTTTTGTTAAGCAGTTTTGGGGGTCGGTTACCTCTGAAACTCTTGCTGATGGTACACCACAGTTAAGAGCAACCATTGATACCTATGACTTCATTGTCACTGAGGCATCCATTACGAGCAATCTTAAATTGGATGATGCCTCAGGGGAATATATTTTATCTAATCATGACCTTTTTGAGGGTATGAGAACCATAGGCTACCCCAATGATGGTACTTTTACTTTTTTGGAAAAGCTATTTTACACCACAATGGAGGTTTTTACTTCATCATTTGCTCCATTGCCTAAGTCCCAAGAGTGGTGGATGGGATCAGTTTGGAAGCAACATTGTTTCTGCATTGGTCTGTCTTTCACTTGGAAGGTCTTTTAATTTTTCAAAACTCATTTTTGATGGCATGGTAGCAAATGTCAACAACAAACACAAATTTTTGATGTACCCAAGATTTTTGCAAATGATTTTGAATTTTGAACCTGATGATAAAATGCAAACTTATGTGATTTTGGCTTTTACTCCTAAAATCTTTGCAAACATGAAAAGGGGATTCAATGGGGCACATTGGCCACTTTTTCCTGCTATGCTTCCTGGTTCAACTAACATTGCAGGTACATCTCATGCTGAACAAATGGAACCAACCAATGTGGAGCAAGCTCAGGAACAACCAAGATCACCAACACCACAACCAAGTCCATCACCATCCCAACCAAGGGTACCTACACCTACACCATCTTCACCACCACAGGAAACCCATATTCCAAGTCCTATTCAGGAGGAGGAATCCAACCTTATGATTGTGGAGGATCTTCTAACATTGGTGCCTGCTTTTGTTAAGAGAATATAATCATTGGAGAAGGCAAACAATGCTAAGAGTAAGGCTATTCTAACTTTGGTCAAGAGAGTTAAAAAGCAGGAGAAGGTTATGAAGGAGAAAGGAGTTGTTTTTGATGACCAAGAAGGTGAGGATGAAAATTCTTCCAAACAGGGGAGGAATTCAGAGGAAGAACAAGTTTTTAAAACTCTAGCTAAGGATAAACCAACTGATGAAGTAGATATAAGTCCTGAAACAAAGGAAGCAGCAGAAACATTAGCTCAATCTCTGAGTAAAATTCAACAACAAAGGAAGAAAAGCAGATATCCAAAAAGGAAATTGCTAATTGATGAAGAGATTGAATCTGATGAAGAGTTGATTAAGTCTGCTGAGGGTATTAAGTCTGGTGAGGTTAATACTGGTGAGATTAAGTCTGGTGATGTTAATACTGGTGAGGTAATTAAGTCTGGTGGTCAAGTAAAGTCTGGTGAAGTTGTTAGTTCTGCTCATGAAGATAAGTCTGGTAATGAGGAGCAGCCTAAAACTCAAAGGGAAGGAAAACAAATTATGATGGAAACTCCTAAGCCCAAGAAATCAAAGAGACAAGAAAGAGAAGAGGAAGCATCTTTATCTGAGATTGCAAGAATACAAGCAATGGAAAAGGCTGAGATAGAAAAGGAGGAAAAACAGAAAAGACAAGATGAAATGCTTGCAAGAAAGATATCAGAAGAGTTTAATGATGATCCACTGATGCAAATGATTGAAAAAGATGATGAGTTGAGGGCAAAGCTTGAAGAACTTAAAGCTATTCCAGGTTTGACTGCTGAGGAGAGAGCCAAACAACTAGCAGAGTTCATGAATGCTAGAAGGAATGAAGAAACTTTGGGGGATTTTATGTCTGTGATAAGACAAACTCAGAAGAAAACCAAGGTTCTCAAAAGGATGTCTAAAGTAGATCAAATGCATGGGATGAAGATGTATCTAAAGAACATGCTGCACTCAACATGGGAAAAGATGAGAGGAAAATCATTTGAGGAAATTGAAGCTAAATATGTGAGTGCATATGAGAGAGATCAAGGCTATAGGCCAGTGGATTATGAAGATTCTTTGAGAAGAAGTTTCAAGAGACAGAAAGTAGCAGAGTCTGAGCCAACAATAGAAGCTGAGAAAGTGGATGAAAGAGTAACTGAAGTTGAAAAACCAGTTGAGAAAGAATCAAGTGAAATTGAAAAGGAATCTAAAGCTGAGAAAGTGTCTGATGTTGTGGAAGAAAAGAAAGAAGTCAAAAAGCCAGTCATAAAGTTTACAAGGAGGAAAAGTATAGCAAGAAAGAGTAAGTCCAAAAAGGTAGTACATGAGGAGGAATCAGAAGAAGAACCTTCATCTGAGGGTTGTACTATGGGAACAATTCCTGAAAGCTCTAAGGAACCAGCTAAAATTGTCAAATATCATATAATAAGGACTGGACAAAGAGCTGCTTATCAGATTATAAGGGAGGACAATACTGATGTTGTATATCTCAATTTTCCAGCAATATTGAATGATGTAAGTAGAGAAGATATTATGGATTTGCACAAGTTGGTGAATATCAGACATGGGGATAACAGACCTGAAGAAGAGTTTGAAGGGTCTTTTGGGGAGACTTAAAAGTAATGTTTGAGCCACCTTCAGAGGAAGATGAACTTTGGAAGCTGACAGATCAACAAAGGATTGTCAGTTGGAGATATTTTCATACATGTAAGGTACATTGTTTATCTTTACAAAGTGCAACTATTTATATGCTTGCAGAAGTGGAATATCCTTTATCATCAAGTGTCTGCAAGGCAATGTTGGAAAAGAAGTTACATGCAGATGAGAAGGATGAAGTTTATGAGCAGTTACTTGATTTTATTAAGGAAAAATATTTAAAAGAATAATATTGGGGTGTTTAAAAGTGTTTTAAAGAAATTTCAAGTTGTTAAGTGAGACTAAAGGAACTTCTCACTTGGTGAAGGTGCATAGCACTAACACAGCAAATGGTTATCAGTCCACCATGTCTAATCCACATAAGGACTGAATAATCCAGAGGAAACGGCTCTGGTAAAGATATTTCAAATCCGTTAATGGTTGGCAATTTACCAAAAATTTTATGGTATTCAACTCACCATATCTGAGATAGTGAAGAGTTGGCTAGCCCACAAGGTATGGCTTGTGGTAAAGGCTGCGGAAAACCATACATGGTAATCAATTCACCAAGATAAGGTACATTCCATCAAAAGAATTGGCTAGTCCAAAAGCAAACGGCTTTTGGTAAAGACAAAACAAATCTGTTGATAGTTGATGGTTTACTAAAAATCATATGGTTATCAATGTATCATGGTCTTACACACCAAAACATTGGCTACTCCAGTAGTGATGGCTATTGGTAAAGAGACATCAAATCCATTAATTTTCAATGATTCACCTCTCACAGGAGTTTACACACCTGGAAGTGATGAGAATAGTATGAAACTTAAAAGAATTGATGTACAAGTAGTCATGGTTGCTGTAAAGATCAGATGGATTGCATATCAGATGGTGAAAAGATTACTCAAGTCAAGTTGCTGCATAAAGATCAGATTTGAAGTTTTGAAGTGTTAGAGATAATCCCAAGAGTTCAAAATTAAATCCTCAGAAGCTCATTCAAAAGGAACTTGAAGTTCATGAAGCATGAAGATCAAGTTAGGGGAGGATTGTTGGGAATTATCAAGAGAAGACTTAATGAGAAGAACAGACTTAAGTCTGTTGGTTACGTGGTTAAGTCTGTTAGTTATATTAGTTAAGTCTTGTCATAGTTAAGTCTGGTCGTTCATTGTTAAGTCTGGTAGAGTATTAATAGTTAAGTCTGTTTGACTTTAGTAATTAAGTCTGTTTATGAAAGTTAGGAAAGTTTGTTAGATATAAGTTAGGAAAGGATATGTAGTTATCTTTAGAAAAGATACGTATATCCTTCTACACGTTTTGTATCTAGGGTTTCCTTAGTGTATAAAAGGAACCCTATGCATTAGTTTTTGATAACGACGAAGATTGTACTCATATTGATTAAAGAATTAATATACGAAGTTAGTTATAGTTATTGTGTTCTTCATTGTTAGTGTTAAGATTCTGCATTAGCATTAACAATTCGTGTTAGAGTTTCTTACTTAGATTGATTTGAATTTATTCAAGTCGTCTAACAAGTAACAAGGCTACTTGGATCCATAACGGTTTGACCTACACCACCTTTGTAACATCTCACCTTTAGCCTGGATAAATGATTGGCAAGTCCACCAAGTGCACATACGTCAATATCCTGGTGCACCACCCCCATCAAGTGAACGATCCCACACATTTAATGAGCCTTTAAAGTAATCTTTCATTTTTTAAGAAGTTACAAACTTCAAAAGAATCAACAAAATCAGTGGCAGGCTGTGTTAGAGTCATTTGTGTAGCAACAGAACCTGCAAGACGAATTGTGACCATGTTAAAAAAACTAAACTTCCGTTTGGCATATACTCATAGATCAACAACTTCTTGTCTGCTTGTATGCAATAGCCAAGAAGCTTCTCGTCTCCATTTATATATTTGTTTTCTTTTTGTATAAGCAACAAACATGCATAAGTTTTTTAAACTAATATTCTAAGTAAGAAATGACTATGCAATTGACTACTCGAATACGAATTGAGGGATGGTTCTTTCATTTGGCAAGGTTTAGCGAGTGTAAATTTTGAATTGTAATTTGAGTCATTAAAATATTATTTTGCATCTTGTTCGAGTCACTAAAAGATGGCTGCAAATTAAAATGATTCAAATGGGATATAGAACCAACTTTTTAAAGACTCGAATATACGAAATTAAAGTAATGACTCGAATATACAAAATTAAAGTATGGTGACTGAAACACATGGAAACATAAATAAATAAACTAAAAGAGCTGTTATTTAATGTATGCAAACTCCTTATCGACTTTATAGTAACTGTTTGAAATTTGCATTTTGTTAATACCTTATAAACAGGTCCAAATCCACCCTCTCCAATTTTAAAATCTGGTAAGAAACTGGCAGTGGCATCAGATATTGTAGAGAAACTAAATAATGGTAGCTCCATTACTTCTTGGCTTTCAGATTCATTCAATAGTTCCTAGGCAGTGAAAAAATAAAGACTTCACCGTTGGAGAATTTGTAATAGTACACGACGATTTTGATGTAGTACAACATCTTACCCTTAACCATTTGACGAGCATGATTCTTTTTCACCCGTGCATACCATAACAATAGAATGCTGAAGCCTTTAAGAAGAATCCCCGGAATAACTGTGAGTAAGATGATTTTAATTCCTCCATTTTCTTTAGCAGCTGCATGGTATATAAAAAGCACTACCATCAACTTACTGGACACTTACTGAAAATCAAACACTTACTGGAAATCAAACATACCTGATTACAGATAAATGGGTGTGTCATCAGCATGATTGATCTCTCATTAACCTTAATTCATGTACCACAAAACAAAAATAAGCTTGTGTGAAACATGAACTGATGGGAGGTTTGTATATTCAAGCAAACCATAGAAAACTTTGAAATCGTAAGTCGTGATATGCATGTATCTTTTTCCCTAAATTACATGCTTAGCCTAATAGGTTTTCCTCACCTATATGATGGAACCTCGATCTTAGCAAACAATCATGACTCAAAACTGACTTGGTAGAGTGAGGAGTTCATGTTATTGTGTGCGTGAACACATATTGCATACGGAAGCGAGTATTAAACATGTCTGGATTCTCAGTCAAGAATAATATATCAAAATGTGTACCTTCGAATCTCTTCAAACTCGATATCTTGTGTTCTTGTATCTCTAATTCTCATGATCCATGTCCTGCATTGAACATAATTGATCAACCATCGAATAAAATAAGTCTTGATTAATTGGATTGCATCATTGGTAATTTGATATTCTCTGGTGTAGGAAAGTCAAACTTGTAACTGCATACAAAAATCACACAAAAGTATGTAATTGATAGGATGTGATATAAATTAAAATGTTACAATATGAACAATTAGAATGCATATACATACTCTCTCATTCACAACTTCGTCAACATGTCCTAAACGTTCCAGTGCCTGATATTTGAACCACCTTTTCAACCATTCGTGACCACAACAGACATGCTATATTTAATGCTTCACTTAATCAAAGAGCATTTCCTAGTAGTTCTTCATACTTCTTTCTTGCATGCATAACTTTCTATACAAAAAGGCTTTAAAACTATTGTTCAATGTTCTCACAGTAAACTTCTAAAATATGGAGTATAATGTTATTAGGATGCTAGAACACTTAAACATAAATAGTTTTACAGTTAAAATATTTAAAAATTGTACATAATCGATGGAGCCAATAGGATTTACAATGCGTAAGAATGGTAATTCTGTTGTGTAAGTTAGAGTTAATGGCTAAATCATTAGTTTGAGATATCTAGTAACTAACCTCCCTGTAGTGTTTTTCTCATCTATTCAAGAAGCCACCAAGTAACTTTAGAATTTATTGATCATCTTCAAAAACCTTGTTTCCAATGGTGACCTCTGACCCGCCACAATTGCTATGTACTGAATAGTATGCTAGAAAAAAGCAGAGACATAAAATGCATATTTTGGTTTTAAGAAGAAAATGCAACACAACAGGAAGGTGTGTTTCTCACGTTTGGAGCATGGAAAGCCTCTAATTAAGGCACTTTCCAAGGTCTATGCTTTATATATTTAGTGAGTATCTCACTAAATGTACATTCAATTTATCATAATGAGCATATGTAGCGCACAATCTTACCCGTGATTCCCACCAGAGTAGCTTCTGAATAAGTTCCTAATAAATGAAGAGGTTGTAGCTAGAGTTCAACCTAAGCTGTATGTAATTATAAGATAAAAAATCTTTTAAAAGAAAAAAAAAAGAAGAAATACAATAAACCCTGAAAAAAGAAGAAGAAATACAACAATTATTCTTATTATGGTGCTAATATGGCATAAAAACTCAAACTTTTGTCTTGTGAGGAATGAGCTTGATTGGAAACCCATGAACTGGCCTTGGAAGTGGATCAATTATCACTTTCTCATCTGGAATGAGCCTAAATATTTGGTTAAATCATCGCCTTAAAAATTTAACTACGGTTATGAAACATATCATTTACCTTCAATCCTTTAGGTATTATAAAGCCAACATATGAGAAAGTGGTTTTAGCAACACAAAAAAGCACCGACTGTTGGTGGTCACATCCTTAGCACTTCACACGCAACGTTTCATGAGTATTTCATTTTATGCAGGTCATCCCATGTTAGTAGTTCACCTTGTGGTTTCGCCTCGGCTATCTCCATTTTCTCTATTTTTATTTTATAAAACAATAGCGTATTAGTTTGTTATCAAATAATACCAAGATGTAACTTGATGTTGGTTTTACCTTTTAGGACTTTTTGGTACACTTTAGGGTGATCCACATTCCACAAGCATCATCATTATGAACACGACCGTCGTGTTAATCATTTCATAACTACCAATAAGCAACCATAGCAAGTCACTTGACATGTCACCATCTGTCGTGGGAGCACCATCAGACTCTTGATTCCTTTTATCAACTTCTGCAATCATATGAGAAAGCAAATCTTAAGTAGGAGTAGCGGTTCCATTAGCAAAGTCTTTTCTCCTTTGTGCTATTATCCCATTAATGACTTCCCTAATCTTGTTTGAAGCCTTAAGCAAATGTGTACTTTGCAACAAATGGGCAAACTTCAACCTGCAACATTTATGACACATTACATAAGAAGAAAAATAGATTATTGTGATGGTATTCGACTTCCCATGACCCATTACGTATGTACGTATATCATGGGTCAGTAAGTGACTATTAATATGGGTTCAGTCACATAAGAGGTTATTTTAGTCACAAAAAACAGCATATTTAAACGTAATTTTAAACGCTAACCTCATTGTACCCGGTCCAATAATCCCCCAGATGTTGTCTTAACTCAGAATCCATATCCTATATATAATTCTTAATAGCATGCGCTCTCTTTCAGTTAACTTATATACCAATAAGAACAATTTCAGGTAAAGTGTATATATAAAGAAAGTATATATACTGAATAGTGAGGATTTTTAATGAACATACATTTAATACATTTTTAATACTCAAACGACTTTTGGTAAAACATACCGTCCATCATCTCTAATTATCCAATCAGGAACACTGTTATTGAGGGAGTTCCCAGTCAAATACCTATTTATTTCAGCGAAACAAAACTTTAAACAGGTATCAATATAATAATGGTACGTAATCAATTTCTTAAATAGACCCACCTGCAATCACACCTAATATTCACAAAAGTTATGCAACAATTATGAATATAATAAAGCATTAAAGAAGCAAAATAAAAAATTATCGATCATTGTGAAATCATATTGCAGTAAAACTTATTCAGGTCATTGCTCTAATATTACATAAGAAAGATAATTACAACTATTTGGTCATATTTGAACACATTCGAAGGACCAAAGAATATACCTCTCATGCATAAAAGTTCTTCCAGTTTATTTAGGCCACATTTGCTTTATTACTCGGTTGAGAGCAGATAGCATTCTTGATCTACATAAACAAACACAATACTGAGCTTAATAACCGGTAAAATAAATAACGTAATATTGCAATAAGTAATTTGAGACCATATTCACCATTTTAACTAACTTGATACAAATGCTAAATTAAAACTTACAGTTGTTGGGCGGGTTTTGTTCAAGATTCAAGAACCTCAATAGCAACCTGCACTTGTGTCATTTACATAAATGAAAACCAAAACGTCTAAATCATGCACATGTAACTGATTATACTAACCTACAAAAATATGATGATGATGATGATGATCATGATGGTGGCTCTTTTTTTTTTTGGTTCAGTATTTTTGTTTCAGGGTTATTTTTGTGTTTTTTGCTTGAAGAAAGGGATACCGAATAAATTTCAGTTTATCCTCCAAATTTTCCTGCATACGGTTTGTAATTATTAGGAACTATATTTAAGGAAAAGATATGTATCATTAATACCTGGTAAACATTGTATATTTAATTTTGCAGGATATAACTCAAAAATTAAGTTGATCTAGTGGTAAGATTACTAATTAATGAACCAACAAATCATAGGTTCGAATCTTGCACCATGTCACACCCCCAAATTTCGTGACTTGCAGCGGAA